>BOPP01000128.1:970411-1001221 GCA_017312745.1 Gryllus bimaculatus | reverse complement strand
TATATATATGTGTGTGTGTGTAATTATTTATGCAGGATAATAATTAGCTAATATATGTTTCCATGTAAACAGAGTAGAGTTTTATTCATTTTTATTAACTATCATTTACATTATCACTTACAAAACCTATTTACAACATTTTACTCTTATCTGTAAACGGAGAAACGACAATCCAGGCTACTACCGCTTCTCTGTTTACACCACTTACTTCAATTGCAATATATATTTCTTATTATTTTTCAATCTATACTCATGCGTATCTAAATTTCTTCCAACAATCGTACCACTAATTTCATCTAGCGGTCCTTAGTCTCAACCACGCGTAACCATTCTTAACCACGTGCCAAGGGTAGGAAGCACGGCATGTTCAAATTAAAGAAAAAATATTTTCTTTACACACACACATGACGCTTCCGAAAGCACGAAATAATCTAGCAGTCAATGAACGAACTACTAACTCGTGACAAGACTGGAGTCTGTTTGAATGAGTCAAATTTGCTCCTGTCTGTACAATTCATGCCCAAAAACTAATGGTGTACAAATGTTTTCGTATTTTACAAGAACTCCGTCAGTTTCACTGGCATGTGCCAGGCAACGCAATGGCTGAATCGAGAACTGGAGCAGCTCTCCCAAGGCCCACGCTACATCTCTAACTGGTCGACGGACAAAAGAACGTATGTAGCCATTTGCCCTCTTGAAGGACAAGGAGCTCTGATTTACATGGCTGTAGCTAAAGACCCAAGCCTTGGATGGGATATCCCTAATCAAAGTTGACAGCGGTGATTCAGGTTTTTGAAATTTAGGTATGAAAAAATAAAAATAATATATTAAAAATAATATTTTTAATTACCTACTAAGAAACATTAATATACTTCATCTTTGCGAACTTAACTTTGAAACAATTTTATAAAATGTATTTAGTACTATTCGGTTTTACGTAGGGAAAAATACGTGGAGGAAAGAAGCAGGTCAGGTCATCAGCAAAATTTAGCAAAAGAGTTTGGAACGCCAAATATATTTACTTGAAAAGATGTATTTACACCAACACAACGTCTCAGTTTCTTATAGGAAATCTTATTTCGTTAATTAAAATCTTTGTTATAAAATAACTATGTATTATATTTATCCATCCATATCGTCATTTGTATCGATATTTCATTCCTCACTCATGAATAATATAATATCTAGGGTGTTATGTAAAAGATAAATAGTCATAAGAGACAATTTTTCATGAGAAGAGAAGAAAATAAGTATTAATTTTCGTTATTACAGGCCAATAATGTTTATTTAGTTTGTATTGTCTTTTCGTGCAATGATGAAAGTTACATAATTATTTGTTACACGTTTCTAGCATAAAACTTTTTTGAATGAAAGTTATATACTATTTCTCAGAATAAATTTATATACAAACAATACAATGCGTAAGTCTATAATTTATTTCATTTCAGTTGCAGAGAATATTCCATCCCAAAGGGAAGAAAGGTGAATATATACCTTGGTCGTGAAGAATCCTCTTTCTCAAACTTTACCTCTTTTCACATTGGAAATAAATCCTTTATTTTTCATTCATAATAAACTATTTCAATTATTTTATCATATTTATTATTTATATTTATTATCATATTTCCTTAGCGTATGATATACTTATACAAATGATTATAAAACTTTGAAAACACGATCATTTGTAACCACGTTCCAAAGTCAAAATATTACTGGGTGCTACAAAAATGTAAGCAAATGCATAATAAACACTAAATTAAAAGCGCAGTACTGTTGCAGTCATTTTCAAAGAGGTTATAGTCAAGGTGATATAAAGGTCGAACATTATAATTAAAAAAAATAGTTGCAATCCGGCAGTCGAAAAAATCTGAACGACGATTTTATACTGTGTTTTGAACGGAACTTATGAGATGATTTCTGGGCCTGCCCCGGGGTTTTAAGACATAGGGAAAAAATAGTAATTTTTTTCAAAAATATTGTTTGTTTAAATTTGACTAAGAAAGTATCAAAAATGTTTTTCCAATAATACAAAATATTTTCTTTTTTCAATCAGGTAAAATAGTGCTACATTGATGAAAAATTATAATTAAAAAACTTTTTTGGCTGTAGAGGAGTGTGGATGGTGAGACGGGGGCTAAAAACCTTTCAAAAATATAATTTAAACTTGTATACTGTGTCACAGTGTAACTAAACATCAACCATCAGTTAGAATGTGAATTGCCCCCAGGGATGTATCATAGATCTTTAAGAAGAAAAATATACGTTTTTAGATTTGCCAGGAAAGAGTTCAGGAGGTGCAAATTCAATCCCTCAAGCACGTAACACTTCAACGCGTGGTATTGTTGTACATACTTGTGTAAACCAATCTGAACTGTAAAGAACGATGTAATCAAGGCCTTTATGTTTCTTAGATGGTAAGCTTCAAATTAAGACCTTATTGGACCTTCTGTTACATTTTTGGATGTTTTGCTTCTCCAAGTACGGCCGAACCACTACAGTTGCAGAATGTCGAATCAATGTGTAAGTAATAACCATTTATGACCACAGTTTCAAAAATTGAACCGTTAACTTCAAAATTATCTTTTGCAACTCACGTCACACACAGTTTTTAACTGCTTTTGACGTAAATAAATAAAAGGTCTTATATTTTAAATGTGATAACCTCAATTGGCACAATCATCCTAAACGAATCATAAGGTAGTTCTTTGCAAAAATGGCTATTATTTTCATTAGATTTATTTCCCATTATTTCTCGTAAAGTAGCCTACTTAGAGGCCCCTGAAAGAGTAGCTTTTTGAAGTACATTTTGGTTGTTTCGCGTGTTGTTTAACAATTGAACTCATAAAAAATTACGTCTTCTACAACGTATTCAAAAAGTGTAGGAGGAAAGGCAAAATCATTTTTAAGAGGTAACCATTTAAGGGATTTTATTATTCAAAGATTGTAGGTTGATGTGATACATACTGCGACCATGTCACTATTTTGGTGAGAGAATATAAACTTTCGCGTTTCATTAACATTCGGTGTTTATAATTATTTATTTTTACATTTCTAATTCTAGATAATAGTATAAAAGAGAAGTTTGGTATTTTTTAACAAATAGGTCATTATTAACACTATTCGTTGAATAAGGCACTTAAAAATTGTCATATTAACGAAGTTACGAACTGGCATATCTCGATGTCGAAATGTTTATCGAGTTTCCTTTGACTCATTAATAGTTGCCGTGTCTTTGACCAGTAAGTATATACTCCCCAATGTCACTCACGTCTGTTCGTTTATGATGAAAGTAAATAAAATAAACAACAAATGGATAAAAAGAATCGCTGTTTGAAAGGGCTTGTGGTGCAAAGAACTGATTATGACTCTTTCATACGGCGCCACTCAACAGCATTTCCTAGTGGCGCGTCTGTTGGCAAAACATTTGCTTAAATTGAGAAATTCACACGAGCGGCATCGTTGCGCTGCTGTGGCTCTCGATGGCAATGTCCCGCCACAAGCATCGCAGACGCGCAGACGCGCCACTGCTAGCAGACACACATTTATAAATGGTTTACACTAGAAGCGCCACTTAACTGGTTTTTGCCTGGCCATCTAAGCGCACAGCGGTGTGTCTGAAGAAATCTGCCTCTCTCGCCGTCAGTGGCGGCTGGCGTGACTGTATGAAGAGCTCTGTCGCTTCTTAGTGACGCCACCGACAGGCTCCATGTGAAGGCACCCTTCACTCGAGATCACTCGAATGCGCCACCGAATCGGTTTTTACATCCTGGCTGCCTTTGGGCCGCCGGAGCCTTCCTCTCTCGCGGTCAGTGACGGTCGGCGATGGCTGCGTGTAAAGGGGTTTGTTGCTTCTCGGTGGCGTCATCGAGTGGCTCTGTGTGAAAGTCCAAGGCAGTACAGGCAGCCTAAGGTTTCTCGGTGACACCACCGCTGGCTCCATGTGAAGGCCCAAGATAGTACCCTAAGGCTTCTCGGTAGCGTCGTCGAGTGGCTCCATGCGAAGGTCCAAGGCAGAGGAAGCATAAGGCTTGTTGGTTGCGCCGTCATGTGGCTCCGTGTGAAGGCCCAAGGCAGAAAAGGCAGCCTACGAAAGATGACATCTCAGTGGCGCTGTCGAGTGGCTTCGTGTGAAGGCCCAAAGGCGGAAAAGGCAGCCTACGGCTTCTCGGTGGCGTCGCCGAGTGGCTCCGTGTGAAGGCCCGAAGGCAGAAAAGGCAGCCTACGGCTTCTCGGTGGCGCCGCCGAGTGGCTCCGTGTGAAGGCAGTCGTAGAGCTCTGCGCCCTCGGCGGCAGGGTCTTCCACGAGGGCGTCCAGCAGCGAGAGGGAGCACCTCGCCCGGCAGGGGGAGTCCTTGGAGCCCGTCCGCCGGACGTAGCTGCCGTACGCCAGAGGCCGGTAGCGGCCGCCTTTCGGACGCGGGATGCGTATGGAAGGGGCTGTGTACACGCCTTGCTCGTCGACCTCCTCTTCGCTCACGACGACCGACCCTTGCACCTCACTGCGAGCTGTCCTCTCGGGGCACGAGGCAAGCGAAGCTGCAACTTGGCCGTCTGGCGGTTTTGCGAAGGTTGTAGCATTAGTGAGGCTGTAACGAGTTCAAAACACATTATAAAAGACATTACAACAGAATGGCATTTTCTATTAAAAGTGTGTTTCATAATTCCATCACAAAAGAGTATTGATTGATTGAATATTAAGTGTTTCCGAGCCCGTCAACTGCTATGGCTGTTAGACCCGTAATGTTTTCTTGAGTTCCAGAATCCCTTCCCACCATTTTAACTATAAATAGTTGATGGATGAGTAAAAGTTAAAGACAAATAAATAAAAATAAAGTTTAAAAGAGCGCGAGATTAGCAACATTTGAAAAATAGTCATTTTCGTTTCTGAACTATAGAAAACTTTCTTGCATCGGTACACGAATTGCGAGTATAATTTGTATTCATTGCTAACAAAATAGCAAATCGCCCTTACCTGTACTCTAACCATTACAAGCAAAATGAGAATTCAACAAAACGTGCGAATAGTGAAGCTACATTTACGTTCAGAAGCAAAACAAAGGGCAATCTCAGCATTTGCTGAATGAATCAGGGAAACTGAACAAAAACCTGATCGAAATGGGGAACATGATAAACTTCCCCTTAATAAGTATCAAGTTACCCAATATCAAGTTACAGGTAGTGTCCTGTGTAATACTCAATACAGATAGTCCATTGAATTGTTCTCCTGTCATTGTTGACCTTCATCAGGTATTTTCTACACAAAGTGATGACCGTTGTACACTATATGCAAGGGGTGTTCAATCGAGCAAGACATATTCTAAATTGGAATTAATTTTAGCAGAGTTAATTTCAAACATATGTGAAAAAATTACATTATTATTCATTTTATATGAAAAAAGCAAAAAACTCGACAATTTAGGGGGGAGCGGTTCCCCTGGCTACGTCCTTTGTTTTGTGTAAAACCGATTACTACAAAATCTCATTTTTGCAATATTAATGTGTACGAATAGAAAAATACACCTAAGTATGGGAAGTAAATTTTCGATATACAATACTGTTATATCGACGCTCGCGAAAAGAGCTCTTTTTAACAACCGCCGTCCGTTAAGAACAATCGAAACAAATTAACATAGCTGAATATGGCATAAAATAACATTTATTCCAAAAACATAGTATTTTTACCTACATGAAATTTTATAATGCAAAAACGGCATAAAAGTACATTTATTATAAGAAATTTCAGAAGAAATGACATTTCTTGAAGTAAACAGATTTTATTATGGAAACACCGAATTATTTATTATCATTAAAAATATTGAATGACAGCTGGGCGATAACAGATTCGATTGAAGTTTGCAAAACGAGGCGATATTCGAGGTTTTTAACCAACCGAGACTTTTATTTATGTTATCGGCATAATAATGTTATTATCTGCAATATTTTATGCAGTTTATGTATTACAGTTAATTATATCAAAAGTGTAGGTACCTGGTATTCGAATTGTTTCGGGAAAGTTTCATTTGCTGTAGCATTGTTGGTTGGATGTTTTCATTTAGTTCATTTTGATATAGTATATGCGAGTTCATCTAGAAGCATTAAACATTTATTTTAAAGTACATGTGTATTCACTGACGCTCTATTAATTTTTTAATTGTACTCAAGTACTTTTAATATCTCGCAGTTATTCGTTTATTTTTTATGTATACGCCGTTTCAATGGAAATTTCGGCAAGACGCTTCTTTGTTGATACATGAATTGAAAAGATTTGTTGTAGCTGTTGACGAGTTAATTACATAGTATCCTGCACATGCACTGAAATATATTGAGCGTTGAAAACATGCACTGAAATGTCTTGATATTAAGATTCAACTCGTTTAACTGCGTTTTGAATTACCCTATATTCCCAATTTTCTAAAAGATACTACTTGAATTCTAAGATGGAGTTGGTCCCAACAAATATTCTGCTCGTAGCAATAACAGGTGCTATACGCTGCACTTCACATTCGAGCCAACACATTAATTTTACTAGCACTGCACTGGAGTCACGCTCGGTGTTGAATTCAGATACGAAACTCGGGCGTTTGACTGTCGCAAGTCTAGCCACTTATCAAGAGTTGACACGGAATTCCACCTGTCAATAGTGCTTTATTATCGCATTATACCCAATATGATAAGGACTAAGCTCTTGAAAAGAAGTGAAAAAGACGTATGCTGGACCAGCTGGAAGCAGAGTAAGATATTTAATGGTAAAATCAGCAATGGACGAATTCCAGCAAAACCATAACACCGACTTTTTCTGTCCCTTGGATTTCGTATTACCGAGGGTTTACGGTATTAAAATGCATTGTCTATTTCGTTTTTACACTTCAGCGAAATTTGAACCTCTAAATTCTCGCCAACCTATTGCTGAAGTTCGGTCCAGACAGTTTTCATTTTGGCTAACTTGCTGTCTTGTAGTAATCGTATGTGAGCTCACTTCTTTGACTAAAGGAATGTAGTTCAAGCTGAGATTTAAAGAGACCTCAATATGTGTAAAGTTGGAGGAAATCCCTTCAAATAAGAAGTCAATAAGATGTAGGATTTTGATGCTATCTGATAACCAGTGGGTTGTCCTTTTGAGTAGTGTGATATATTTAAGCTGTAATAACTTTATTCAATTCCTCAATATTAGTTGTGTGTAACCTGAAACCTCAAGTTAGATGTTTTGCATTATCGACGATGAATCTTATCTCAAGGGATTAATAAAATAAACTTCTAGAACTTGTTCTCTTTTGCTTTGTATAATATGCTTTTGCTTTGTATAATATAAAAATGAACATGGGAATTAATGGATCTAAAGCAAAACAATAACGTTCGGGCGGGGACGAATTATACGGAACCAGATATCCGTTTAGGTGAGGTTATCTATCGCAAGAGTCTCATCATGCAAGTATTTAAGGCATTCATCTAGATAGTAAATTTGGGTGGGAAGATGCATATAAATCAGACAGTAAGAAAACGTGGAAATCTTTGCATTTGTAATGGCGAATACTAAAGAAAAAGTTCTGCAAACGCAACAAAAGAGTTTAGCAATCTTACGCTGGTTCGGCCCTCTCATGAATAACGGAGTTGTGTGTCTGGGAATCACATACAGACAAGGCGCACCGGAAAAATCTAGATAAGAATCACAGAGAAAAGCGAATAAATTTACCTATAGAAGTACGGCCACAAAAAAGTATGGGACTCTAGAGAACGAGAGAACAAAGGCGAGGCTTTGCGCTTTTATAAATCGTACGTAGGTCAACCAGCTTGGGAAGGAAATTCAGATTAGATTAGAAAACGCAAATTATTTTCGGCCGATAGCGATCACACCCAACAAAATTCGAGCAAGGAAACAAAATCCAGATCTTGGAGTTTTCCTTTGTAACAGACAATAGCAGATTGAAACAGTTTACCTGCACAGTTTTTCAAAGCTTTTTCCTCTCAGTTGTCCAAGTTTTAGAAACAAATTAGAACAATATATTAAATAAGTAATGTGCTGTGTAGCTGCGGTGAAGTGCTGTGAAGTGCTGGTCAGTGTGTAATTAAAGGTAATCCAAAGCAAAAAAAAAAAAAAAAAATGTAGTGAAGTGAAGTGAAGTGCGGTGAACGTGGATCAATGCTCTTTTCAATGCGCTTTCGTCTTTGATTGTATTGTACGGTAATTATTATTTATTATTATTATTATTATTATTATTATTAATGTAAGTGTTGTAATTTTTGCAATTATTGCCATTAACTGCCACCGGGTCGTACCCAATCGCAGTTCTAATAAATGTATGTATGTATGTATGCTTGGGCGGGTAACAGATGGTGGATACTCGTATGCATAAGGATCCATGTGAGTCATTCAATTGAATTGCCATTTCCTGTAAAGATTCTTCACAATATCGATACATTCATGGTTTTAATTGAAATGTATGATTATGATTGCCGTACTACTTTTCAACTTTTCCACTAGGATACGTGATGACTTACCGACGGCCTCCAATAAAAGAATTCCGATCTTGGGATGTGGTGAACACGGAAAGACAAGGAAATTTTAAAGAATGCATTCTTTATACTATGTAAATTTTCCGGCTTATATGTTATCTACTCCCATCAAAAATAGCATAACGATATTAAAATATCGTTAAAGGTTCATTTGCACGGATATGAAGAATGAGATAACATCTTGATGAAGCGAAAAAACACCTGTTTTTTGTATTTTATAAGACTTATTCCTCTATTTTTGCAAGGAAATTTACCATGATAATACCATCTGAAAAGCTCAAAAGTATTGTATATTTTCAAGGGGCATGTAATTATTGAATCATACATTTTTTGAATACATTATGTGAAATATTACAATATTATATTATCTAAATATAAGTATTCTTTTAGTATCGGTCCCGTGAGCATTATGGTTTCTGATAAGTCATAAAGATAACATAACATATTATACTAAAAGCGAATGAAGTAGTCGTAAATATGACAATTGGACCAGAAAGGTCGTGAGGAAGCGCGTCTCAAAAACAAGATAATGGGTTTTTGATAGATTTGGTATCTCTTACTCGAAAGTAATGGGATTGATGTACTCCGGCCATGACGAACACTCGAGTTTAGCAATCTTGCCTGCGATAACAATCATACATGGAATTCTTCTTTAAATTCCATTGTACATTGGAAAATATCTTAAAATGACACGTAATATATTACCTGGGCTGATAGGCTGAATTGACACATTATTTGAGAGATAAATAATATGGTGAGATGATTCGAGTGACGGCAAAGAAGATATCTGTGCGCATGTCGCAAAGTTGAACTTATTCGTGGATTTAAATGAACATAAAAATAAGAAAATATTTAACTGAGAGAATTTTGAATGCCCTAATTTTATCTACGTTGGGAAAAGAGGATGACAGTTTTATAGACATGTGGGACACGATTTGGGCGGAAAAAACAAACTGTGAATTTGTTAATAGAAACATTATGGGTGATTGAATTGCGAGATCAAGGGAAAGTCGAATCGACCGTGATTGTTGCACGCGGTGATCCTAACAAGAAGCCTAATTATAAAAGCGACAGTGGGGAAAATTCAAAGAATGTCCAACGCGCAAAAAAAAGTTTTCATGACTCAAGTGAAACCAGTTGGTATTGGGTAGCAGAGTGTCTGGTTCTGAAAACAGATGGCTGCACTGTTAACAAAAATCGGTCTGATGCAAATGTGGTGTTTTTGACACACGTTATGGGTGCCTTAGTCAATAACTTAGTTGAAGGGAAGTGCTACTGCAACAGTTGCGCCTGAAATCACGTCACCGCGAATAAACAGTATTTTGCATCGTACGAGAAATTTATTGTTCCTGTAAAGACCTCGCTCGGGAAGCGAGGTATGCTGGCTGGTGGACAGGGAAATGTGAACATTCAAGTTAGGCTTCGCGGCCGGAGTCAGTATTTACGTGGCAGTCCGGGTGACGCCGCGACCATGGCATTACGCGTTACGCCCTGAGGAAGGTCACAGAATGGCGACCGAAACGTCGGCACCTTCGCCATGGACGCGGCGTCACCCGGACAGCCAAGTAAAAAAACATTCAAGTGCATTTGAATAATGCTTGATCGAATGATGTCCTGAAAAACGTTTTGTGTCTTCCTGAAGCAACAGATCAACTTTATTACGGTGAAAGCAGCTGCAAGAAAAGGCTTTTCTACGAGACTTGATCGAAGTGTCAGCATTAAAGATCGTGTCAGTACAAAAAGGACGACTGGACACATCAGTCATGGTCTGTGAGTACATGTAAGAACCTGTCTTCATGAAAACATCCCCCTGAGTCGTCTACACTCTACAGCTCTATTAGAGAAAGTGTCTTCGCTCCAGGAGAAAAGAATATATTACAATCACGTTAGTTCAGCTGACTTACTTCTAGCATCTGACCACCCGCCCCCTCCATTGTCTTACTGAAATCCAGTCTTCCACCCTAAAGTAATTAACCTATTTTCAACAACACTATCCAATAACGAACGTTCACTTCTAGACAAAGGCCTCAAACATTGCCCTCTCATTCAGTTCTGTAGCACTAAACTTGAACAATTATGCATTCAGGCAGTCACAAACATTTCCACGTCAAACAACATGCTTGAAGCTAAACACAATATTGCAGACGCTCTCTCCCACGCCAAAATTGTAACTTTTCATAACAAAAACACGCACCGTGAAATTATTTCTACCACACAGCTTCTCAAGAAATCCACAGAAAACAATCTCACAATTACTAAAGCTGACAAAGGGAACACTGTTGTCATACTGGACACATATGATTACAATGACAAAATAAACCAATTTTTGAACGGCGAAATCTTTGTAAAATATCCTAAGGATCCAACCAGTAAACTTCTTGTTAAGTTGAGAACTGAACTCAAGGACTTCCTCGCCCTATTCACTAAATACAGATACTCGTATTTTATTCCCTCCAATCTCTCCCCCCTCGCCCGTGTGACCGTCTTTCGCCAGATACTATAGCGAGATAAGCAAGCGTATCAACTTATTCTGGTTCACTTTGAAATTTCATTTTATACTAGTTTTTAATATTTATTAAAATTATTATTATTATTATTATTATTATTATTATTATTATTATTATTATTATTATTATTGTTCTTGTTATCATCAGCAGCATTATTATCATTATTTCTCTAGTTTGAAATTTCATTATTTGTATTAATTCCGGCCTTTTCATGTTATTTTGGTTAATTTTAATACGTTTATCAATTGCATTATTTCTTTTATATAGCTTTATATTTTATTTATATTATTTATAGACTGATGATGACGTCAAACCGTCGAAAGCCGACTATCGGAATATATTGTATCTAATTGTAAGTTGACGAAGATGACTTCAGTTATTTTACCATTTAATTACGTCAACAACACCTCATCAACATTCCTTCAATTTACCCAGAGACATTCAGCCCTGTAGCACAATATGAAGCCATTCGGATCTTGTTAGAGGTGGCTGCTTCTTTCCGAATGAAGGCCGCTCAGTTTGACGTAAAAAATGCTTTCATGAATAACGTGCTTGAAGATACGTGTATACGGAACAGCCGGAAGCGCAATACTGGCCGAGTGTATCACGAGAAGAAATGTTTGTATGGCCTGAAACAGGCGCAGCACTGCTGGAACACATGGTTCAGGAAGATTGTGAAGAAAGCTGGATTTAAAACCAGTATTGTTGATTCATGTCTGTTTTACCACAAAAAGAAACAGGAATTTTCGGTATGTTGTAATTTTCGTGGTGGCTGCGATCAACGATATAATAAAGAAAAACTCGAGGAATTCATAGAAACGCTACAACAGGAATTTCATCCAAACAGAAGATCTCTCAGAAACTTCTTGGATTCGAGAATACAGCAGAATGAAATTGTATTAACCGACCAAGAGGACTACATAATACAAATATTTTTGAAAGATTTGGTGTGGCCGAGTCAAACGGGTTTTCTACGCCAGATGGGCGCGATCACAATGTTGAGAAGAAAAGGTTACAACCCGGACGACAGTAAGTTATTTGATGTAACTGACTATAGCAACAGGTCCTCAAGGTCTTCAGTGATGCTGACTGCGCATTGAAACCTTCAATAACGGAGCTGAATCGTGAACCAGTCAGTTGGAACGTCGAGATAGTCGCAGCTAGTGAAGGAGCAAAGAAGTTAATTTGGCTGAAAGGATGACTGTCTGAATTTCTGGAAAATGTTGAAAAATCTTCTAGGCTCAACATCGATTAGGCTGGTACCGTTAAAGTGGCTAAAATCCCGAATATAATCACAGATCAAAGCACATCGAGTTTTACCACTTTATGTAAGGAAAGATTTTTGGATGGCGATCTGGAACTGGAGTACATCAATGGAACCAACCAGCTATCTGATCTACTGACTGGAGCTAAAGCTCTGGAGAGGGTTACATTCGAGATGCTACGTGAAAAGATTAGTGTGTAGAAGATTACGTCCAGAAAGTGATACATATAGTCTTATTTGTTTATTTTTGTCTATTAATTTGTTTGTAGGAAGTATTAATATGAACAGAAAATGCAGACAAGGAACGCCATCTGACAGAGGGTCTGTGAACCAATTGGAAAAACGGTTTGAGAAGTCCACTCAGTGCGTGTTTGGATTTTGTTTGTTACGTGCGTCTCTGAAGTTATTTTAAATTGTAAGTCAATTTTTTGTAATAAATAAAGTTTAAACAAGTGAGTTTGCTGGGACTATTCAAATTAAAGTTCCATTACCACCAGTCCAGTCAAATGGTGCTAAAAAAGGGCCACTAGCGGAATGTTTTGGTGTAGTTTTGATTTTTGCCCAGATACACGTTTCTGAACAAAAGATTGTGCATATCCCTTTTTATTTTTTTTCATAATAATTCAAAAGCCATTTACTTTTCATAAATAATGTTCCTTTTGAAATAAAATAATATAAAATTATCTCCATATAACGTCATTAAGTTTTTATTTTCCAATTAAGGGCGTAGACGAGAGAGTATCACATTTGGTGATATAACCGAAACACGAAAAAACAGGAATTATCCCACTTTATATCTTTAAAACTTTACACTTATCGACAATATTAATCTGATATGAAATGAAAGATGATAAAATTGCCTACATTTTACGTGTTCAAGGTTTTCTTCTAGGATTAATGGTATTACGGTTTGTGTGCAAAATGAGCCTGGATATATTTCCTGGGGTAGGAAAGAAAAAGCAAATGCGAGGAAGGGTATTTCAATGTCATGGGGAATTAGCTGCATCGGCAAGTAGTTTGTGAAAAGACTACTTAAAAAAGGATGTGGTGAATTAATACGTGGAGATATAATTGCACTCAGATACACTTAAATATTTATTTTTCGCCTTAATTTTTACAAAAGTTTCAATCTCTTTTCTAAATTGTCAAGAGTCAGACACAACTAAAATAAACATTGTACCAATGAACTGATGACCAGTAATAAGTTGATTTCATTTAAAAACCTATTCAATTTTACATGGGTGAGTAAATACAATTTTACTAAAGTTCAATCTGATATCACCTCATGAAACAATTTGTGGCATATCATATTATCAGATATTTCATATAGATATCTATTTTAAAATGTAATACTTACAATGAGCATATGTTTCTTTGTGAGATTTGTGTCAAATGGTATTTATTTAATTTTTAGATATTCACAAAGCTGATTTGTTTTATGTAAAAGTTGTGATTTGGATATGGCTCATTCCATTTCATTGTAGTACAAAACCACACTTTTCAGCAAATTATATCATGATTCAAATTTTGGGTTGATTGTGCTGTCATTCAAGGAAATTATGGTCTGTATTTCTAACTACACATATAGATTTAACTACTGATACATGCACAACATATCAATACATCCAATTGTCAGTTTTAATTTATGAACATGAACACAGCTTAATACACATATGAAATTTTAAATAAATACAATTGTTTCATGGAAACAGTACAGTGAACCATTTTTAAGAATGCTACTTTCACCATGCAGACAATGAAGAAATAAATTGAACTTCTCCTCAAAAACCAACAGCAATGTTTGGCATGTGCCTGTATTCTTTTGATGAACTTTAAAGTTTTCTTTGTGACCCCAGAGATTTGTGAAACATTAATATTTCTAATTTTAATCTTCCATTGGAAAACAGTCACCTATGTATTTTACTTTGTAGCTGTTGCATTTTGTGTATTTCACAAATAATATACTACAAGTTATACTGATTTTATAAAAGTAGTTAGAAAACTCTGTGTAAACATTAATACGAGTGATTTGTTATTTTCAATCTTATAATAATAATTTAAACAAACAATATTCAGAAGAATTTTATAAATAAAAGAATCGGAGAAAACAAAGAAGTTCGATGTCTATGATCTTCAACTTTTGGACAGCAAACAAATAAGTTCTAAATCTCAGACATCAAACATTTTTGCTTGCCACTAAAAGTTGTCTCCTACAGACATCAAAGATGCCTTGGATAACAAAGTTTTATGCATAGTAAGTTTTCTAAGTTACGTATTAAGAACAGTTTCCTACCATTAACTCAAAACCCTAAAATATTTGACTTCAAACCTTTTTGTTTGCTCCAATTTAAATGTTTGCTGTGGATCCACATTAACCAGGGTACATTCAATACATTTATTTAGTGTGAAATGAGATAACATATTTGGTACATATGAATTCATTTACATGCTGATTTGCAAACAGTATTGATAGATCAGAATTATTTTTCTATATCATTGGATCTGTGAGATATTGATAAAAAATAATCATTTCAGGAGATATGGCTTTATTGCATTAAAAACAAACTTATTAAGGAAAACTTACTGTCAAGAATGATCAAAAGTGGACCTTTGATGGGACTGATGCAAGACAATTACACAAATACGTGGTAAGCTCCTTTAACTGTTGTATTTGTACAATTCCTAAATTTTATTTAATTAGGTATCGTGTATAATGCAGAAGGGATAATACAATATATTAAAATTTCGTTATTGAGGTTTGTAGTAAAAGACAAAAATATTTTAATTATTTAACTCATTAAAATAAAAATTGTTCTAATCTTTTTCAAAAGAATTGAAATGTGAAAACGTTTAAATCATTTTATTCCCCAAATATTTTCATATTTAATTGCATATCTTTGGTCCAAAATTTTTACCAATCTGCAGAATGAAGTGTCTTGAAGATTCATTAGATTCATTTTGTAGTTGTTCATAAATGGAGCACTTAACTTTAAAAAAAGTTCAACTCATTTGTCTGCATGAATATTAATTTGCATGATTTGAGATCTTGTATTTACTACTTCATCTGGCACATTAAGAGAAAACAATTCTTTAAATGATATTTCTGATTGTGTGATAACTTTGTTAAATGAAGTTAACAATATTTATATAAACAATTATTGCATTAAAATATACTAGACATTCGTTAAGAGAAATGATAATTTTCAGAAGTGTTCTTCTCTGACAGACAATTTACTATTAATAAATTTCATTTATCTTGGAAATATCTTAATCATCATCACCCTTGGTTTAGGAATGGTATTCTTGTCCTCCTAGTAGGTTGAAATTCCTCAAATTCAATGGGAAAGACGAAAAAGAATTATTCCAAAGAAAGAAAACTAGATGTGAAAATGAGCATTTTGTGTTCTCATTTTCATGTGTGATTTTTCTCATTCTTGCATTTGTTCTCTCTGTTGTATTAACAATTTTCTGAGTTTAAGAATGCTTCACAAACACACATATACACTTCCACAATATATACACATTTCTATGCTCAGATGCAAACACAGAAAATAAATAAATGTAATTTGAATACTATTCTATCCAATGACTTTACTGAATCTTAGTATAATCAAGTCTTATGTCTCCTGGCTTTCCCTGCATGTATTTTACCACATATTTATTCGACCTTTTTTGAATAGAGAAAAGGTAACATTGCCATATGTTGGATAATTCAGAATTTTTGAAGGTCCTGTATTATTTCTTTGTATGTTACACTACCTGGATATAACAAATTTTTACAGATGAGGCTTCATCTGGAATAGAACAGATCTGTTGAGAAACTATGAAAACTGACCTTTTAAGCTGAGAAATAAACTTTGCATGTAAATCATCTTCCTTGCATTGAGCGTTTTAGAAAAATTTGCACTCTTGAACTAATACAAATTTGAGAAAGTGTGTGCACTAGTATAATAACTTGCAGGTACCTCCAGTCAGTCATTCTTTGACATACACTCATGTCCACATTTCTGAGAATCTCTTATAGGAAAATGAGCAGTATTAAATCACTGTCTCTTTACACAATAGAAACCACTGCTGCAACAGCAGTACCTCTTCTCACTGCTGCATCCAAATGTGGATGCGCTTTGTGATGTTGAGATGCCCATCTCATGCGTGCGTCTAAAAGAGCTGGTTCCTCCTCGTCAGGAGGGACAGGGCGCAAACCGGGACAGCAAGGCTGGAGAGCAGCTACTGCCCAACTGATTGGTGGGATTTTCCTAATCATGATAACAAAAATTGCAAGAATGTTATTTAGATGTCAATATATGCTCTTTAAACATTGTGATTGGGCAGTCTTGGACATTAGTTGAAAAACTTCCCTAATTTAAAGTATGAAGAAATAACATCTAAATTTGACAGGTATAATAATAAGATTGTATACAATAAAATTATATTTCTAATAAAAACAAACAAAATATACATTTTTGCAATATTTGAAGTTTTGGCTCCAATAAAATTATATACAATATAACATAGCAAAGGGTTGATACATTTTCACATCTTTGAAAAAAATAAATAGTATAGGCTTTACTACAATTTGCATTGCACTTTCTATAGTTCACAGCTTCACTCTGAAATATTACTGAAATACTACAGTTTACATTTGCTTACAGTTGCAACCCAAAATCTCCATAAGTGTCTGAAGTGATTTGTGCTGCAAATGAATCTCATTGACAAAACTATGAAACTCTGAGCTATGAGTTTTCCAAGAAATCCTATTTACTCTAGCAAAGGCTAATCCAGAAAGTATTTTGGTGGTGGGGAATTTTGGTTTGAACTTTGCATATTTTATTCTGTTACTTCAAGACATAGCTAAGTGAAAGTTCTTGACATTTGGTAGGAATTGGATGATATGTTGATTAATATGTTAGGGCTTATTTATGTTTATTTATGTATATTTGGCCAATTTGGCCTGTTGGTGCATATTCCTGTAATTATAGGAGCATATTTTGCATATTTTGTTAAAATAGAGACTTATCTGTAAAACATTTAATTTTTTGTAGAATCTATTTATTTGTGAGCGTTCATTGATTAGAAAGAGCTTGTCACAATTTCAGTTGTTTTTCTTTTCTAGAGATCATAAAATACTTGTGCAAATGTAGGACATTTCTTAATATCATATTTTTTAAAACACACAGAAGAAATGAAACAAGTGATAAAATGTACTTCACTAATGTGCAAATTTACTGCAAGTATTTCTCCCTCAAAGTAAACTAAGCTATATCATGTTTGCACAAAAAAATTATCTTTTCATTCCAAGAATGCTTCTTCTGAATTTCATTAAAAAAACTTTATACAGAAAATGAAATATTGTGAATTTTAATTGCATATTAAAGTGTAAATTAAAGAAATTTTTTGTCATAAATGCATATTTTTAAAAGCATATTTCAAGATTTTTTAGGGCATAAAAGTCCCCTTCTTATTCATAATAGTAATACAGGTTTTTAAACAATGGGGAGTATACATTATAAATATTGTGAATAAATTGTGAAAAATAAAGAAAAATATTGACTTTGGAGGGTAGGGAATTGTCCCAGAAGCCCCCACTTGGATCTGCCTCTGTATCATGTGGAAGTATATTGATCATCATCATCATAAACTGCTGGTGTTTAGGCTTAATAGCCTATTCCTTTATTTATGCAGTATTCCTAGTAGTTAGTCATGCAGGTGTTGCTGTTAGTTGCCACTTCTTTCATGGTCTTCCAACATCTCTGTTTCTTGCTGGTTTGTATTTCCATTTTAGTTTTGGCCATCTGTTCATTCATTTAAGGTTATCTAACCATATTCTTTGAGAGTTTTCTATTTCCACTACAAAGTCTTTAGTTTCTAGTTTCTTCCTAATATCTTTGTTTCTCAGTCTGTCCCTTCTTGTAACTTCTTCAAGGTAACTCAGAAATTTCACATGTGCTGCTTGTATTTTTTGTTTGTCTCTGTCTTTCATTATCCATTTCTCAGAGCTGTACATAGCTACAGGTTTAGCTGTCATGTTGTGAATTTTTAGTTTTGTCCATACATGTCTCTGCCAAAGTGTTGTTTAATTGTTCCACTGATTAAGCTGTATTTATACAATTTATTTTCTAAATCCTCCTGAATGTGGTTAAATACACTTATGATATTTCCAAGACATGAACATTTGATGACTTGATCCACTATTTCTCCATTTACTACTATTTTGGCTTTCTTCTGTTCTTTGCCTCACAGTGCCATAACTTTTGTTTTTTTGTTTTGTTTTTTCATATAATATTTCTGGGTCTCTTTTGTCAGTTCAAAAACTGCTCCTTGCCGATCATCTTCAGAACTTGTTAAGATTGTTTGATTGTCAGCATATAAGATGGTATATATTTTTTTATCTTTCCTGTTTTGGATACCCTGTTTAATTTTCTTCCTTCAGTTATTGATATATGTGTTGAAGAGAGTGGGCAACAGACCACATCCTTGTCTTAGGCTGCTGTTGGTGTTATTGTTGCAGACTTTTCCCCGTCTCTTAACATTATTTTAATGTTGGAGTTTTTATATAAACTCTGGATCGCATTGAGTAATTGATGTGGAATTTTCTTCTCTTTCAATATTTTGCAGAGTTTCTGTCTATATACTCTGTCATATTCCTTTTGTAATCTATGAATATTATAAAAGTTGGTAAGGTTTTGTCTCTTCTTTTGTCTACTATCATCTGTAATGTGAAGACGGCATCTTCTTGAATCTTTTCTTGAATGGTTTGTCACTCCCTGTCCTGCTTCAAGCATTCCTTGTTTAAGTTGGGTCAAAAATGTTTTGATATTTTGTTTCTTTCCCATTGTAGTTTTCCTCTTAATCTTCTTTCATTTAGTGTTCTGATGCTTTCATCTTCCAGAAGGTATATCATGAGTTTAGCTGTTGAAATATTCTCATTTTTCTTGGTTATTGTGCATTGTATGCTTAATTTAATTTTACTTTCAACCAATTAGTGGTCTGTGTCTATCTCACTCCCTCTGTATATTTTCGTGTTCTTGACATAATTTAATAGGTTTCTATTGACTATTATTTAAAGGAGAGATATTGTACCTGTTACTTTCAAAGCATATTTATGTTTATCTTTGTGTTTGAAAAAAATATTAGTTATTACCAGGTTATATTTATACTGTTGAAGTGAAGGGTATTTATTCTGTTGAAAAACAACACCTTGTAATCATTAACATTGTTAACATGTTTGTGTTATATAGTTGTCTATCCAACTCTCACACTTGTAAACATTGCCACTGACATGAAAATAAATGGAGGTGACAATATTTAATCTTTACAATGAAGCATGGACTCTTCGCTTTAAGAAAAAAATCAGTTTATTGAAGTTGCAACCACCATAAGGTGAATCATATCTGCAAGGACTATAGGCAATTGCACATTGTTTACCTTTGCTACTGATTATATTGTCAAAATGATGATTGTATAAACAGATAAAGCAAAAGAGAACTTTAAAATAAACAATAGCTATGGTACCTTCTCTAACGTTACATAAATATTTTTATTTATTCAGTTTATAAGTATTAATAATTATTTATTGTTACTGATCTAAAGATGTTGCACATTCCCCTTTTTTTAAAATTATAAATTTTTGAAATATTATTTTTCTCTACCTTACTAAGAACTGATTAAGAAATAATATTACAAGGGAAAGATTGAAGAACAGAAAATGAATAATTGAAACATACCTGAGTGTTCGACCAATTGTAGTAGAGAAAAGACAATAGATGACAGGATTTGCTGCAGAATTTAGGGGAGCCAAACTCTGAATGAAAGTAGCTACAGCAATGTTGGTCTGTGTCCTCGGAACATACCCATATACTTGAAGTAGGTCAAATACGAAATATGGACTCCAGCAGAGTACAAATACTAAAAAGAAAAAGAAAGATAATTTCTCAAATATTCATGTAGTTATATAATTTAAACGATTTTGAAAAAACTTTCTTTAAAATTTGGGGGTATTTTATATTAAGCCCTTCAGACATTTACTAAATTTTCTCCAAAACTGCTACAAATTGTTTCTTTAAATTTCTTGTAAGGATATAATAAAATACACTTATACAAGATGATGGCACAGGTCCTATTTTCATGGTTAACTCTAAAGTTTCGAATATTGCAAAAGTTTGAATTTTTTCCGAGCCTTACTATAACTAATAAATTGAAGGCAGAAATTTTTTCTTTAAATGAATTTTGTTGTCCATAATTAGTTCTTTCAGTAATGTCATGTACATATTTTGAACATTTTAGTAGATTTCGAACAATATTGCATACACTATTTGCAATTTAAAAAAAATACAAAAACAATTTTTTCTTTAAACTTTTGGTAGGGATAGTGATGAATTTACTCAAACAGATGACATAAACGCCATGTTGGTATATTCTTTTGTTTTTTCAAAAACTACAAAATGTATTTTTTTTATTTTCTCTCACGTCGTTAATATTTACATTAACGGCAATTTGTTTACATTAATGTATCTATAAGTACATGTGATTGAAATAATGGCAAGTAAAGTTTCTCGAAAACTCAAAAATTGTTTGCGAAAACGAGCTCAAACTTCATTTTCCGAAACACTCAAACGCCATTTCTCAAAAACAGCTCTAAATTTTTTCTTCAAACTTTTTCCATGGATAATGCTAATTGCATTGTTTAAGATAAGATAGAATTTTGTTTGCTGTATTTTTTGTTTTTAATAAATTACACAAATTTACTTTTTTAAATATTTTTCACGCCTTTAATATATACATTTCCAGTGATTTGTAAAAACTTGCATTTGTGACTGAAAGTGCTTGAAATGACTTCATATGAAGTTTTTCTCGTAGTTTCAAAAACTCAATAGTTTTCTATGAAAAGAGGTTCGAATTTCGAATTTACAGTAGCGCTTAAACCCCATTTTCTTAAAAACCGCTCCAAATTTTCAAAGAAAATGGCCACTGAGGATGAGGTTTTACTATTCTTTAATATTATTAAAATAATATTTCCATTCTATTATTAGAAACGAAAAATTAAAAAAAAATCAAAAAATGTACTTTGGGCGGCGACAAATGGCAGCTGGCAAGAGTATGTGGCAAGTCCAAATACTAGCCTAGACCAATGAAAATAGAAAACTAATACGGGAACTAAGTGTTTCTCTAACCACAATGACAAATCTCGTGAACCAATTTTATTTCAACTTTGTTGTCAGTGCATACCTATTACAATTACAAAGGTCATCTTTACAGTCTTGACTTTTGCTTTTGGAATGATTCCTCGCGAAGAAGCTCTTCGACTGTCCTGGTCCTCTTGCTGAAGTTGTTGCAATCGCGAAGCCACACCTCGCGGCTTGCCACTGTTTTGCAGCTGTAGTTGCTGATGTGTCTGTTGCAGTTGCTGGACAGAACTATCTGCAAACAGAGTTTTAAGAAGTTTTTTAAAATTAATAATAACTTATGTTCTATTTTCTCGTTTTTAAACAGCTATTTATGTTTTAAGCACGAACGACTAGGGTTTGGTGTCTTGTAGCATTATACTCTACTGGGACTGTCTATTCGGACGCTTTCCAATAAATATTAATTAACTGGACAAAATAACCGGAATTGACATATTTTAATAATAAAACATACATTCGAAGGTGCAATTGTGGAGGAGTATATTGTTAATTATTTCTCAAAATACAAGTAACTGTGCTGTAGTAGACTTGAGAAAAGTAAATGAGTAAACAATGAACATTCAGGAAATAAGTAAACAGTCGCACGAACTCTATGTTATTTTTGAATAACGAAAAACATTAATTAAATAAATGTTCTTATATTATTCAAAGACAGTTGAATGTGTTTTACATGTGATGAGAGATTACAAAAACGTTTTAAATATAACAAGATTAGAAATTTGTAAAGGGAAAAGTAATAAATGTTATTATTTTGATTTTTAAAGAGAAATTATTGCAGCGAAGAAATTAGAGAAATATAAAGACATTTCTAAATTCGAATGTGGAAAGATACAGTGAGCTTAACGAAGAGAAGAGCTGTAGTTTGTTTCAAACTGCTCAGTGTGGAATGAGCAAGGCAATAATGCATATGACAGACGGGTTTGTGATTTTGGACTGGCAGCATCGTAGCCGAGGTCGAGTCGTGGATTCACGTAAAATTTTACGAAAGTTTTCGATTTCGTAAAAATGATTCTTTTAGTACGTGCGTTTTTAATTCGGGAGTATTTTAATTGGGAATTTGGACAAAAGGAGAATACGGTAACTGGGACGATTGTAGATATAGACGCAGGTATTGGCAGCCGTCGGGGACGGCTCCATTTCGTGGTCCAGTGAATCAACAACCAGGGAGGTGACACAATTATATCAAAATAAAATTTTAACAAAGCCAAGATTTGATAAAATACAATGGTTATTAGAATAATTTCAGTACTTAAAAGGAGTTGACTCGTGTGAATGAAATGTAAATAAAATATGTATGCATGTGTGAATGCTATTTTGATTTTTTGTCAAGGCATTGTTTTTTTATGTTAAACGGGTATTTCGTTGTTACGTTTTTCGTGTACTGGAATGCTGATGTGATGTATGGAGGGAAACTGAATTCGCCGAGTATCATCTCGGCAAAAGTTTGACTAATACGTAATTGTTAATATTGCGAATCGGCAACCTTGTTGAAAGTCTGTCTTATTTTTCGGTGGGTAGCGGAAACCCAAATGATAGGGGAAAATACGAGAGAGCCAGGCTCCCAAATAAATGTAATATTATTCGTTTTCCTGTATTGGGGTGTCTTCGCGAAGCAACAATAAAAATATATATTTGTACTGTGAGGAACATGAACTTTATATTTTCGTCAAGTAAGTTAGCCATTGTAGACTTGGCGGCCAGCATGCCAAATTGTCATCTGTTTATTTTACGTCCAGTTTACGAACATGAATAGATCTGATTGCCTTAGTGTTGGTAAAAAAATAAAAGTTACAAATATTAATTATTTGATTCAAAGGTTTATGATACATTACACTACAGAAGTCAAAAGTTGTCATACCCAAAAACTTGACACATCGCACCTCCAATGGAAAAGTGACACAAGTGCGAAATCGTCATTTTCAGCTAAAAGCTGATAAGAGGTTACCAAGAGGTACTGCTACTATTCTGAAGTTGATTTTGAATTTGTTCAATTACTGTCCGCTAGAAGGTGAATATTTGATATAATCTATAACAAGTATTACAGAGCTACGAAACTTAAAATTGTAATTTCTGAGAAATCAGAAATTCGCATTTATGTCACTTTTCTATTGGAGGTGCGACATGTTTCTCTCTGTCGATACGCTGAATCTGAAGCCAGAATTGCGCCGCTACCCATCAGTCACTTCTTTTAGCTGCGTGTGGTTTATTCCCAATAATTAAACGTATTTATTTCACTATCGAGCGAGAAATCAGTCAAGACTCTAAATTTCTGGAACACCTTCCACTAAACAACTGCTCTGTTCGTCATCTTCCCTTTTACTTTATCGCTAGCGCTTACACAGTAGAGAAAAAGTTTCGTAATGCTGCGTGAAAAAACGTGAATTTTGAACAAAGTCAACAGGAAACCTTATTACAGGATGCTAGTAACGAAAAAGTGGATAAAACCTTTTCTAAATTTATAAAATAATCCTGTAGCACGTGGTGTACCCAGTTTTGTGGGTCTTTGATACCAAAAAATCGAATGATGGCAAACCTTCTATTTGTGAACAACGCTAACGACTAAACCGTTTAGCCGATTTTATCCAAAACTGATATTTTTCAATTGATCTTGTAGATATTTTCCCCTTAATGAAACTTGTTTCCAAAAGATATATTTTGAAATAAGGTCACGTATAATGTTTCGAAATTTTGAGAACATTTCCGCGTAATTTTGCGTGAAAGTACAGGCGAAAAAAACAACAACAAAGAAACAACGCTATGTTTTAGCTCCACTCGTTTCGTGGACTTCCTAAACGTGTACTTACTGCGTGACGTGCGGCGCGTGGGATCGGGCGTGAGTTGCTTGCTCTTGGTCCAAATGGTGGAGACGATGACGATGTAGCACGCCGAGATGATGAAGGCGGGCAGCACGAACAGCGTCAGGGCCACCAGCGTCACCCACAACTGCCACATCCACTGCTTCTCGAAGTCGATCCAGCACTGGAGGTGACCTGCAAAATGCATATTGTTACACAGAGTGATTTGATTCAGATTGATTGATTGGTTGTTAGTGATTCCGGCCGCGCTAACGTCTAGGGACATTAGTCCCGTAAGTGTAGTGTATGTTTTTTACTTGGGAGGTATCGGTTGTCTTCCCCCACTGGAGGGCAAGGTCCGGCACCTGTCTACCGCCGGCTAGAGGGATTTCCCCTAACCTGGTAGCTCCCACCAGCTGGTCACCGCCCCAGCCGGGACAAGCTCTAAGCTCCTGACCGAACTCCCGGAATGTGTGATACTTTAGTGCATGTGAGTGGAAGCGTGTGTAAGGAGTGAGGATAGGACAAGGAAGAGGTAAGAAAGATCGCGCGTGGACCGTGGACCGTTTGTTAGGGTACTGCTTCGGCATTCGTCTTGGGTTGATCGGAGAAACGACGGAAAACTACCGATCAGAGCATCCGGCCGCTATAATTAATCTCCAGTCAGCGACTGGATTCGACTTAGCTGACAAGTTAGTATTGAAAATCCTCCGGGACTCGAACCTAGGACCTCTGAGTCAGAGAGACTGCAGCGACATCAGTTGATGCTTCTCAGCCATCTCTCCCGGTGTTTTTATTCAGAATCCTGAGAAATTTGGAAGTAAGATTATCAAATTTCTGTTAATATCATATAGTAAACGGGATCACATATGTACGCACCACATACGCATGAATTATAATTGTAAATTACCATTCATTAATCTTTAATCCTGGTCTGAAAATTTTCTGCCAAAAATACTCTGCTCTGACACTCATTAATTAGTTATTTTCAAGTAAGATTATATTGCTGCATTGCAGTGCTACCAATATGGAGTTTATTCGCAAACACGATTTACCAACGTGATATTTAAAAAAAAGTAAGTATTGATTTTTTTAAATTCCTTCATGTCTCTAAGGCTTTTAATAAGAAACTTACGATGTAAAATGACATTATTTTTTGGATGTTTCCGTGATGCAATAAGTTCTTAAAAATAAACTATATACACCCTCACACATGTAATTTCGTGAATAGAGATATTTTTCTTTTGATTGTTTGATTATACTAGTTGGAAAATAGGTTCGTTCTGTGTTCTTTTCAGGGCTTGATTATGGTGCCAGAATAGTGAGTGCTCGTTGCACTGGTAGGGAGATGTTTAAGTTTGGGTGTTATCGAAACCCACTACCAAAGTGAGACAGTTTGATTGGCCGTTGCTGCTAAACGCATGAAAAGAAACCGAACATTTTTTTCGTTTCAACATAAGACTAGGTCAAAGTTCTGGACAGTTTTCTGAATGTATGTAGCCTTCTGCTTGTCTTTCCCATTAAAGTGAAAGATACACATGAGAAATGTCGCCATTTTACCTACTGTGGTCGAACTACCCAAACGTAAACTCCTTATGGTAAAATTGCACACCCAATTTTCCAATCTATAACTAGTAATGTTGTTATTCTACGAATGATACAGTTCTCAGCACAGGCGATGGAACTGGAATACCAGAAAGTTTATTGTAGGACTTGGAAATTTATTTAACCATGCAATGGGAGGACATTATATCATCATATATCACATTTGAACGCGTAGATAAACAAAAATTTCGTTGCTTACATAGAAACAAAAAAAAATAAAAATAATTTGGAACAAATCTTGTCGAAAACATGAAATAAATAATCCATATTAACAAATTAGTTATGGAGTAAATGTCTTTAAAAAATTGCGTCTTTTGTTTGAAAATTGTCTAGAAAGAATATTATATGAAGGCCCAAATCATGTGTTCCCAGTCCATTTTTTATAGTAATAATTTTCTCTGCATAGCTAATATATCTTGTGTTAGTTTCACACACACACACACACACACACACACACACACACACACACACACACTCACACACACGCACATATGCTGTGTGTTAAAACTGAGTTTCTTTTATTGATCATTAGCGCATTCCATGTTTCAATATAATTCTGGGGTGAAGCAGCGTTTCTCATAATGAAATGAGTGATTCCATTATTAAGAAAATTCATACAACTGATTTAAGAGAATTTGTATCTATAGGAAAAGACCAAAACTCAGATGCGTGTTTCAAAACGAAACAGAACGACGCCTGTTGACTTTTATGCAGAGCGAAACGGCTCAAGGTAATGTAATTTCCCGGTATGTTTTATTAGTATAAGTCATATATGAACTGAAACAGCGTTCGTTATCAGGATAAGACAAAATCTAATGCGGAGATATTATTTCTTCCTTTTCGCGAATTGTCAGCGCTGTGGGGTTAGTAAAAACTGCCTCACATATGAGAATTGGTTTATCAGAGTTGAAAAATGCATCCTTTCCTGTTTTTTGGCGGTTATTTTGCAGTTCGTAAGGTGACCTTAAAAGTCTCCTCCAAGGCGCACTATTTATGCGGATACAAGATCGTACCTTAAATCTAAGGTAAGACGTTATGACTAGAACGTCCGTCACATGACCGTTAGTACCTAACGTCACTACATAACGCATGGCGCTAAAACTTCCTAATGTTAAGGCTAGCGGAAGGTCGGTATACGACTCGTAAATTACTCTCACGCTATAAAGCTGTCGTAACAGGAGATTTAATTCTTTTAATTACTGTTTTTCTTTGTAGTATGGTTTAATAGAAACATTAATTGTCAAGCAGTTTATAAATAATAATTAATATATTTAATTAAAAATAATTAATTATAATGATGTAATAATATAATATAAAAAAACAATAAATTAGTTGCTAATTAAAACAGGTATTATTTAATGCCGGCAATGGCTCTTCCGACTTCACACAAAGAATTCTTCCCATCTTTTAGAATATTTTCCAAGATCTGTTTCCTCTAGAATTTTTTAGCAATAGGTACTGCTCCATTCGTTGGATATGTTCTTTCGATTCCTAAATGTAGTTCATAATAAAACATAAGTGTCTCGTCGTACCTGATTTCCAAGTTTTCTCGTCGTTGGCGTTACAGACTGCGATTGAGCCTAAAGTTTTGGCCGCGAGCAATGATAGACTTTCGTCTACAACTTGAAACGCCTGGAAATGTACTACAACGTCGAGTCTTTTTGACCAAACTTATTTTTTTAGTAAAATTAGTATATTTTAACATTCTGGGAAACAAAAATTAATTTGTTTTTCGAAATACTTCCTTTTCATCATTTCAATAAACAATAGATTCTCATTTTCTACAAATAAATGCCCTGATACGCATGCGCGTTTTTCGCGCCCTCGGACTCAATTTTGACCAGTGCGTTGTAAACCAAAGGTTAAGGCCGGGGGTGAGACCCCGAGGCGATGGGATGTGATGGATGATAGCGAGTGGCGGATTAATGGCGAATCTAGTGAGCCCGCGCGCGAGAGAAGGAGAGAGAGATAGAGGCTGCAACGGGGCGCAGACGAGCAAACAAATTTCGCCGTCAGACCAACTCCAATTTTCTTTCATTAAGCGACTCTCAACTCCGGAGAACTGTTATTGAATTTCTCGTGCGTTCCTCTCGCTGTCTCGCAGGGCGCGGGCTCGGATCATCGCCTTCCTCCACTCTGATTCTCTTTAATTATTTTCCGAGTTACTCTGCAAGAGGTGTTTTCTGGCCTATCGTCTCTCGATCAGAGCCCGGGATATTGTGTTGACAAAAAATGTGTTAAAAATAACTAGTGAGCACCCATCAAAATTTGGCAATCTCAACTGACAGAAAAGAGACAATACTCTGACCACTCTTTCATAGGGCATATTCTGAAGTAATCTAGCGGTGCTGCTACATAACACAGACTTCATTTTATTTATAATGGTGACGTTAGATTGTAAGCATGACATTATATTAAATACCTCTAATATTTAAGCTATATTTTACAACACTCTCATCTCATTGTTTGGAACACTTGCCCAGTTACAAATACACTATTATCATTCAGACCCTCACTGCAAGGGATATTGCCTTTTTTGCAGTATATAGTTGTATTATCAGTAGTGTTCTTAGCAACGCTGAACCTACGCATACACCTGACATTCAAAAGAATTCGATCGCATTCCATAACTATGTTGAAAGTTTATTCAACTACGAACTAGATATAATGTCGTCCGCACGCAATTTTATTTTTCTCAAAACTCGAAAATTGTACAGAAACATTTTTTAATGTAATATTTACACCCTTTTCAATAAAAAATATTTGAATGCCGCATTATAAATTAACTTGTATTAATATGACAATATATTCGTTTGTGGGTTATTGATATTGTAAATACAGTACTTAATGAAAAATTACATTGATTTTTTCTGTCCCTAATAGTTTCATTGAAGTGAGAATGGAGTAAAACTGAAAATTAAACCCTCGAACGAAATTTGCGGAAAATATTGTCTTTTTTTAGCAATTTGATTTAAGTGTTTTTGGACATGCGCAATTTTGTATTTGCACATACTCAAAAATATTTAAATTAGAAGAAACGTCTTAGGAGACAATTTGAAGCTAATGTTTCCACAGGCATTCTTTTACAAACCTTCCTGTAAAATATCTATAATGTAAATATTTAGGATGTGTGAGTGGTTCGAAAAAAAATACAAGGGAGTAAATATTGAAAATTCTGAAGTTTAAGATTGGTAGCTTTTATCCTCTCCAAGTCGTGGATTTGCTTTTTTGTGAGGAATGGCCGTATCAGTGTGATCCCGTATGTGACTACGGGGATGACTTTGGCTTAAAATAGTTTCCATGGCTGTTCTTAAAGACATTTCTCTGAGATGTTTTTTTTCGTTTACGCTTGGAAATGCGGCTGCAATTCTCTTGGTGATATGCTATGTAAAGCTCCTTCCGGTCGTCTGTAGTGTTACTCTAGGTAACACGGTGATGTAGATCCTTTCAATACTTTTCCTTTGCATATAATTCGGATGTTTTGGTGAATTTTTCCCTTTTAATTCTGTTGCACTCTATGCAGATGCTGCTGCAATAAATTCATCCCACAATAATATTAAAATAGCTCGTAATATTGTACAAAAGTTCAATTCAAAAATGTGCTATATAAATATTCCAGTAAAATATTTAGGACAATTTGTAGGTCAAAAATTATCTTGGAAAACCCATATAATTAATATGATAAATCAAATTATTGTAAATGAATTAACCCTATTTTATTTTACTCATTTTAGTATAATAACGCATTATTAATATTCTAGAAATTACTACATAGTTCCTTACATTTTAATATAGTCGAAACGGAACATTTCGGAAACGCGTTTGCAATATATGTTATGGAATCATTTTTTACAAAACATTGTAAAGCTACTGCGGATCTACTTGACCACCGTATCTTCGCCACGAATTGTCAAACTTATCCTCTTCCCTTCTCCTCTGCTTCTTCGACACGCCCTACTCGAGAGTACAGACTGTGAGTGTTTTTGTGAAGCAGAAGTAATTACAACCACGATCTTGCTCATGTTTTAAACAATACCTACATTGGTAACTCGATCAAAAAGTAATACATGCTTTTTAAAAATCATTATATTATCGCGTTGTTCGATTTGGGGAATTGGGAAGCTTGTCCTTTCACCCCCGCCTTTTCAGGTCTTTTCATCACCGACCACACGGTACTGTTCAGTTGAGCACTGGCTCCTTGAATACGACTTTGTGGATATTATGAAAGTACTTTATTTTTTCTTTATTTTACTAGAATTATCCGAAATTAATGTTATTAAGAGTTTATCACAAAGACAATATTTTGTTCATATAATGTCGACGACGATTCCTGTTTTCACTACTGTAAACAATAATTCTCCTTCCGTAATATTATATACTTTCCATTCGATTCACATATACAAGATAGTAACAAAACCGTTTGTGATTAATACAGTATATTAAAAATTCCTGTAACAAATAGTGAACTATCACAACCGGAAAAAAATGGATGAGCATACATATAGCATGGATATAATTATAAACCATTTTTAAAGAAATGTCGAGGGGATTCTTGTAACGAAAATCCACAAATATAAAACTAGAATTGAAATATTTCAGTTGATTAAATTTCATGATCGCAATTCCATACAGAACCTGAATGCGCCAGCCAACCAACGACATACTGGCAACATCACCAACAACTATATGCCAGGTCAACTCCTCCAGAGAGCGACCATCCATTAATCATAACTACTAACATCATGAACAAGAATATGCCATGCCAAATCATGCCTCTCGAAAGCGACTATCCATCAACAATGACCATCAACAACCTCAATATTCCAAGTGAAGTCCTCCCAAATGTGACTATACATCGGTCCTAAGTACGACCGTGACCAACTACAATATGTCAAGCCAACTCCTCCCGAAAGCGACCATCCATCAATTCTAACTTCTACCATCAC
>BOPP01000128.1:945883-958077 GCA_017312745.1 Gryllus bimaculatus | reverse complement strand
CTGCTGGTGGGCCAGTGGAGTGGGTGATCAGCGCCCTCTTCTCGGTGCCATACCTCTCTCTACAGCAGCGCCCGTCGAGAGGTGAGTACTCCATTCCCTTCCAATTCCATGATGCTATTTGCGGGGCGATGCTCAGCCCATAAGACCGCTGGAAGATGAAGCGGCTGACAGGTGTCTGTCTCATGGCTGCATCTGCTTCATTGATTGACTTGACGATTCCGGACGGCTAAAGTCATTCGTCCGTAAGTGAGTGATGTTTTTGGCTCGGGAGTAGCGATGATCCTTCCTCCGCTGGTTGGTGGAAGCCTGTACTCCGGGTAGCTGGGTTTTCCCTAAACAACCAAGTACTTCACCAGGGGGCTGACACTATTCTGATAAGCTCTAGCTCACCGGTCTTGCCGGCACGGAGGGGTAATTGTAGTGCATGTAAGTGCAAGGTTGTAATCGACGGAGTGGAAAAGACAAGGAATGGAAGGAAAGGTCACTCGCGATCGGTGGTCCCATTTGGAAGGGAATATGTCTCTCAGCATCTCCTCGTATTGATCGAAGAAACTCAGAAAACTACCGATCATAGCAGCCGGTTTCTAGAATTTTCTAGCATCCGCAAAATAACTAACAACGTGAGGCGCTGCGATTCACTGCGAAATCGTGGCTAATTACAAAGACGCGGCGTCTCCCGATAGCAAGATTTAAAGAACTTCACCTAGTATCTAGCTAGTGTTGAGAATCCTGCCACGCGTCGGATGCAAACCTAGACTGTTCGTCAAAGGCACGCAGTGACATCAAGTTGAGCCCTGAACACCTTCCTCGGTCTGCGTCGCTCTTTCACTTGACCACGTGAATCACTACGCTCCTTTAGTCGTCGGCAGAGAAAAGGGTATATTTCAAATATAATTATATTATATTTGAATATTTCAAATATGAAGGCCTGAGAGTTCGCGCAGTCGATCCTCAATATCCATGTACTGAAATCCTCTGTGATAATTTTTCTCTAGAGTATTTGGGAAGAAACAACAATACTTATCCAGTGCATTTTCGTCATTAGAGAAAACAGGCCATTGCTTTATGTTTGGTTTAAGGGAAAGGGAGGAAGGGAAAGTCGGAGATTAAGACAAGATTCGTAAATAAGGATGATGGTTTCTGCGCTTGGTACCTGGGTTGGCATAAAATTTATAGTTTTCTCCATTTCTAAATGCGCTGCAAGCTAGCCGCGCGCGCCGCCCTGGGCAGAGACAAGTGACAGCCGCGATGCAAACACACGGGTGAGCTGCTCCAGCATGTTCGCAGACAGCTCGGACACCTCGTTTGAAAATCCAGACCAAACGCTGGCTGCCATGCTGCATAGCAAGCGAAAAGTGTTGAGAAACATTTTGAAAGTGGCGTAAAGCGACAATTTGTAACGAAAAATAGCACGTTGCAGTTGATATTAAAATAAAAGAAGCAATATTTAAAAAAAAAGCTTCTTATATGTGTCGCAGTGGCTCGTAACAAAGTGATGTGTATGTAACATGTAACATGTTCACATGATGTGTATGTAACATGTACAACGTACTTGTAACATGTTCTGCGCAGGACCAGACAGCTCGGGCACCACGTTTGAAAATCCAGACCAAACGCTGGTTGCCATGCTGCATAGCAAGCGAAAAGTGTTGAGAAACATAAAACAAAAATTGGCGTAAAGCGACAATTTGTAACGAAAAATAGCACGATGAAGTTGAAATTGAAATAAAAGAAGCAATATTTAAAAAAAAAAGCTTCTTAAATGTGTCGCAGTGGCTTGTAACAAAGTGATGTGTATGTAACATGTACAACGTACTTGTAACATGTTCTGCGCAGGACCAGACAGCTCGGGCACCACGTTTGAAATGCCAGTCCAGACGCTGGCTGCCATGCTGCATAGCATGCGAGATGTGTTGAGAAACATTTTGAAAGTGGCGTAAAGCGACAATTTGTAACGAAAAATAACCCGATGAACGTGAAATTGAAATAAAACATATTTTAGATTGAAATAAAAGATAATATTTTTAAAAAGATTCATATCTGTCGTAATGGCTTGTAACAAAGTGATATTTTTGGTTTGTGGCTGTATTTGAAATTCCCGCAAACTGGTACATGAAGCTCATTGAGTGATGCCGGATAGCCTACATAATATCTCATTCATATACTTTCATCATTGTGATAGCCACATTCGAAGACGGAACACTTGATTAACGCAACATTTGATCAAAGCAGTTATGAACCTGGGTCATTATAACGACTGAGGGGTGAGAGATAGGGAAACAGTTCAATTGCCTTTGGTTCAAACAGTTTGACTTTTTATATTTTTAGAATTAATAATACCCATGAATAACACATAATTTGTTTTTAAAGCTTAACTGATTACGAATTCCATTTTAAAACTTTATTTAATTTAATTTCAAATCTACTTTAATGATTGGTTGACGTGATGAAATGTATTTTTTTCGCATTACGCACTTTTCGTTTCAAAACGCTCCTTTCTTCTTTTCGCAACTGTTGAAGAATGCCCCCTTATGTAATTCTAAAGATAACATTTTGTATTCCAAATGAATAACGTTGTATTTTAGTATATATTGCAAAACACTTGTTATGCGAATTGGAAAGATATAAAATAATTAGTATGTTCATGTTCTTTTTAGATCTATGATCCTGAAATGTTCGATGAAAAAAATGCATTTTCATATCATTAACATAATCATGTATGTTTTAAACCGGAAGTTAAGGATTAACATGTTTTATTTTAGTGAAAACTAAAATAACGAGCCTTAAAATCAATAATCAGTTTTGTCTTAGTGACCTTGGATAGTGTTTTCTCATAATTAGTTTTAATGCTGGTAATTACATGTTTCGTCAGAGGAGAATGCACAACAGCTGATCGCTACACTTAAGTGTTCGCTTCAAAGTTGTGCAGTTAGATACAAATCACGGCTGCTGGTATTTGGAAACTTCTGGGTTTCAAATCCCATATGATAACTGTGATTAAAAATAGGATTTAAACCCTACATCTGATAATCATCAGACTGAAGAAACTTATGGTTATGAGTAAATGCCCTCATCTCGTCTACTGCAGTTCATTAGACCTCGACGACCCACCATCGTAGTTCACTAATGTTTTGATACTGATTGGTAATAATTTAATGCAGTCAGGTTAAATAAATATTTTTCCATTTCATTGATTACTTTTTGAAAGAGCAGTTCACTCTCTAATTACCCAGGGGCACCCAGTCTGAAGGCCCTCTTAGATGGTTCGCGTGCACGCTTTCCACGGGGCAACCCCGGGTTCGATTCCCGACCAAGGCAGATTATAACTTTGCGCTTTTCTTAAAAATGTCCCAGTATCTATTGCTGTGTGTGACGATGAGATAGCCCACCCTTGGGTTAGGAAGACCAGTATATATGGTGGAGGGATGTCTTCGTGCTAACCACACGAACCCCTTATCCCATGGTTCAGTGGCTGGGTCACCGCTGGCCGGCCGAGGCCCGTAGCAGACTGTCGAGCCAAGAACAGGGCAGGACCCAACGCGCAGTGCGGGCATGGCGGGCCCCGGGAGTACTCACAGCTGCCAGAGAAGTTCATGGGGTGGGTGATGGCGTCGTAGCGATCGATGCTAAGCGCCACCAGCACGTAGGTGGACGAGTAGGTGACGACAGCCTGCAACACAACCGTTCAACACCTCTCTACCTCTCTGAAATATTTTTATTTATTTCCCGTAATAAACATCGTATATGAATAACATGCTTAGGTCACACGAAAACAAACGTTCTATTTATAATACGATCAAGATGATAGGTACACGGGTGAGTTATTTCAAGTGAAACTATTGGCGCTGAACAGCACATACTTTCTCGCTCGTACTTTCACGTAAAAAGGAGTCAAATTTTCGAAATATTGTACATGGCTTTATTTCAAAATCTGTCTTTAACATACAGATTTCATTAAGAGAGAAATCTTTAATATTGTATTTGTAGGATTCTAGGAAGATGCCGAAAACACTTTTGAATTTTTGCAATTTTCGAAAAATAAGTTTTCAAGAAACATGAGATCTGCACCATTATGTTAAACGTCTCTGTTCAATCTGTCCAACAATAAAAATTTACTCAAAAATGATGAAGCCATTTTTTGAAATCTATGAAAATGTTCCAAGGGCCTCCCAAAATTAAAATATCGCTTTCAAAATAAAAGGCCCACGACATCAGCTAAATCGATTGGGGAACACCAATTTTGAAGAAAATCGGCTGAACGGTTTCGCCGCTGGCTGTGTTCACAGACGGACGGACAGACAGACGTTTTTCTGTCATTCAATTTTTCGTTATGAAGGAACCACAAAACATGGATTCTGGCTACACCAGGTGTTAGAATATTTTTTTTCTAAGTTTAGCAATATGATTTTTCGACTTTTTTGCTACTTCGGCCCTTTAATAAGAGTTTTTCTGGTAAGAATTCGCTGTTTTTCGTGTATAAATTTGAGTTGTAGCACCACATATTTGTAATTATCGAATTTTGTCACAGCGGTGAAATTAACGGTAAATCCGTCGGCAGGATTTTCACAAAAACTAAATTACCCAATCCATCTGGCTGATAGCGTCGTCTCTTGAACTTGAAACAGATTTCTTGATTTATATGTCAAGCCTGAAGGACATTTTCAAAGTAAAAAAAAAAAGATCTGAAGTTATTTTTTAATCCCCCCGCCCCCGATTAGAGCAAAATACACTTAAAAACAGTGCTGGTGTAATTTTTGTTGAACTCCGAATTGTCAATAATTGTGAAACTTTCAAATAATGCGAGAAAATATGATATATTGTAGTCACTAGATCATTGTTCACCGTGAGTTTCGTGGAGCAATATTACTGTTTAGAAATTGTAACAAGTAGTTCCCTTAAGCCTGGGCCACTCCGCTGGAATTCGGCTGGCGGCGCATGCGCGGAGCCACCGCCGGCAGGCCACCTATACTTTTGTTTTTATAGCGTGTCGCGTCAGGGCCAGTCTTCACGACGGAATATCTCACGGCATTTCGCGTCATTCTCACTCGTGCCGCGAGATGTAAACCACGCATAAAGGCGACCGTATCAAGCAGTGCAATGTGTCTAATGGCATCTAGCCGCACGACCGAGAATGACGAGAAATGCCGTGAGATATTCCATAGTGAAGACAGGCCCTGACGCGCCACGTAATAAAAGCTGTAGTATAACCACCTGTAGTAAACCTGAAGTATATTCAACCGGTAGGGGTGAGCCACTCCTTCATGTGTCTGCACTATGCACCCGGTCCTTTAAGTGCGCCGTTTGGTAGTTGTGGCAGGAATAGTGCTGGGGATGTAGGTTGCTATTTTTTTGCCATTCTATGGATTTCAATATGTACTTCCTTTTACCAATGCAAACAAGTTTCCTTGAACTATGGAGCGAATATTTCTAGTTTTCAAATGTTGCCAACTTCGTTTCATAATTTAACAACGTATAGGTTAAGTATCGGGAAGGGTTTCCGGAGGTGATGAAAAGTTTCATAGATTATACTTCTCCCTCAAGCGTTAAATATAGTTTATACTGTTTTGTGACGAAAATAAACCAAGTCAAACCAAAATAGCTTTCTGAAGTTTATGAAAAACGCGCACAATATCAATCACCAGAGAAGACGAATTGAAGGAACCGACATACTCGTACAGAGCTCGCTTACCTGCAGGAAGCGAATGACCTTGCAGGCGGCATTTCCTGCATTCCAGGCGATGGTATGACGCCAAACGATGTCGGTGAGCACACTGATCAGCCCCACCGACAAATCTGTCAACACAAAATAGACATGCGTGTGCACACAAACATTGATTTTATTCTACAGTCATTACGACAAATTATTGTAGTGATTTGTTCCATGTTGGATGGCTCGCCCCAATCGACAACAGCCCTTTCTTAAAGCTTCAGCCAAGATAGGAATCAGCATGTATTCGACGAATGAATCGATTCTACTATCTATAAATGAACAATATGAAAATATTTCTGTGATTGTCATTCGCATTATATAGTATTGACGGACTAATGATATGTCCTGTCCGTTCTTTGCTAGTAAAATGAGTGAGTTATTACGAGACGAGATCGAGTACTTTGAAGAACTTTAACTTAGCAAATCTGCCAAGGAAAGTATTCTACAAATGTACTGTTGTTTCGGGAATATTTTGTTGAATATATGTCACTATATATTTATTATTTTTTTTATACTAAGTCAAGTGACAAAAGCTTTTTCTTACTTATTGGTTAGTACAAAATAAGTTAAATTTGTATGAAACGGAGGCAGTATTTAGTGTTTCCGAATAAAAAAGGTCCAGGTTTTTATACTATAAAAGTGTACAAAAACATCTAAGACAAAAGAAAGCTTCCGCGAAAACAAAATAAAAAAAAGTTGAAAAACATCTCACATTCGGCAAAGAGAAAGGGAACGGCAGACGCTCGGCCTCGTATACAGAGGCGCGTGGGTCGCTGTCTCGAACAAAAGGCCCAGCGGGTAATACAGTACGCGTCACAAAGACTTTCGAAACAGCCAGCCCGGTTCGGCAGAGAAAACTCAACAAAAGAACTGTAGAAGCGGTAATATCAAAGCTAGCGATGGCAAAGGACGGGAATTGCGGACAAAATGTAGCATATACTATTACAAAGAAAATGGCGCACGTTTAAACACGTGAGGCGAATGCAGTTCGCTTCCAGTTAAGTGCCACAATTATTTTCTCCTCGCGTTCGGCCCAGCTGCTAATTGCGTCCCTCGCTCCCTCGTCCCCCGCCCCGCCCTTCCGCAAAGACGTTTAGACGTTACTGAAAGAAAAGAGGCGGGCGCTTAGGTTTAAATTAATTCATTTACTTTTGAATTGCTGTTTGGTTGCAAATTTTACTTACCCGCCGCTAGTCGTGAACCCTGTTGAGACGAGTTTACTCTTACTGGGCCCTAATATCAGAGAACTACAGCTAGTGGTGCTCCAACAGCACATGCTAACTCGCAGTATTATCGTTATGTACGACGGGGCGCTTTCATTAATTACAAACAGAAATTAAACAATTTAAAAAATCGTACATGACCTTTTAAAGAGCTAATTTTGTATAATATACTTGTCTGAGGGAAAATATGTCTTCAATTTTTTAGTTAAAAGGTGTTTTGCCATTTTCTTTTTACCAATTTTGAAAAACCGAGCAATAATTGAAAATGGGACTAGCACCATATTTTTTATCGTCCCTTATTACATAGGTGAAGAAAGTTTAAAGAAAAAGTTTGGAGTGTTTTTTGACAAAACTAATTTCCGTACATTTCAAACGCAAATTACGCAAAAACCACTCGTTCTTTTTCAAATAAATGTATATGACTTTTTTAAAATAACTAATTTTGTTAATCAGACTTTGTCTGAGGCAAACATTCCTATCTTTATTTTGTAGTTTTGAAAATTATTTTTCGAAACTTCCTTCTTTTTGAAAATGTCTGCCGGGCTTCATGTAAAACACCCCCAAGAACATTGTAAAGCTTCAAATTGCAAACTATTACACTTACTTGAATGCAATGAAGCATTACGCGCGAGTGCTGGAGTGTTAACATGACGTCTACAGCAGTAGCATGAAACAAAATCAATGCATTAAATCTCCTGTTGCAAACTCCTTCTGGGACATCATTACTAGTTCGGATTGATATGAGCTCTTATTGGATTTGGAACTAGATCAACATCAGAGAAGATCTCCTTGTGGTCCTAGAAGAGTCAGATTTATTAGTCAGTCAATTAACTGATAGATTATGAATTGGTTGAGCTTATACAACCTATGGAAGTGGAACTTGTAGAATCTGATGCATGCTCTGTATCTCTCCCTGAATCTGACTGAGCCCGGGTAAGTTGAACGTTCGCGTGGTTCTAGGATATCCAATTCACGACATAGAATAATAATAATAATAATAATAATAATAATACTAATAATAATAATAATAATAATAATAATAATAAACGAAACTGGAAACACATAAAATGCTTAACCCTTAAACACTCAATCATGATTTTAAATACAATAATTTGGAGATTTAAGACCATTTTAAGGGTGATTGCAAATGGAAAGGCCACTCCAAAAGGATGAATTAATATGAATTTGAACTAAGTTTAACGAAATGCGGTTCTTCCAAAGTAGGGTAATAATACTAAGCCGTCAAACAACACAGAAACACATGTGTCAACTAGTAACAACACAATACTGTGAGTTTCACAGTTTTCCATATTCCGGTTCTCTTCCAGATCCATTTATTACATTACATCGCTCGCGCGCCACTGGTGCCCTCGCGATCGTTTCTCGCATCACTGGCGCCGCTGCGCGCTAACATCGTTCTCGCTCGGGCCGTCGTATCACAAATGGCATAGTCGCCACCACCACTATCGGCGATCTGGGCTTCGACTGCCCTCATTACCGCGTCTGCTTGCGCCGCCCGCGCCCACCCGTATTGCCCCGCGTCGCCCCGCGTCGTTCACATCGTCATCGTCGCCCTCGCCACCCCGTTCCGTCCAGTACCATCCCGTCTCCACAAGCTCAGCCCCGCAACGCCCAGCCTCGCCCCGTCCATCCCCGCCCTGCCCCCCCCCGCCCCGCCCCGTCCCGATGTTTTCCTCGCGTCCGGCTCGTCCATCACGTCCCGTCCGCGTCCCGTACCCGAACCCGAACCTGACCCGACCCGACCCGACCCGAACCCGACCCGACCCGCCCGACCCGCCCCACCGCACCGCCTCGCCCCGTCCATCCCTGCCAGGCCCCGCTCTCCGCCCCTCGGCGTCCCGCCGTCGTCGTCCGCCCCCGCGTCCGTCCCGTCGCTCCCGTCCGCCGTCGCTCCCGTCGTCCTCGCTGCCGCGCGTCCTCCGACCGACCCCCCGACCCGCACCCACCGACCCGACCGATCCCGACCCGACCACGACCCCGGATCTCCCGACCCCGACCTAGCCCCGCCCTACCCAGCCGCCCACCTCCGCCCAGCCCCGCTCGTCCCGCCGACGGTCCCGCGCGCCGCGCGGCATATAATCTCGCAGCTGCGAACAGCGTCCGCGGAGTGGCAGCGCTTGAGCGGTCGCTGACAAATGATTAACGAGGATCGGATGGCGCGCGCGGCGACGTGTGCGGCCCCTTCCAGCGCTCCCGCCGCTAATGACCCTCGGATGAACGCGGCGAAAGCTTGTCGCGCTCGCGCCCGCGCGCGTCAATCAGGCAGGCGGCGATGCGCGCTTTCTTGGTTGTCTCTGCCCCTCGCGGTCATCGGTACCGATAAGGTGAGCGCAAAGTATCGAGTTGATGCACTCTACGAAGTTTCCTGATCGGAGGTCTAAGAGTTCTCCACTCCCTGTGAAGAGACGCTGGATTTTGCGAGCTGTATACTACAGTCACTGGATGCGAACCTCAGCCCTGTTTGGAGGAAATTCGGCCATGCTACTGTCGTATCGCTGTCTCGCTGACGCTCTGAGCGGATAGTTTCGGCTATACCGACAGACATCAGTGATCGGAGCCCAGCAAGGAACTTCTAATTACGGCACGTACTCTTCACATCTTTCTTCATTTCTATACCTCATCTTACACACACACACACACACACAGACATTACACCTGCACTACCGCACACGTGTTGGAGACCAGAAAGCTTAGAGCTTGTCGAAATGGGGGCGTGTCCCGCGGTTGTGGTACCCGAATGTTTTGTCAGCGTTTAGTTTTCTCCATTACTTTTCAAAATTGTATGTCATAATATTCCAAAGTGTTCTGCTATTCTACACCGCTCTAAATGAAGACCAACGTAGAAATCGATTGACAGTGAATTGATTTATGAAACACAACGAATGCTAATGAAACAAAACGGTTTTAGACTAGCACATGTGCTCGCATACAGACAAGTGAAACCACAACTCGTTTCAATCCTCGAAGAGCGGCGCCCTACTCAGTAGAAAAATGTACATTCTATTACCATCAGATTCTGCTCGGTTCCACCTCGCTATGTACTGCAATCCGCTACCGCCAAGATGTTCTAGTGTTGTATTAGTTCCGCACGGTGCAGGGTTTCGTCAACAGCTACATAGCTGGGCGTTCCCAGTTCACCTCTGTCTGGAAGAAGAATTCACTGTCGAAAATCTGCCACCTCGCGAACTCGAAACGCAGCGCGCGTCTCCCGGTCAGAGCCACTCAGTGATACATCAGTTGATGCCTAATCAACATTTTTGGGTGTTGGTCGGAGAGAACCCGCCTAGCGGACGTTAGGAGGCTCCGAGGTTCCCACAACCCTATGGGGAAATAATCACCGCCGAGAAAACGCACTAGACTATAGGGGCAACTAATTGATCTTAATTAGTAACTACATGAACACAATATAAATCAAATAACAGATGAAACACATGATTATGCCGCCGTAACGACACTTCATAATTTCGGGACTCATTAGGAGCCGTACATTAACATACGTTAACGCAAAGTTGCGAGTATTTTGCATGACCCCCTCTGCCCCTATAACGCCACCGTAACGCTGCGCATTGACCCAACCTATAATAGCACGCTCCACATTCCCAATAATTAAACTAATTTACAACGTAAATATATGACTAGTATATTCATTTGATACATTACATTTGATTAATAGTGCGATTAATGGGTGCACTACACATAACAACATTAGGGGACAATTAATTCTAATGAAATAAGGACGCATAGGCGAGAAATTTTAACAAGTCGCACACATACCTCAGTTGGTGACCAAAGGCTCTGAAGCTGCTGCAGCCACATATTGCATTCTGGTACTTACTATAGATCAGTTTGAATATTTTCTTTCAATCAAAATGATAAACATGTATATTGATTAAAACTATATTCAATTGTAATCAATGTACTAGAATGATGCTTTTTAATTTATTATATTTTAAATACTAATTTGTTAATACAGACAATTTTAGTTTGATACTAATAACAAGGAATTATTTTCAGCAAATAGTTGAAAGATTTAAAATAACATATCAGCATCACTAACAATAAACACTGTGACTACACCCCCCTCCGTACGCAGCAATAACGCTAACGCCCTCAAACCCTCTCCCCCGTTAGCGTTACGTAATTTATGGACGACCCATTATTGAATTATGTCGTGTTCATTTGAACGAAAATCCAGCTTTTATAGTATTGTCTGTGGGGCTTGTCTGGGGCGTTCGCCCAGGGCGACGACCGGCCGGTGGGGAGCGGTCGGCCCTGCGTTCCCATCGGATAGGCCTGGGCGCGCGCCGCTGCCGCCGCCCGGAAGCCTTCGGCGGATTACCGCCGTAAACATGTCCGCCGCCGCCCGGCCTCGAGCTCCCACCGCCCAACGCCCGACGCCGCGCCCACGCAGCTACCGTTATAGTCAACGCCCACGCCCTGCCCGACGAGGTCATTTTGTTTTCCACGCCGGCCCACGCCCGGTGCCCCCCACGGCCCGCGCCCGCGCCCCCCCCGGCCCGCGGCCACATCCGCCACGCCCATGCCCCACCCCCCACGCCCTCGCCCGCCAGCCTCGCCCGCGCCCCTCGCTGTCGCTCTCGCCCGCGTCCATCGCCCGTGCCACCCCCGCACCCACAGCCTCCCCTCTGTGCAGTGCAGCAATCCACGGCTGCAACGTATTTCCGCTAAAAAAAAAAAAAAAATGCGAAAGTGTAGGGCGAACGACTCGTCACGCCAGTCACGTTGCGCGGACCGCGCTTACTTCCTAAAAAGCTTTAAAGACCATAGTTCACTCATTTCATGATACTATATTTAACGCTTAAGATTGAAGACAAAATCTAAGTTACTTCCACTGAGTGGTAAAAGTAATCCTTCTATTTCTTTTTTTTTCCGAACAACTATTCTTGAAATTAATAATTAATTTTAATAATAATTAATAATAATAATAATGAATAATAATAATAATAATAATAAATAATGTGTATGTTAATAAAATTTTACAGCATTAATATCAGCTAAATTTATAACTATAGAAATTTTAAGTCGCCAAAATGTTTTGCCAATATTAATTATCGTTGATCGATTAGCGATTTTGTTCGATTGATATAAAATTCAGCCATTAAGTAAAGATAGTTAAATTTGAAGTTAAATCAAGAAAAAAAAATTACTAGATAAAACGCTTCAAAAACTTTTTTGCCAAATTTGTTTTTATCGTTAGACATCCTCTTCTCCTTCTGTTG
>BOPP01000128.1:896414-925845 GCA_017312745.1 Gryllus bimaculatus | reverse complement strand
GCACGATGTCAGTTGTGTGTACTCCTTATGTTTGTTTTCCGAGCAAGTACCGCAAGTCGACTGCCGAAGATTCAGACAGGCATAAACTTCCGCCGGACGAATTTCTGGGAAAGGACTTGCGCCTGCTTCCGCACAGCTCGAGGGCGCTCCGTGGAGCCAAGGTTGGCGTTAGGTAAAGTTCAAGCTTACACTAGAAATATTGAGTGCGGGGCTTCTTCAAATAACCTCTTGGTAACCGAATTTCTCTGGAATATTCGCGGTCTCCGTAAACGGAGCATCGTATCGAAATACAATTAGGCTAAAAAATATTGTGTCAACCTTTTTAATTGATTGTATTAAACTTTTCTCACACTACCACGATTTGAAGTGTTGCCGCCCCATTAATATTTTTGCACAGAAAAAATGTAGTAACTTGGAATTAAAATTGAGTTTAAAAGTTTATTTGATAATTAATCTGCATTTTGTAAATGAGAGTTCTAGTCCTTTCTTTTAAGTCATCTCGCTTATATTTCTAGAACTGTCGTTCTTTCCTTTGCACAGGGGGTGGTTTCGGATGTAATGAAATCATGTAGCCGTCACATTATAGTAATGTAATATAATTGAACTTAGTGGCATGGCACACCCAATTAAAGTATGTAAGAAAATATAAAATAACAGTGAAATAAAACCTAACTATTTAAAAGCAGTGTATTCTCAACAATCGAACTGAGAACTATTAATGCACAATGTATTTGCCCTAACTGGCACTTCTTGCCGTGAATACGCCGTCAAAGAGGAAACGGACTAGAGGTGTTACCAAATTAAATCGCGTTCTCGTACGAATCGTTTGGGAGTGGGTTCAGCGTTCAGCTTTCAGCGTTTTGTGGCTATTCGTGGGTGACGTCACCGATGGTACTCTTGTTATTTATAAAAAGTGTGGATGACGCGGTTACAAGTTGTCTAAAATAGCTAAATCATTAGAGGTGAGTTACTAAAACGCTTTTTTCTGTTCTTGAATGTGGCGGCGTTTCATACCCTGAGTGACTGGAACCGGAGCTGCCAAATTATTGATCACACATCGTAGTTCTTGAAAATACATTCGTGCAATGGAAAAGGCACATTCGAAATTATACAATTAATCTTTACAAACTAATTTGCTTTCACATTTTTACACATTTTGGATTTCCATACGTTACTTGCTAGTAACACTAAAGTTTAAAAATATTTTAGCATTTCAAAATGATAATTTTTTATTCATTTTACGTGAAAATTCAAAACTAACTCGAAATATTTGAGGGAGGAAGTAACTGCATCGCCCAAAGTATTTGAGTTTGAATTCAATTTGTTGATTATTGGTATTGTGGTGAGTTTTCGTTGGCATTTGCAATAATTATATGAATCGTCATTGCCAACAATATTGTTTATTACATCCCCTTTCTTTCTTTCAGTTCTTAAAATGTTAAATTTATTTTCTAAAAATTGTAAATTATTAGTAATATTTTTATTATAATTTTGTTGTCAAAACAAAAAAATCACGTTTTAATGTTTTTTTTTGTTTTTTTCTTGTACCAGAAAACTGATGATGATGGCTAAGCCATCGAAAGCTGCTATTGTAATTAACAATATAGTTGACACTGACAACTCACATAATTATTTCAATATAACGAGAGGAAAAACATCTCAACCGTTTACTTTCACATTCTATCATCAAATGACAGCAAACTGTGTCTCATTACTGACTTCTACTGATCAACTACTGATCTATGGCAATATCTCAAATTCATGAAGTGTGGCTATATCTGACACAACTGTTCAATTTGTTAAATACTAGTTAATATTATATCTTGTCTTCCGAACTCTCATTAAAGGATATTCCGAAAAATGAGATCAACACAATATCCAGTGATAAGAAGAATACAAAATACGTTAAACTTTAAGATCTAAATAAAATTCAATATTCAAATCTCTTGAAATGGAAAGTGAAATGAAACGGAAAGATCTTTCGGAAGAATGTAGTTTACCTTTTCATTAGAAAATGGCGTATTCAACGTTGAATTTGTATGAGTGAGACGTGATGAATGCATCTGACATCCATTATAGAACAGGTAGAATGGTCTTCTCCACTCGTGCCGATTGCGTTGTGCTTATTGTAGAGATGTCCTCGCATCGAGTAGTTGTGGTTGCTGGTGGAGAGAGAGAGGCACCTGCGCCGTTTTCTTGGGCGGCGGAGGCGTGGACGAGGGTGGCGAGGCGGAGCAAGGATGAGGTGGAGGCGGCCGAGGCGAGTGCGGTTGAGATGGGGGGATGATAAGGCGCGAGACGGGTGAGGTGGGGGGTGGCTGGGGCGGTGTGGGTGAGGTGAGGGAGGATTGGGCCAAGGGGGGGGGTGAGACGGGGGAAGGATGAGATTGGGGCGGAGCGGCCGGGTGGGCGGGTGAGATGAGACAATGAGGCTAAGGCCGGGGGGAGGATGAGGGCTAGGGTGGGGGAGGGAGGATAGAGTCGGAGCGGCGGCCTGTGCGGGGGGGGTGAGTTTGGGGGAGGATGAAAGGCTATACGGTCAGCGGGGGGTGATCATGAGACAGATGGCGGCTGGGACGGGTGAGGGTGGGGGGGGTGAGGCGGGGCGGCTGAGGCGGTGGGTGGGTGAGGTGAGGGGGGACACAGCTATGGCGGGGAACAGGCGTGGGTGAGTGTTGAGGCGGGAAGTGCCAGGGTGTGGGCGGTGAAGTGGGGGATGATAAGGCGCGGCGGGTGGAGGCGGGAGCGGCTAAGGCGGTGGTAGGTTAAGGTGAGGCGGAGGATGCAGGCTAGGGCGGTGGGAGGATGAGACGGAGCGCGGCTGGGGCGGAGAGGGTGAATGGATGAGGTTGGGGGGGTGCGGGCAGTGCGGGGGCGAGTGATGTGGAGGCGGCTGTGGCGAGAGCGGCCGGAGCGGTGGTAATGTGGTAGCGGGGGCGGGTGAGGTAGGGGAGAATAGGTGGTTGCAACAGGGGATGAGATGAGAGAGGGTGGCTGGGGACAGAGGAGGTGATGTGGGGCAAGGATGAGGTGGGGGCGGCGGCTGAGGGCGGTGGTGGGTGAGTGGTGGAGGGATGACAGTAGGCAGGAGTGGGACGGGGGGTGGGTGAGAGGAATGAGGTTGGAAGTGGCGGAGGCAGAGTCGAGAGTGAGGGAACAGATGACTGGGTCGGGAGAGTAGGAAGGTGCCTGCGGGGAATGAGTTGGGGGGCGCGGGCAGTGGCGGGGGCGGGTGAGGTTGGAGTAGCGGCTGGGGCGAGAGCGGGCCGGAGCGGGGGGTGTGGTAGCGGGGCAGGGTGAGCTGGGCAAATGCGGCTGGGAGGGAGGGTAGATCGAGACGGAGGCGGATGGGGCGGGGGCTGGGCTGAGGTACAAGGAGGTGAGGCAGGGGCGCGGGTGGAAGGATGAGGTTAGGGGCGCGGGTGTTCGGCCAGCAGCGGCTGGGCGAGAGCGGCCGGAGCGGGGGTGTGTGTTAGCGGGGGGCGGGTGAGCGGGAGGGCGGGCGGTTGAGGAAAAGGAATAGGCGGGCCGGCACTCGACGGATCACAAAGGCTCGACGCGCTTTGTCTCCGCTGCGCGCGGATGTCTCTTCATCGCCGGCGGCGCCCCGCCCGCCCCACCCGCTGTTTCTCGGCCATCTGTCCTTCGAAACTGTCCCGACGCCGCTATGGACATGGAGGCGAGGGGAGGGGTGCGTGGGCGAGCACAAGAATGGCGGTCGACGAACCGGCAACGGGACTCGGATGGTGGAAAAGTGAAACTCGGAAAGAGGAAAAAAACAAACTATGTCGCGAAGAGCTGGGTAAGAAGAGTCAGGTACTTTCTGATCGAGTTCTGGTTATTCTTGAAAGTGTTGGCTCTTGAAAATAGTCTTCAGAAATGCACTTTCAACGGAAGTCACGAATAATGAACATATTGGATTTGAAGCGCTTTTTTTTCCTTTAGAGAAAATATTTGTTTACTTTGACTGCTCTGATGTAGAAATGGATACAACCCCCACCACACACGTGATATTACATGAAGATAGAAATATGAAAAAGAAAAGGGGCAGCGTTTTCACATTGCCAAGAAGCATTTGACTCATTAAGTTCTAAAGAACGTATCTTAAATATTTGCAAAGAGCATAACTTAATCTATGGATGTAAATTTGGGATTATCAGAGTATGTATACGTACTTCTACATACAATGCGAGCAATCAAACTGCATTCTCTAATTACAGTTTCGATTAAATGTTGTCTCTTGTCCTCTGATAATATTAACTGGCATATTTGCAAACGGACTATTCAGGGTTTTGTCGTAAATCATTTCTATTTGGTATTTACAGGGTTGATTTACCTAGAGTATGTTGTTACGTAAACTGAATGCCGAATTTCAAATCAACATAATAAAAGACTTAACGGATTGAGAGCAGAAAATTTCCGATAAACTGCGTTGGCAATACAGGCACATAATAGCTATTTAAAGAGTCATCACTCGTAAAATTCTAGACTGGAATGTGACAAAGACGTTCCGTGTTGCAAGATAGCATAAGATATTCTGTGAATTCATAATTAGAATATGGTACGTATAGCTGTATGAAACGCAATTTTAATATTTGAAATTCTCTGCATGCATGTTGTGAAGTGAAAATCATAGTATTTGTGTAGTTTATCAAAACTTGAATGTTTTTATTCGAAGGATTCAAATTGATATTGTGCTTTCTGAGATAAGTGTACTTCACTGACACTAAAAATATTTTAAACATAGCCTTGTTAATGTAGTATCACATTACTGTTATTGTATAGTATCTATGAGAATGAATGTTACTGCTTTGTAGGGCGTGTAGAGGGATCGAAGATGATAACTTTTTGCCAATTCACGGCTTACATTCTCGGTTATCATTCCCTGGAAGTTTGTAATATTTATTTTGAGACATTCTGTATATTAACAGAAATGCGACATTGTGACACTATTTATTCTGAGATACCTGTATGTTTGGAAAAAATAATTAACGAATAATTTTATTAATACTCAATTTCATCACATATTGCAATAATAAAATAATCATTCTGCTTTCGGAGAAAGACATAATCACGGCAAGTCTACAAACCTTCTTAACGTACTCTAATATTTGTACATTGATCGGTTTCGTTGTTAATTAATCAACGTGTGTGTAATAGTTGACATCTGTTCTTTTGAGGACAAATAATTATTAGAATGTGCGGTATATGTTTCTATTAATTCAATTTCTTCTATAAATTATTTACACCGAGAATTTTCAGTATCCTTATTCCGAAACATAACAAGACTGGCATTCCATTACCCAACCATATTCAGATCATTCCGAGAGTAATTTTTAGTCTCTTCCGTGCCCATCTCACTCTCGCATTCTGCCTACTTCTCCGTTCGAATCAGATGATATACCGATGTTTCCCTCCAACAACCAGCCAATCCAATGAGAGTATGTTCGGGGTGAAAGAAAAAGAAGCCGAGGAGATGGTACGGCTCGAATCTTCAGCAACCGCACCATAAGCCTATGTATTGTCTTATCCGTTGTTCGAAGCTTCAAGGGGGGTTGGCACCCCTGCTGTGCGGTCACGCATCCAATCAAGGAGAGGCGCTGCCGAGCGCAGGGGAAGCACACGAGGCAATCGGAGGGAAGCTGCTTTGACACATTCGCTTTCTGAGCGAACGTTCCTTCAGGCCCGGCGGATAATGTAGGCATGGTGGGTAGCTACACCCCAAGAAAAAAATCCGGATGGGTAAAATACCCGCTCGGAATTTGGGGGGAGAGAAATATTCCGTACGCGTTTCTCTGTATTACGTTGATTCAAAACGTACACTATGCTGTCAACAACTTTGCAATATCGGCTCAACGCTGTTGCGATTTCATATGTTTTAGCGACGTGACCGACAAACTCGATTGTAAAAATTGTTAAATGGGTTTATATAAAAAATGAAAAGCACAGCGCTGTTGTTGCATTGAAAAAATGAACTGACGAAGTTACATAAAATAAATGTGACAACACTTTAATGATAAACATTTTGCTCTCCATATTCATTTTCAGAGGGAGATGGAAGGGGGATGAGAAACTCTCACCCGAATTAAGTACCCATTCGGACTTATTACCGATCGCCGGCCCATGTTCCCTTCCCGTTGGAGCCGAAATTGTTCGAAATTTGGATATTTGGCGTATGCAGGCAATTATCGCGACACTTGAATTGTAGATCATGATCAACGATGACTAGTAGTGAAATTAACATGCAATTGGTGATCTACACGTCTGTCAAAGGTGTGACTTTGGGAGGGGAATTTACATTTTTGTAAGATGTTCTCCACCGTTTGCCTTGAAACGGCAAACTTACACATCACACAACACCGCGGATATGGAAGTTTTGATTACATCATTTCAGAATTTACAGTGCATTTGATTCTGAACTTGTGTCGCACGTGCTGCTTACGTATACTGGATTATGTATTATTGATTGGGCATACAGGATACATAATATTACAAAATGATTATGTATACTGAAATACCTGGCCAAGAAATGCAGGAGTTTTTTGTTTATATTAGTGCGTCTAGATTTCTTAAATTCTATTGAAAACATTATTATTTTATGCTTTTTCAGGAAATGTAACAATCTGATCGCCGATATTTGTCAGTTTTTTCTATTGACATTTCGTTCCCGATGTAAAATTTTTGAATATTTATTCTCAGACATTTGAGTGTGTAGCAACGGAACAAATGTACGTCTCAATAAATAGAAAATAAATGTCAGTATCTCATACAGATTAATTTACTCGTGTACTATAGACAATGTTCAATAATTCCATCTGTCTATGTCAGTTGTCAGTGGCAATTTTCTATAAATCACTTTTATTTCGTCGCCGTGGAGTGCACTTGTTAGAACAAAATGTCTGATAGGCTATTTCATTGCCGGAACTTGGATTTGTCACATTTTTAAGAATGTTGGTGAGACTTGTAAGTTGGTGGTGGACTTGTAGGTTGATGGGCGTATCATCATACGTCTAGTTGTTTTGTGGCTTACATGCAGCAGAAAACTGATGATGATGGCTAAGCCATCGAAAGATGCTATTTTAAAATAAATAATATTGTTGGCAATGACGACTAATATAATTATTTCAAGCATGGCTGTACCAGTTTTTTGGCTCTTCACTATACAGTTGTGGAGAAAAACTCACTTTATCATGTTTTAATTTTTTTATTTCATTCAAAATATGATCATGTGAAGCAGTGAAAACATTGCACTCTTGATTTGAATTTATCGTGTAAAAATATGGATTCAAAAATTAGTCTAGCATGTATTATAGGCTCTTTGTGAAAGTTGAATTCCGTGTTTTGATATCGTATTTAACTTTTCATGAATTTCTCTTATGTTCACGCATTCTTTGTTGTATTCTTCGTTTTGTTTGGCCATCTTTTTTATGATTTTGTTAGTAATTGCAGGTATATATGGCAAAACTATAGTTTTCACGCATACAACTGAGGCTACGGAATTGATTCGATCATCCATGCTGCTACATATTTTACGCAGCATTGCTCTCGTCTTGTTTATATGTCTCTTTAAAAACGCAATAGATAATTATTTTCAGTTAAAATGTCATGTACTATTTTTATATTATATTCATGGTGTACGGGATGGAATAGTTTTATTACTCTATCTACCAAGCCATAAACAATGCCTCTCTTATACGGTATGAGATCTTTGTATAAATAATTAAGAATAGGATTGGAATTACTACTTTTTCTGTACCAATTTGTAGATATTTTTTCATAATCATGTTTGATAATGACGTCAAGAAATTTTTTAGATTGACGATTTTCTTTTTCTAAAGTGAAATGGATCGATTCGTCATATGAATTAAATATATTGAGCAAATTTATTTGTTAATTTTTATGAACTATAATAAGTCATCCAAATATCTTTTGTAATTAAACAGAAGGTAGGATTGATTCTTCTAGACCACGCATAACAATTTCTGAAAATGCTGAACTTAGTGAACCACCAATTAGAATTCCGGTCAATTGTTGATAAATTACCTCATTGAACGAAAATTCTATGTTCGATATAATACATCTTACCATAAAAATCATTTCATGTAAAGGAACTGAAGGCAAATAATAATGCGGGAGTGGGGGATATTCGCAAATATGGACACAACATCCAAGGATATAATTTCATATTCAATATTTCTCCTTATCTGAATAATAAAATGTTATGTTATGTTATCCAACAGCTATTCTTTCCTTTAATCATGCTTTTCTCTTCAGAACAGTGATATAGGCCTACTTGTTGCACCTTCGCAAAAAATCTCACGATTCGGCCATTTGTATTTATTATATACGAACGCCTGAAAACAATGCAACTTTGAAGAAATGTGAGTACAGTTAATTAGAAGATATACGAAATGAGAGGACACGCATGTGAAAATATTTAGTGTTAAAATACATTTAAAAAAAGCTGTAGGACGCAGACAGTTCTGATCGAGTCGGAATGAAGCTTCCTAGAGGTCCTAAATAAATTATATTATTGTTCAACAAATATTTTTAGTTGCGTTTACTTTTAACCCACTGTAAATGAAAACGATGAAAAGACACGAAATTAGAAACTTCTATCACAATAAATAATCGAGTAACAAAAATTTAAACAACGCCAGCAGACGAAAGTATCCCACTTGGCTTTTTAATGTTCAGATAATACGCTCCTGATTGTGAACTCACCACCAATTTGCCATTTTTTCTCTTGTTCAAAACAATAAATACAATGATGGCCAAGGTATTGAAAGTCACTTATTTGAATTAAAAAGGTAAAAAAAATAAAAAAAGGTCAAAGGTAAAATTTACTACGTCTGTCTTTCTTCAATGATCAAATTTGTTGAATCGATGTTAAACAGTGTAAACTTCGTGTTGGAAATTGAAATGTATTTAATGTATCATTTTAAAAGTTTATTCAAAAATTAACATATTATAAACAAGCTATTGATCGCAGGTAGATATTTTGCATAACTGAATGTATTGTAATCTTATTTAGCCGCGTGAAACGCGGTCCAAAGTTAATGAAGAGATGTAAATGAGATCACTGATAAACAAGGTTCATTACAAATAATATTGCTTTTTCATTAATGTATTCATTGTGTTTTCGCTACATGTTTTAAAATGAAACCAATTAAACAAAATTTAATTAATTTGCCAGTCCAATGTGGTTAAATTAGATACAACTTTATATTACGGAACTGTTGTTGAGTTCCCATATTTATTCATCTCATCGCGATATCTCTTCTGCTAAACATGGAAATGCAATGCTTGCCAGGCATGAATACTTATTTAATTTTCAATGTGCGTCAAAGGTAATATTGGAACCTTTTGAAAGTGGCATACAATAATTAAAGTGCATTTTTTATTTATATTTTAATGCAGTTAGCATTGATATTCGCACGGGGGGAAGTGAGAACTGAAAAATTGGGAGGAAGCCCCATTACACTGTGTAATAAAACATTTAGTTCTGTTAATTTGATCAGTATCTGATTTTCCCCGCTTTTTAGCTGCCAACTAGAGTAATTGATATCCGACATTTGGGGAAAAAGCTCTCCAAAGAATCCAGTTCAGTGTAAAAGCAATTATATTTATTAATGGCATTATTGAACTAATAATATAATTGTTCACGTTTTTCATTATAATTATAAGAGCCCTTTCAACCTGTTGTAGCCGTAGGCCTTCTGAAGATTCAGGGACAGCTGCAAAGCATGCTTCACAGCAACCATTTCATGTGGGGGTGGGGGGCATGTCATTAATCCATTGCGCACAGTTAACGCACATATATACTTATACACTTGAACTTCACAGTTCTTTCTCAGTTCACAAACAGTTGTTTTCCTATTTCAATCTGTTATAGTTACTCTTAATAAATGTCTTTTTCCTATCAAAGGCTACAAACTACTAAACTTAAATATGAGTCTAATTATTATTTTCACAGAACGTTATTTCTTTCTTTTTATTTATTTGTTTCTTGGTGTACAGCCTTTTTCGGAACGAGTTTGAATTATTTCGATACAGAGTTAATGAGTTCAGTTACATTTTGAAGTGGTTATTTTTTAGAATTATTTAGAGCAGTTATCAGATTCAGTGCGATGGGATTAGGGTGGGTCGAAATATTGTCTGGGTAGTTTCCTGCATGTGCGTGCTATGTTTGGTTTTTGTTTCCCTAATTGGGAATGGAGCGCTTGTGGGATTGAAGAACGTTTGTGGTAACACTTACGGGCGGATTGTTCAATGTGCGTGGTAATGGAAGGTATGACGTGCTCGTGATGAAGGAGATCATTAAATATGAACCAAGGTGCATTGGTTACGGTCCTTAAGAACCTACTTTTTTAACAACTATTAGCAATAACATAACATAACCAACCATTATGTAGTTCTAATTGTTCCTTTTTCTCTGCCATGACCACAGACCGTTGACTACTGACTGACATTTTCCCATCGTAGGATTTTTTGATACTCAGGACCCTCAAACGTCGTTTCTGATTACACAACAACGGGTTAGAGGGACTAATTTATTATACATTAGAACAAGATTTATCCACATTTTCGTTACTAGAACCCGGCTATAAGAGGTTTTCTATCAAAAAGTAGCCGATTTATGTGTGCTTTATAATGGGCGCACGATTACAGTATATTCTTTTCTAACAAAGTAAAGGAGATAAAGTAAAAAGGAGCAAGTTAATTGATACCATAGTAATGGTAAGGAGACTAAAAAGGAAGTGAGGATGTCACGAATACAACTAGATGGGCACAAGTTACCACTACCTGAATTTCGCATCATCATCCGCATGAATAAATTTGAACACTTGAGGGCTTCTGAAATTTTACTTCCATACGGATGTTCTAAATTTACGTTTCTTAATCATAGAACTCTCATACGATGTAATTTTGAAGACTACCATGTCCACCAGTTCCATGATGCGTGCAATGGGGTCAATAGGACTTTGAATCCTACATTCAATGAATGTTGTTTACATCGTGTGAAACTTAACATACTTCGTAGTTTGTTTGTGTATCATTTTGACAAACTGTAGGTTATATTAATCAATTTGGCACATTAATAATAGAAAATATTATATAATTCTAAAATAATACTGTGATAGTGAATACTTGGTTTAACAAAATGAATTAGAGAATAAAAAGATTTGTATTTTTCACATTCTTTGTGCTCTTGTTTCTTTTGTTGTAAAATTCGTATTTACATCCACATACGTAGGCCCTTCTTCATTTCTGATTGACATATTTTATATAAGGTTTGTAATATTAATATGTAAGTATTAAATCAGATCGGGATACAAATTTTAATACTAATTTCTTTTATTATCAAATGTTATATACACAAGTCATGAAAATTTACAAAAACCCTAAATGAAGTAACATGAACAGCACAGAACAGCTGATGTCAATTTAACTGTAGCAGCACCTGAAAATATATAAGAAGCACTATTTGTTGTCACAATTTGGAACTTCTGTTATTGACACTTATACGTTTCGACCTACCGTGCAAAAGCTCTTTCTCGATTTCACCCGTTATTGATATCGATTCTGAATTCGATTAATTTAACGTTCGAGGTAGCAAAAACTCCCTAATGAAGCAAGCAAGCAAGGATGAGCGAATTTGTAACCCGCAATGGCTCTAGGTATTAGAACAGTTGTGTTATAATAATATAACTACGAGACTGATTGTTGTTGCTCACATTGGACCATTGATTATCAGACCACTTGTGGCCTACGAACACTTATTATGAACCTGATCGACAGTTCGGCTTGATAAAAAGTTGAAAATTTGTTTTTCTTTAACATTTAATGTTATTTTCTGTCACGTTAGGGTGATAGCCACGTTTCCAGCTGAGAACTCGCTATCTGAGTGTCGGTTTGGGGCCCACTGTGCGGTTCGCGGGGCGGCGCCGTGGGCGAGCGCCGGGCGGGAGAGGGGCGGCGTCGGGCATTCGGGCTAAGTGTAAAAAGTTGTCTGTGGCGCAGTCGAGACGTAAACAGATGACCGCCATCCGTCGCACTCCTAAACCTACGATATTAGTCTTCCTTTTTCGCGCTTCTCCCACTCCGCCGTTCCGCGCAAGACAGTGTGAAAGGAAACTGTAATATCCGATCTCTTGTGCGGAGGTTCACTGAATTAGACCAAAAAAACAAACACTTTCTTCATTCAGAGGACGTGCTTAGTTAAGTAAAAGAATCGATATGCGGAACATTGTCTGTCTTTTGCACTGTTGGATTTGAGAATTAATTGTCATGTAATAAGAAATATATTTTGTAAGAATTCAGAATTATCTTTGATATGTCGCCTTTGGTTTCAGTGCAAGGTTAATATATTATTGGTTTACTAATGCATTTATGTCGATAGGTATTATGCAATTATTTATAACTATTTGCGTCCATGTTTACGTTTAGCAACTTGTAAATTCTGTTTGAAGTGAAAATAACTTAATAGATCCTAACTTCAAACATCTAGGTCATGATCACGCTCTCTTTTTTGAAATGTTCAATAAAAAAAAACCTTCGGCCCATACGATTTAACTGCACAGGATACCTAATAATATGTTTAATTTACAGAGATAGACAATAATTCAACAATAATTTATTTCAAAAATGCAATAATTTTTTATTTGAAGTTTCTTCTCGTAGGACGGTTAAACCGTTGGCGCAGCCTCATTTCGGTTTTCTATAATTGAAAAAATTAACATTTGAAAACTACAAAATTGAAGATAATGATTTTGGCCAAACAAAATCTGTTTAAAATCATCAGCCGTTTAAAAAATGTCACGTAAAATTGTTTGAAAATACCAGTCGTCTTAGCGTCATTAGTTCAAATTCTAAAAAACATGACGGAAATAAAATTTTGCAGGTTGAAATAACATTTGCAGGTTCATTCCGTAGTATATTATTGCGGATACGTTATAAATAATGCGAGAAAGTGATTGCTGATGTAGAACCATTAGTTCTTAGTATATTAACGTATTAAATAAGATAATACTTTGATCATTGCAGAGTTGAAATTTTTACTCAGATTAAAAAAAAGAACTTCTTTCCTAAATAAATTGGAATGTAAAAATTAACATTTCCGCCTTCATACACAATGAGTCGTTAGCTGATAACATAGCGTTATTGCAGATGGGTATCCAATTTCATCGAAAAACTTCGAGAGCGTCTACGATTGAAAGGAAAATAAACTTCCTTAGAGTCTGGCCGGCGAACAGAGCGGACATAATGAGATTTCCTCCGAAACCCTCCTGCGGAAACAGATGCTGTGTGCGACTGTGAGCATCGCGACAGCAGACGCAGTAACAAAAGCAAACACGGTCGACCCTTGGGAGGAAGTGCAGAAGTGAACAAACACATAAAGAATGCAGCCTTGGACAACCATCCAGAGCTTGCATCGTGGAGAAGACATTTCTTTTACTCTCTCGCCTACTACGTACGTACGGAAGTAGTAGAAAGTTTTATAATGCTCCAGTGGAAATAATCGAATTTTCCCCAGAAAACCCGTATTGTGGGGCTAACATCAAAACAAGTTTTGCTTTGGAATGACAGAGGAATTTCCTATCTGCATCACTTTGGGGAAATCCTATGAATAATTGAGATACTATAGTTGTTCAGAGGGGGTCAGACTGCAGACGCACAGACAGACGAACGGTTGTTTAAAAGCCTTTTTTCGGTGACAGGGGACTCCAAAGATATATTTCCGTTTAAATCTCGAAATCAATATTCCGCCGCATTACATGACTTTTAACATACACGTATGTATACGAGAAAGTAAAAGTGGATAAATCTTCTTCCTACATTTAGTACAATTCTTTCTGTAACACGCTATGTAGTCAGAATACTCATTAAGGCAGTTCTTCGTCGTCGTCCTATATAGTCCGCAGGGAAACAATCCATTCTCTATTCCTCTCTAGACCTCTATTCCTTCTACAGAATAAACAAACATAAACAAGTATCAAGTTACAATACTTGCAACAGATTTTACAATCATAGATAATTGCACTTTTAAAACATCCAAAACTGAAGCCCATCCAATATATCGCCTTATTAATGCATATATGATACGATCTACCGTTTCATTAAAGTAATTCCCATCTAATCCTGAGATATTCTGTATTATAATGAAGAACAGTAAATAACTTCCTTATGGAAGAAGAAAAACTTTAATAATTAAACAAAATATTACGTATTACTTGTACATATTCTTCCCGGCTTTAATATAGTTTTATAAATCATTTTCTTGAACGTAAAGACATTATAACATTAACATTAAGTAAATAAAGTATCCTTGTCCTATCCCTATCGCATATAAGTCACCGACAATGAGAAATCATTCCAAGAATTTCAAACTCCCTTGCATCATTCCACTTGTTTGGTAACGCCGCATGAAAGATCACAAATAATATGGATACTTTTGACCCCAAAGCAAACTTCAAATGTCTTTACTTAACAAAGGCAGAAAATAAACATTTTGGAAAATCTAGAAATTTTAAAACTATTCAAAAAGCCTAATTTTACCATCTTTAATGACAATTCCCTACTAAACAGCAATCCCATCATTTTATTCACTAACTCCTTCTACACTTCCAGTCCCCCATCCTTAATCTCTTTCTCCATCTCCTTTCTTAATCTCCTTTCTCCATGACAATTCAAGCTTTATAGTGTTTACCAGATTTGTTTTGATAGAAATTATTCCAATTACTTTTGTATGTCTAATATTACACAGTGATGCAAAATGAGTTCTTTTCTATGTCTCAGAAATGCATGCTTTCTTAACTTTCAAAATTAGTTTATATTAATTAGAGTGTTTAACACGAAAATCCGAATTCACAGATATTTAGAGGTCACTACCTGCCACTTTTTGTACGCAAAATGAGAAATGACACTAATTCATCTCAATATTAATAACTAATGAGGTGAATCTAAAATAACTCTTCCGCCACCGACACCTCGCAAAGTAGCCGCGAACGGTCTGTTCTTACAGCCCTGTTTACTTGACACGGAACCACTTGGGTTCCGAAATAGGATGAATGACGCGGACACGCTTCTGAAGGGGCAGAGCGCATGGTTGCGATCGCTAGAGGATAGAGCGAGGAAGCAACTCGTGCGATTCATAAATTGGGTTCGCGAACTTCTATCTTCTGTGGTCAGCGCACGTGGGAATTTGCACGATTTTGATTGGTCACGAGAAGGAATGCGCGCGTTGTGTCACGAAGACGGGCTCAAGAGGAAAGAGAGAGAAGTTTCAGGAAGAAATTGGGGGACAGTGTGGCCAACGAAATTTGGAATAAAACAGTCTTTTGTCTTGAAGGTCATACCGCAATTAAGCTACCATATTGCAAAGAAGTCTCTTCATGTTGATCGCATACGTTGAGGCTGTGAAATATTGCTTAGATGATGAGATCTTTTGCAGAAACTGCACCAAGAGGTCTTACCGATCGCCTTTCTGTGTTCTTGTCAGAAGAGGATATTCTGAAAAGACGACACGCAATAGACACTATTAACACCTTGGCGAATAATCATTAACTTAACTGTGTGTGACGTGCGATGGTGAGAAGTTAATTTGAAGTTTCATTTATGTTCAGAAGCAAAACAAGGGGCCATCCTAGCATTTGCTCAAGCATTAGGGAAACTGGACGAAAACATGATTGAGATGTGGGTCATTGACCCAGAAGCTGAAGTACAAAACGTGTTAGAGGTTCTTCAGAATTATACAATCCAAATGGTAAATAATACATTCTATGTCATTGTTAAAATTAATATTACTTTCCTTTTGGATGCTTGGTATAGCCTATAATTGTATAGAAACAATTGTGCAGCAGAAAATATTTTACTTGAGACAAACTTTTGTATCGAATTTAATCGTTTAATGTCATCTGGCAATGTGTTGTAAAATAATGTACATGTATTGTGTGTGAATTTTTTGTAGTGAGCTGTTGATACTCTCGCCAGATAAATATGATTACAACGTTGAGTGTTGTGGTTATAGACATTGGCTTTTGCTGAAAATATATTCCCGCTTTTAAGTAAGTCATTTTTGACAAAATGACTTAATTATAAAGGTGTACAATACTTCAAAATGAATTACAATTGGAAAAGAGAAATGTGACTGTAGTGTCTGTTACTCTCATTATAGCAAGCATTTGTACCTAAATATTTCCTTCAAGAACTTTTAATGAGATCTGCGGGGAGAATGTGGTGCGATTACTCGTTATTTGTGTAAGCTACTTATGGTTATGAAGTATCCGTGTAGATAAAGTCGAACTATTCCATTCGGAATACGGCGACTGAATAATTAGATTTTATTATTGCGAAGATTATAGTAATATCACAGTGTGACATCAAATAATAGTGCATTCTTTGCCATGTAACTCCGCGTACAAAATAACTAAACTTGATTGTAGGAGAAATGATTGTCAAAAAACGTCGAAATAAACAGTGGTTCCTTTGTTGCAGATGTGCGTTTGCTTCGAGTGATCAACTCCGTACGAGAAGGAATACGAAACAAAACTTTTGTACGTGGCATCATCGAAAGCAGGAGAGAAGAAAGACACGTTGCTCCGTGAGGTTGCTGTATGGTGGGTCACCGCAGAGGCCAAGATGATGGCGTCATTTAAGGCCCTTCACTCTCAAACGTTCTGGAGACAGGATTGAGTTCTTGTTACGCACTCCTATGTGCTGCTGGGTAAGTGACTTTCTTAAATGATATCTAATATCTTTCATCAGAACAATATATTGATTCACATTTATTTAGGTGAGTAATTAACTTGCTGTTTGACACTTCAAACTTTTATTGTCTCAGGGCTTACATTTCTTTAGAAGCATGCCGTAGTTATAAACGTGAATAATACCCGTAACAATTTAAAATGTTAACCATATCAAACTAATTACCGACTTGTACTGAAAATTCTATGTGTTATGAAATGTTAATTACATTATTTGTGAGTATCCATTTTATCGAGGTTTTGAAAGAGCCACCTCGTTACCTGCATTCCGCTAATCACCACGCAGATACCACCACAATTCATTGAATTGGTCTGAAAAGCATACTATCGGCTCAACCAATCGTTTGGGCACCTCCCAATGCCATCACTACTCCAAATGCGAAGTAGAAATAAAGACGGAAGAAATATCCGGATATCGGGAAGAATCGAGGTAATTTGAGCCGTGAGATATACACACTTTAAGTTATTATGTGCGGAGGAGCCGTGAGATATACGCACGATAAGTTATTATGAATAGCATTCGTTCGTTTGAACATATAAGTGAACAGTGTTACCAACAGGTAATATTTAATATTTTAGTTTTTAAAATATTGTGATTATGGGGATTTGTCATTCACAAACAAAACATCAAGCATAAACAACATTGATGTTAAAAACATCAGCTTCAATACATCGATGTTTTGATGGGCCGCCGGTACCTGCGGGTGGCTGTATCTCACTCACCTGCGAGGGCGAGCTGCATGATGAAGAAGTTCATGCGCGACTTGCGGCGCTTGTTCATGGCGAGCGCCGCCAACACGGCCAGGTTGCCCAGCACGATCAGCGCGAACAGGATCCACAGCACGGTGAACTGCTCCGTCTGCAACAGCACCGACCCTGGTTACTACTAGGGCTCGCAGATGCATGGGAGCCGTCCATAGATCACGTCCTTGTTACTACTAGGGCCCGCAGATGCATGGGAGCCGTCCATAAATCACGCCCTTGTTACTACTAGGACGCTCAGATGCATAGGAGCCGTCCATAAATCACGTCCTTGTTACTACTAGGACGCTCAGATGTACAGGTGCCGTCCATAAATTACGCCCTTGTTACTACTAGGGCACGCAGATGCATAGGCGCCGTCCGTAAATCACGTCCTTGTTACTACTAGGGTACGCAGATGCATAGGCGCCGTCCATAAATCACGTCCTTGTTACTACTAGGGCCCGCAGATGCATAGGCGCCGCCCATAAATCACGTCCTTGTTACTACTAGGGCACGCAGATGCATAGGCGCCGTCCATAAATCACGTCCTTGTTACTACTAGGGCCCACAGATGCATAGGCGCCGTCCTTGCACAACGTAACGCAAATTTGGAGTATTTTGAATACCCCTTGTAACGCACCCGTAACGCGAGCATGAAATAATTACGTAACGCTTGCGACAAGCACCCCCTCCCCCCAATTCCAATAAGTTAAACCAAATTACAGAAACGAGTTTTATTAATTTAATTTGTGTTATACATTAAAATTTATTATAATTAATGTGAGAATTAGTTGTCGGTGCGGCCTGCGCATAACAATAAGTTTGGGGACATTTTTTTATATGAAAGAAGGAAGCGTAGGGGAGAATATTTCTGACAACCCGTGCACATGCCGTCGTGAAGGATGTGTGGGCTTAGATTCTATTGCGCCTATTAACTGGATTCTAGAATATACTATAGATCAGTTTTGAGTATTTTCTTCGTAATCTAAGATTCAAGCATTATCTCATTGATGAAAATAATTTTCATTTATTGTAACAATTTATAGAATATAACGTATTTAATTTATTATATTTTTAATTGAATTTGTTAACACAGTAATGTAATATTTTAGTATAAGACTGAATAAAAATAATTCTTTCACCAAATGTTGAAAGATTTCCAAAATATTTTTTAGCATCGCGTAAGACAAAATTATAATCCTCTACCGCTATGTAACGTAGCGTAACGCTGCCTCAAATCACCCTCCCCCCTCGTACCCCGCTCTTGCAGCGTTAGGCATCATATACGCGACGACCCTCATATGCGGTTGCAGTTCGATCAGCGCGAACAGGATCCCACAGCACGGTGAACTGCTCCGTCTGCAAACAGCACGCGACCGTACGCCGCTTGTTTCTACTAGGGCCGCGTCAGATTGCATATTGCTGCATATCCAAAGCGTCGCTAATAAAGCTTGACCCATATTCTGAATGGATTTTGCATAGTTTTCGTGGTGGTTGATTTTAATTCACAGGTTGTTTTCCATAAATGAACGAAAGGTAGTGGAAATAAACACTTACAGGTCAGCAAGGGATATGTGCAGATGTTTTCGTTTTTATATTTCAGTGCATTATCTTACATAACTGCGTATTGATAAAATCTTTCAGGACATTATGACTAGGGTGCCACTTAATTGTTTGGAATAGACTAACAGGATTTAATAAGCGACATATGAAGCAACAAAATATTGGAACAACCGAAGAATTCATTTCTGGAGGTCTTTTCATATGCGAGCAGATATAGTATTTTACGTTGCGGTTCAGCCGTTGAATAATGCTTGTAATATCCAATATCGAAAAAATATTTTTAAAAAATTAATGTTTTCCCTTACATTATTGACTGCGTGGTGAGGCATTTCGCTACGTAAGGGACGGGTCGCATGACATCTTACAAACCGGCGCGCCTGGCTTCAGTTATCTGCAGTAGCAGGAGAGTGGAGATCATTTTTACTTTTAGATTGTGAAAAGTATCACTGACGCTGGCGTTTCGGATCTTTACGCGCTAATTTCCCAGAAACATTGGCAATCGCCAATCTGTAAGACTTCCGCATGGAATGCTCGTAGCGGGCTGCACTGATTGCTTTGCTTGTTTGTAGATATTCGCCAGTTAGCACGGATGGCTGCTACTGCGTGCTAGTCTGGCTGCTTAAAGCTCCTGGATAGAACATGGAGCGAAGTTTTTACTGACTGGCGGAAGGTTGTATGGTGCAGAACTGTGCATCAAATTATGCTCTGCACAATATTTTGTTAAAACAGTCGTATTATTTTTAAATGTGTTAGAAAATGTTGTGTAAAATGTAACTTCGTGTTATGTTAAATGTGTTGTTGATAATTACGAGTATTTTAAATGTTACTTGTATCATATTTGACAATATTTACTAACATATTAATCATTGTTTTCCGTACATATTTATGTAATATTTTGATGTTTCATACCTACAGTATTGTTTCTCCCGTTCTTACTCATACCAAAACACGTGACGCAAATTTCCCGTGGGGGTCTTCCACCCGTGTCTGTGGGAGCGCTTTGTTTTGAGAAATGCGCCGCTACAAACCGCCGTGAACGCGAGCGGTCTCAATCTGGCGCGCGACATGCGACAAGTCGGGCCTCGGAATCTTGGCACTACTTCAGGGAGCATAGAGTTTTGTCCGGGCATGGGGCGGTGCCCGGCTGATGGGAGATACCTGTTGGGGAAAACTCCCTGTAGCTGACGATCTCATCAATCCGGCGGGGGATTATCACAGCCACTGCTCGTGATTAGACATGCACTACACTTTACGGCACTAATGTTCCTTACCAGTTGATGTGCCCGATCAGTAAATGAGTAATCAGTAATTGAGATAGAAAACCCAATTTTTGTCTACTACATCTGCGCCAACCGCAAATTTAGTTGTACATCCTTCGCGTTGGGTCCTTATTCACTCGCTTGCGAGGAGCTTGCCACGTGGTTTGACGGTGATCTTCCGGCAAACGCCCGTGACTGCGCGAGTCGGCGCGCCGCCGCGGCGAGAAGCAAGGGCTCTTGCGGGCGGGTCGCGGGCTTCCATTGTCGGTTGCAAATGTGTGCGTCGGCGGTTCCCCACAGGCCTCATGGAATAACGTCGGTCGCCCGCGGCGGGGGAAGGGGGGGGGGGCTGGAATCAATCGAATGCTCGCGGTCGGCTCGCCGCCAACTGTCACCTGGGCTCCATGGAGCGATGCGGACGCTGAAGGCGGAACAACACGAGACAGTTTGTGCCAGAGACTTTCCCAATTTTTTGGATTTAAACAAATTCTCACGACACAACAGTGTTGGACGAAGACAGTTTGTTCCAGAGAGATTACAAATTTTTGGGTTTATAATAAATTTTCTCAGTGACAGACGATTTAGAAACGAAGACAGGTGTTGTCCAGAGAGTTTACAACATTTTTGGATTGTAAATAAATTCTCAGCGACAGCACGAGTGTTTGGACGAAGAGAGTTTGTTGCCAGAGAGCATTACAAACATTTTGGTTTATAAATAAATTGCTCTCAGTGACAGACGAATATTGGGACGAAAGCAGTTTGTCCGCAGAGAGCTTACAATATTTGGATTGTAGAATAACTTTTCAGTGACAACACGAGTGTTGGGACGAAGACTGTTTTGACCCAGAAGCAATCCAAAATTTTTGGGTTTAATAAATAAATTTCTGCAGCGGTAACGAATGTTGGGACGAAGACAGTTTGACCCAGAGAGCATCCAAATTTTTGGTTTATAAAAAATTCTCAGCGGTAAGCAACGAATGTTGGGACGAAGATAGTTTGACCGCAGAGAGCTTCCAAATTTTTGGTTTTAATAAATAAATTCTCTGCGACACAGCGAATGTTGGAACGGAAGACAGTTTGTCCCAGAGAGCTTAAGCAAATATTTGGATTGTAAATAACTTTTCAGTGACACACGAATGTTGGGCCGAAGACCGTTTGTCGCGCAGAGCTTCACATTTTTGGTTTATAAATAATTCTGCAGTGACGGACGAATGTTGGGACGAAGACAGTTTTGTTCCCAGAGAAGCCTTACACATTTTTTGGATTGTACTAAATTCTCAGCGGACACACGAGTGTTGGGACGAAGACAGTTTCTCTCAGAGAGCTTCACACATTTTTGGCTTGTAAATAATTCTCAGCGACACACGAGTGTTGAGACGAAAGAGCAGTTTGTCGCAGGAGCTTACACATTTTTTGGAATTTACATAAATTCTCGATTACGCAAGCACTTGTACGGCGATTTTATGCAACTCTGCCTGCTGACAGGTACTACTGCGAATTTCGCTACTCTGCCCTGGTAGGTTTCAGATTTTTGACGAAAGGTTTTATACCATCGGAAGCGTTGAACCGTCACCATAGTGTCAGCTCATCAGCTACTACCTGCAATTCCCATCACTCGTACCTTCCATCATCACCGTTCTACCAACCGTTACTACTGGATCACCATCGTCATCCGCCATCGGCCGCTCCGCCATCGCTGCTATGGTCCGACCGGACGTACTATGTTGGACGTTCACGCTCCAAGATTGGATGGAACTGTCAACACAGCCGGCGGCGCGATGTGTAACGTTAGCGTACTGGACTGTTGTACCGCTAAGTTGGCGGGTTTCAAACCCGTATGCGAAGCCGTGATTTTTAAGGGCGAGAAAATCTTTGCGTACGCCTTCCTTCGCGAGGGGAAGTAAAGCGGCTTTGTCCCATGTTCGTAGATTTACTTGCATGTAAACAGATGCCTCAAGCCTTTCAATGACGCCATCTGAGCTAAATTCAGTCGCCTGTTTCTCTCGGCCCAACGATACCTCCTTTCTCTCGGTAGTTGTGAAAGGAGCGTAGCGAAATTTTGCGTGGTCAGAACGGAAGAGGCAGGCCTAACGGCCTGAGTCTCGGGTGGTCCACGTAAAATAAGGCATAAAAATTCAATTCAATAATTCAACAGCTGATACTATCCAGGGGGCAGAGTTGCGAAATTCGGCATTTTAAAAGAAAACCTCAACGTAGGAAGTTTGATGATGTAAATGTTTTCTTGATTAATAAAAAACTATTTTGGCCATTTGCTTAAGAAGAACTTATTTCCTGATACGCGAGCTTTTTCTTTTCCTCCTTCCAATTTAATTCACTTGTAATACGCCATATTACTTACATTTTTTAATCTGAATCGATAAAATGTACCCTAATTTATCGTATGTGAAATACATGATATAGATCGTCATAGTATTGTATCGTGAGTTTAACTGTCTTAAAATCTCTTAAGAATGACTCTATTTGCTATTAGCTACCAAATCGCAGGGCGTAAAAATTAACGTTAAAATAAAGAAACAACAATATTGTAGTTTATAATGACAAATATTTGATTTCTTTTATTTTGGTTCATTCTCATTCCACTTTGATATAAAACTGTTTTCGCGAAGTTTTGAGATACATATCTTCTAATCTGACTAATAAAATTAATCTCGGAAAATTACTAATTGGTCTTCAAAAATGTCCCTGATCAAAAATGAATATTCTCCAAAGGGGACATCTGCGCTGACCTTATTAATAATATGGTATTGTTTTCCATTTGCCGCTGAAGCTAGTGCATTTAAGCGAAATAAAGATAAATTGTTTAGGCTGTTTTGGAGGTTAGATACGCTCCATGATAAACTGATAAATGTCTGCCACAGGGAACCATGATTTGCTTTACATGAACATCCAATTACTAGAAGAGTCTGCGTCGACACATTGTAATACCAAATAAAAATTTAAAATGTTATCATGAAAGTAAAGTATATTTCACTGCGCAAGTATGAATATTAATAAATAAAATATGGCGCACATAAAACTCAATATTTACAGAAATTAATAAAACTTAAAGATATTGAATTAATAGCGATAAAAATGTTTATAATAAACCTAGTTTCGATTTTTCCTCAACATCTCTGTGACGCCCCTCACGTCTTCAATCTCTCGCATCGTTACGCCCCGTTACTCCGGGAGGCAGTTCCTGCCGGCTAGAGCGCTGCAGAAAATTCCTTTCAGCGTGCGATATGGTATTCTCGGATACAGAAAATGGATACAATAACCGAAGGGTTTGCCAATATATTACAGAGATTATCTCTAAATTTTCTTTGAGAATATCTTGCCATAAATGACGCGTCCTAAATTCTACAAGACTCTTGCGCAGGAAATTGTTTAAAGAACCTTTATCTTAAATTCCTACTAATTTATTGACATTTGAAGTGTATTTTATAATTTCTATTTATTGGACATAAATACTATGATATCTTAAGAGTTTCTTTTAATTCTTAAAGTGGTAGTAGGATCTTTTTAGGACACTGTTTGTGTAACTGTATGGAGGATGAGCCTCCGCTTTCTAGGGCGCGCTAACGTTTTTCTTTATTTTTATCTGTAATAGAGGAAGTGCGCTAATAAAGACTCATTTAATTCCTATTTGTATAGAGATTTGAAGCTTCAAACATAAAAAAAAATCTTTGAAAATCATGTCGAACTCGAATCTCAATCGTTCTTTTTGTTTAAGAGTGTTTCAAGAAATGGCAAATGATTTTTGTAGGGTAAATAAAATATTATATTGCCTTAACCAACTAAAGGCGAGAAAGAACGTGGCTGATATAAACGCTACTAGTCTCTATTAGCTTATCATTTTTTTTTTTTTTTTTTTCTGCTCTGTTAAACCTGGCACAAAACAAAAAACCTCCCATTATTGATCTATGGTCCACCCAAAAACTAAAATTTCCGCAGAAAAGAATATTTGGAACGCCTGCATTAAATCTATATTTCGTCCTAGGAAAAACCTTCCTGGGGAACGCTGCGCGCTAGACGCGGCGGCGGAATCCGCGAGACCGTTTCACACATGAGCGGCATTATGTCTCAGCGTTTGTGATTAAACTTTTCTCGCATCCGATAAACAAGCAAGGGGAGCTCGATCCAGAAGGGAGCGAAAGACCTTATCATATCGTGGAAATAACGCGTAGAAAGGGTGGATACGATTCGATATTTTCCAATTTCTTTCGAATTTGTTAATTGTTAATTCAGAATTTTTTGTTGTTGAAAATTACGACTAATTTGTTTAGTTCACATTTCATTAGAATTACCTGGCTGCAATCACATTCGCCGTTTTGTTTTATCTTATGCTTTAATGGTAGTGTGATGTAGTGGGAATAATTGTTTTCCTTACACAGTGTCACGGAAGTTAACATTTTGATGCATATTATTTAATAACATTAGCCTTAGTAACATTTTCAGCTAATGAAATCTCTCTAAGGTCAACAAAATACAAAATACACTTGGAAGTCATGAACACTTTTGACTCGCAAGGAAATCCTTACAAAGCTCCACTCCAATACGGCCAGCAATTTCACGCGAAGACGAACAGAAATGTCATTTTAGATGAGGTGGACGCGTGCGAAAGGAGTAGTGTTTTTTAAGGTAGACGTTAGCGTGCGAGCTCCAACGGGTAAAGGTTTTACGGTAGTCCCGCCAGCAGGCCTATCGATCCTGGGGCGGCGTTTAGCGCCCTCGGCGCCGCTGCAGCGAAAGGGTCGGCGAGGGAGGATCAGCCTGCAGCGACAAGGGCCTGGCCAGCGGCAGCGCGCGCGACGCGATACACCCATGAAAAATTGCATGCAGCTTGCGTTTCCAGCTCGTGACGCGCAACCGTGTTTACTCGGAAAATTAAAATTTGAAAATCTGAATGAATTTAATATCCTCGCTATGCAATTACACGATCCACTACTTTACAATACTTTAGTATTATTTTCAACAGCCGATTCTTTACTTTATTACTATTCTTTAATATTATTTCAAATCGGATACATTACTTTTACAATACTTTTAATATTATTTTAAACTCCAAGCCAATACTTTACTTACTTTTAAATATTATTTCAACTCGATCCATTACTTTACAAATACTATTAATATTATTCCAACTCGGATACTATTACTGTTACAATACTTTAATATTATTTAACTCGGCAAGCCTATTACTTTTTACTATACTTTAATATTATTTCAACTGCTGATCCATTACTTTAAGCTATACTTTAATATTATTTCACTCGGATAACATTACTTTAGCAATACTTTAATATTATTTTTAACTCAAGCCAATTACTTTATACTATATCTTTAATATTATTGTCTCAACTCCGATCCATTACTTTACTCTTCTTTTAATATTATTTCAACTCGGATCCATTACTTTACAATACTTTTAATATTTATTGTAACTCCGGATCCTTACTTTGACAGTACTTTAATATTACTTCATTTCCGATCGCATTACTTTAGTATATTTACATATTAATTTCAACTCGATCCTTCTTTACAATACTTTAATATACTTCAATTCCGGATCCATAATCTTTAGTATACTTTAATATTGGGCCATTACTTTACAATAACTGTTAATATTATTGTCAATTCCGATCGCATACTTTACTATATTTACTATTATTTCAACTCCGATCCATTACTTTAACTATACTTTAAAATATTATTTGCAACTCCGATCTCTTACTTTACAATACTTTATATTACTTCAATTCCGATCATTACTTTACTATACTTAATATTATTTTCAACTGCCGATCCTCTTACTTTACATACTTTACATATTAACTTCAATTCCGATCCATTACTTTAGGTTTAATACTTTAATATTATTGTCAACTCCGATCCATTATTTACTATACTTTAATATTATTTCACCTCCGATTGATTAACGGGATTAATTTTCGTGTTTTTCGGAGCGCCAACTGCCATTTGGAGTTAGTCCTCGTAAGTGCAATGCGTGTTTATCATGGTGAGGTGGGCGGTGTTTCACACCCAGTAATAGTTGATTCTTGTTCTTATTTCAATTCCGACTGAGTAACAGGGGGAGTCGGTTTGAAAACGTTTGACGGCAGTTCTGAAGAAGAACGGTCCGGCTGATTAAATGAATGATGGAGAGAATGAAATGATCGAATGAATGAATAAATAAATGATCGAGTGAGCGATGAGTGGGGGAACGAGCGATGTGTGAGTGAGAAAGACAATGGGCTTGGAGTGAATGTTGAGGGAATAATCATTGAATGAACGAGGAAGCAAAGTAGCATCTCCGCGTAGCGAACTTCCATCAACAAAGCGTGTCGATTGGTTGAAAACGGCAATACAGGCAACTCAGCCCGGAGCTGGCAGCCACCCGCGCACCGCCACGCCACCGCCACCCGTGGCCACCGCCACCGCACCGCCACCGCCACCGCCACGCCACCGCGCCGCCGCCGCCGCCGCCGTCGCCGCCGCCCTGCAGGAATACGCGCGCCCCCAGCTCGCGCCCGCCGCCGCCGCCGCCACCGCGCACCGCCCGCATCCGCGAAGCAGCAGATTAAATCAGCGGAGAGCGCGGGCGGCGCGCGGCGGCCCCCTCTGGAACGAGCCGAGTAATTTCAGTGGCACCGCCGCGTAGCCCCCGCCCCTTCCTCACCGGCACCGGCTCCCTGCGGCGAGAGGCGTCCGCGACGGGCTTCAAGTCGGCGGAACAGTGCGCGCGTGGGTGACGGACGGCGTTTGGGCGGCGGACGCGTGCGGTGGACGTCGCCCTTCGGCCCCGCAGCGCCTCGCGCTCGCGGGCCGGCGGCCAGCGCGCGCTGCGACCGGGCGTGGCGGCAGCCGAGCGCGGCCGACCAGCCTGACGAATGGCGAGCGGGCCCTCGACGTAACGCCCGCGCCCTCGCGCGGGGCCGCGGCAGGGCGCCAGCGTCGCCCTCGGAAGCTGCCGCTCGTGGTAATATTTCCACGGCGAATATCGCCTCCGGTTCGGGTTAATCGTGAATGCTGATGAATATTAGTTGTAAACTTTCGCGCATCGCTACGTAGTGTAGACGTGAGTAATTGTAATGTTGCGCGGGCGGGGAAGTTTATTTCCGCCAAAAAATATTACTGTCAGGCTCTGGTACAAAAAAAAATAACATAAATGTTAACGCTTATACTCAATAAATTAACTTTATCTCACTTATTGTGTGTCAGAATACATCCTTGATAACCGAAGATTCCGATTGACGGCAAAATCTGCGGGTGGCCGCCTGTCTATCTAACTTGCCGTCGTCATTGGTCATATCCATCAAGTCAGTCTGAGTCAAAGCTAGCGGCAAACTGTTCCACAGACCGATTTTTTTTCACTAAAATTGACATTCGCGCTGGTCAATCTAAGTGCAATGAAAGCCTTCAGAGTTTGAAACTGATATTTTGTGTTTTGGGCGGTACCCTACATGGAGACTTAACAACATTTCAAAGATTTTTTCACAAACGACTACAATTTTTTTGAAATAAACTTTGTCCTTTGGTCGCCTGAAAAACGTTTAAGACAACGGTAATTATATGCTTGAAAATATGGGATTCGTTTTTTTAAAAATGTCAGAGAACTGCTCCAATGATTGGCTTCAGTATTTTCCCACGGGTAGGAAACACTTAAACAGACTGGCGCAACGTCTCTTTGCATGAACCTCTGAATCATATCGCTTCAAATAATTCATCGCATTTGAGTGATATAACAGTGAATCAAAACGCATTTGTACTGTTTTGAAGTTTTGTGATTTTAAATTTTTTTCGGGGGATTTCGCATTGTAAATAACTTTATTGAGAGAGCAACTTAAAATATTGTGGATAGTACTTGGATATTTTCATTGACTCATTAGTTAATACCGCTGTAAATGTTGACTTTACTGTTTAAGAATCCGTGAATCTTGCATTCCGATAATGAAGATTGAGATGTAGCTTGAAAGATTCGTAAGTAATATTGAAGTTTTTTTGGCTAAATTTGTTATATTTGCGTAAAAATTAATGTAAAAAATCTTTTATTTAATTTTTTTTTGCAATTTTTGTAAAATCTAAACTTTAATGATCTCAAAAATAGAAGAAGTGCATGAACTCATTTCTGAATGCTTATTTAGCTTCACTCCACTACAAGCCCACGCGTATTTTTCATCTGAAGCTATAACGCGAGCAGAATTTTCCTAATGCTCAACACAGTGCCAAATAAATCCCAGATTTATTTTACTGGCTCCTGCATGCTACTATATTGCTGACAACGCCTCCGAAATTATTTGTTCTGTTGCTTATTGATTTCCCCTCGTATTTTATCGAAATCGGTGAGCCTTTAGGGTATTGAAAGAGGATAGCTATTTGCTATTTACGACTTAGCTCTGTTTCATTTTCTTTGATAATGAGCGAATACGAAATTGTTATTTAACTTGATAACAGCAAAATCCGTGCTTATTATTTATTGTGTAAATTGGACTAACGCGTTTTAGAGTATTAGTTTGTTTTAAAAAAACGTCATTATTCTATAACGCTTTTTCATAAAAAGTACGCGTACAATGATAGTGGTTTCATTATTCAACGTGGACATTTTAATGACTTTTATAATCTTTATTCATCATTCAACTAAAAAACCAACAAAAAACAAAGTCGAGCGTTATTAAAATTCCGAAGAAAATAATTTGATTTAAGTTTTGTTATGCTTTTAAAATTAATACATCGTAAATGAGGTGTAATGCTTGTAGGCTGTCTGTGGGATGGAGTGTTCGAGCGCAGAATGTGATGACGTTCGTGCTGAAAACAAATTTTGCACTGAGATATTCTCTATTTCTATTTACTTTATTCATTTCTGTCCAGTAACGGCTGGCACAAACAAAAAACCTCCCATTGTTGACCTTAGGTCGGCCCAAAAACTAAAATTGCCACAAAAAGATATTGTCTCAATTCATTTTCATCGTATTCATTTTTGTAACACTTTTGCGGTGAGAATGACGTCTGAATGTTTTTCAGTGTGACATATAATGAGAAGTTGTATGTTTAGAAAAATAATGACCATGCTGTCAAAAATTAGGCAACCATCAGCGGATA
>BOPP01000128.1:873199-896389 GCA_017312745.1 Gryllus bimaculatus | reverse complement strand
CCAATTCCAATAAGTTAAACCAAATTACAGAAACGAGTTGTATTAATTTAATTTGTGTTATACATTAAAATTTATTATAATAAATGTGAGAATTAGTTGGCGGTGCGACCTCCGCATAACAAGAAGTTTGGGGACATATTTTATATGAAGGAAGGAAGCGTAGGCCAGAAAATTTCTGACAACCCGTGCACATGCCGTCGTGGAGGACGTATGGGCTTGATGTTTAGTGCGCAAACTAATTGGATTCTAGAATATACTATAGATCAGTTTTGAGTATTTTCTTCGTAATCTAAGATTCAAGCAGTATCTCATTGATGAAAATAATTTTCATTTATTGTAACAATTTATAGAAGATAACGTATTTAATTTATTATATTTTTAATTGAATTTGGTAACACAGTAATGTAATATTTTAGTATAAGACTGAATAAAAATAATTTTTTCACCAAATGTTGAAATATTTTCAAAATAATTTTTGGCATCGCGTAAGACAGAATTATAATCATGTATCATTATAATCATACCCCTATGTTATATACCCTATATTATAATCAGTATAATTATAATCATACTCCTGTGTAACGCAGCATAACACTGCCTCAAATCCCCCTCCCCCCTCTTCAGCGTTACGTAATATATGGACGACCCCCATATGCGGTTACCCAGCACGATCAGCGCGAACAGGATCCACAGCACGGTGAACTGCTCCGTCTGCAACAGCACCGACCGGCACGCTCTTGTTACTACTAGGGCCCGCAGATGCATATGCGCATATCCAAATGTCGCGTAATAAAGCTTCATCCATATTCTGATGGATTTTGCATAGTTTCGTGGTGGTTGATTTTAATCACAGGTTGTTTTCATAAATGAACGAAAGGAGTGGGAAATAAACACTTATAGGTCACCAAGGGATATGTGCCAGATGTTTCGTTTTTTTATATTTCAGTGCATTATTTACATAATGCGTATTGATAAAATCTTCAAGATATTATGACTAGGGTCTACTTAATTGTTGGAATAGACTAACAGGATTTACAACGACATATGAAGCAACAAAATATTGGAAACAACAGAAGAAATTCATTTCTGGAGGTCTTTTCATATGCGAGCAGATATAGTATTTTAACGTTGCGGTTCAGCGTTGATAATGCTTGTAATATCCAATACGAAAAAATATTTTTAAAAAATTAATGTTTTTCCCAACATTATTACTGCGTGTCGTGCATTTCGCTACGTAAGGGACGGTCGGATGACCTTACAAACCGGCGCGCCTGCTTCAGTTATCTCAGTAGAAGGAGGTGCGAGATCATTTTTACTTTTAGATGTGAAAAGTATCACTGACGCTGCGTTTCGTGATCTTTAACCCTAATTTCCCAGAAACATTGGCAATCGCCATACTGTAACACTCCAATGAGAATGCTGTACGCTGCACTGATTGTTTGCTGGTTGTAGATATCGCCAGGTTACACGATGGCTGCTACTGCGTGTAGTCTGGCTGCTTAAAGGTCCTGGATAGCAACGGACGAAGTTTTTACTACTGACGGGAAAGTTGTATGGTGCAAACTGTGCATCAAATTGTGCTCTGCAAATTATTTTTAAAACAGTCGTATTATTTTTAAAATGTGTTGAGAAAATGATTGTGTAAATGTAACTTCGTGTTATGTAAATGTGTTTTGAAATTAGAGTATTTTAATGTTACATTTTATATCATATTTGACATATTTACTACATATTATCATTGTTTTCCGTATTATTTATGTATATTTTGATGTTTCATACTACATATTTTTCCGGTTTCTACTCATTGATTAACACGTGACGCGAAATTTCCACTGCGGGTCTTCCACGCCGGTCTGTGGGAGCCTTTATTTGAAGAAATACTGTCCGCTACAAACCCCGTGAACGCGAGCGGTCTCATCTGGCGATGCGACATGCGACAAGGTCGGGCCTGGGATCTTGGCACTACATCGGGAGCATAGAGTTTTGTCCCGGCTGGGGCGGTGCCCAGCAGGTGGGAGATACCTGATTCGGGAAAACTATATAACTGACGGATCTCATTATCCAGCGGGGGGTTATCACAGCCATCTCTCGTGATAGGCCATGCGCTACACTTACGGGACTAACGTCGTTACCAGTTGATGCATCCAGTTGACTAATCAAGTAATCAATAATTGAGATAGCAAACCCAGTGTTGTCTACTACATCTCGCCAACCCAAATTTTAGTTGTACATCCCGCGAGTGAGCCGTTCTTCACACTTTCTTTTGTCCCCTCCGCAGTAACCCTGTGAAGAAGGGGAATTTATTGTCTTTAAATTTTCTTACATTTTGCTGCTGCCTGGCGGCCTAAGCAGCTAGGGCGGGGCTTTTTCTTTCTTCACTCGCGACGAGGAGCTGCCACGTGGATCACGGTGATCTTCCTCTAGACGCCAGTGTCTCGCGAGTCGGCGCGCCGCCCCGCCAACAGCAAGAGCTCTGCGGGTCGAGGCGCGCGGGGCGCGTTTCCATTGTCGGGTTGCCTGTGCGCGTGGGCGGTTCCCCACAGGCGCCGTGGAATTACGTCGGTCGCCCGCGGCGGGGGAAGGGGGGGGGCGGCTGGATCAATCGATGCTCCGGTCGGTCTCTGCCAGCTGTCACCCTGGGCTCCATGGAGCGATGCGGAGGCTGACAGCGACACACGAGACAGTTTGTCCCAGAGAGCTTACACATTTTTGGATTGTAAATAAATTCTCAGCGACACACGAATGTTGGGAAGAAGTCAGTTTGTCTCAGAGAGCTTACAAATTTTTGGTTTATAAATACATTCTCAGCGACACACGAATGTTGGAACGAAGACAGTTTGTCCCAGACACCTTACAAATTTTTGGATTGTAAATAAATTTTCAGCGACACACGAGAGTTGGGACGAAGACAGTTTGTCCCAAAGAACTTACACATTTTTGGATTATACATAAATTCCCGAGTACCAAGCACTTATACGGCGATTTATGCAACTCTGCCTCTGGCAGGTATTACTGCGAATTTCGCATCTCTGCACGTGGTAGGTTTCAGATTTTGACGGTTTTATCCAATCGGGAGCTTGAACGTCACCATAGTGTCAGCTAGCTAGTCACCACTACCACTACTGCAATTCCCATCATCGTACCTCCATCATCACCGCTCTACCACCGTTACTACTGGGTCACCATCGTCACCTCCGCCATCGCCCCATCCACCGTCGTCGCTTCCGCCGTCGCCGCCTCCTCTATTGCCGCCTCCTCCATCTCTACTATGTCCGACCGACGTCACTATGGTGACGTTCAAGCTCCAGATTGGATAAAACCGTCAGCAGCTGATACCTACCAGGGGCAGAGTTGCGAAAATCGGAGTATAAAAGAAAACTCTAAACGTAGGAAAGTTGATGATGTAAAAGTTTTCTTGATTAATAAAAACTACTTTGCCATTTGCTTAAGAAGAAACTGATTTTCGTGATACGATATTTTTCCTTTCCTCCTTTCAATTTAATTCATTGGTAATACGTCATATTACTTAACATTTTTTAATATGAATCGATAAAATATACCTCATTTATCTTATGTGAAATACATGATATAAATCGTCATAATTGTGTATCGTGATTAATGCCTTAAAATCTCTAAGAATTACTCTATTTGACTATTAGCTAACCAAATCCAGGGCGTAAAAATTAAGTTAAAATAAAGAATCAACAATATTGTAGTTTATAATGACAAATATTGATTTCTTTATTTTGTTAATTCTCATTCCACTTTGATATAACTGCTTTTCGAAGTTTTGAGATACATATCTTCTAATCTGACTAATCAAAATAACTCGAAAATTACTAATTGTATTCAAAAATGTCCCTGATCAAAAATGAATATCTCCAAAGGGGACATCTGCCTGACCTTATTACATAATATGTATGTGTTTTCCATTTCCCTGAAGCTAGTGCATTTAAGCGAATAAAGATAAATTGTTAGGCTAGTTTGGAGGTTAGATACGCTCCATGATAAACTGATAAATGTCTGCCCCAGGAACCATGATTTGCTTTACATGAACATCCAATTACTAGAAGAGTCTGCGTCGACACATTGGTAATCCAAATAAAAATTTTAAATGTTATCAAATGGAAAGTAAAGTATAATTCATGCGCAAGTATAATATTATAAATAAAATATGGCGCACATAAAACTCAATATTTACAGAAATTATAAAACTTCAAGATATTGAATTAATGCGATAAAAATGTTTATAATAAACTAGTTTCGATTTTCCTCACATCCTTCTGTGACGCCTCACGTCTTCAATCTCTCGCATCGTTACCTGTACTCGGAGCAGTTCATTCCGGCAGAGCGCTCAGAAAATTCTTTCACGTGCGATATGGTATTCTCGGATACAGAAAATGGATACAATAACCGAAGGGTTTCCAATATATTACAAGAATTTATCTCTAAATTCTTTGAGAATATCTTGCCATAAATGACGCGTCCTAAATTCTACAGACTCTTTGCCAGGAAATTGTTTAAAGAACCTTTATCTTAAATTCTAAATAATTATTGACATTTGAAGTGTATTTTATAATTCTATTTATTGGACATAAATACTATGATATCTTAAGAAGTTTCTTTAATTCTTAAAAGTGTAGTAGGATCTTTTAGGACACTGTTGTGTACTGTATGGAGGATGAGCTCCGCTTTCTAGGGCGCGCTAACGTTTTTCTTTATTTTTATCTGTAATAGAGGAAAGTGCGCTAATAAAGATCATTTAATTCCTATTTGTATAGAGATTTGAAGCTTCAAACATAAAAAAAATCTTTGAAATATGCGAACTCGAATCTCAATCGCTTCTTTTGTTTAAGAGTGTTTCAAGAAATGGCAAATGATTTTGTAGGGTAAATTAAAATATTATATTGCTTAACCAACTAAAGCGAGAAAGAACGTGCTGATATAACACCACTAGTCTCTATTTACTTATCATTTCTGCTCTGTAACCTGGCACAACAAAAAACCTCTCATTATTGATCTTATGGTCCACCCAAAAACTAAAATTGCCGCAGAAAGATTTTGGAACGCCTCATTAAATCTATTTTCGTCCTAGGGAAAAACTTCCTGGGGAACGCTGCGCGCTAGACGCGGCGGCGGAATCCGCGAGACCGTTCACACATGAGCGGCAATTATGTCTCAGCGTTTGGTGATACTTTTCCGCATCCGATAAACAAAAGCAAGGGGAGCTCGATCCAGAAGGTAGCGAAGACCTTAATCTTATCGTGAAATAACCGTAGAAAGGGTGGATACGATTCGATATTTTCAATTTCTTTCGAATTGTATTGTTAATTCAGAATTTTTGTTGTTGAAAATTACGACTAACTTGTTTAGTTCACATTTCATTAGAACTACCTCAATCAGATTCGCCATTTTGTTTATCTTATCTTTAATGGTAGTGTGATGTACTGGGAATAATTGTTTCCTTACGCAGTGTCATGAAAATTTTGTTGTATATTAGTATAATAAACATTAACTAGTAGCATTTTCAGCTAATGAAAATCTCTCTAAGGTAACCAAAATACAAAAGACACTTGGATCATGGCGCGTTTGACTCGCAAGGAAATTCCTTAAAAGCTCCACTAAATACGGCAGCAATTTTTCACGCGAAGAACGAAACAGAAAATGCATTTTAGATGAGTGACGCGTGCGAAGGAGAGTGTTTTTTAAGTAGACGTTAGCGTGCGAGCTCCACGGGTAAAAGGTTTACGGTAGTCCCGCCAGCGGGTCATCGATCCTGGGCGGCGTTTAGCGCCTCGGCGCCGCTGCAGCAAAGGGTCGGCGAGGGAGGATCAGCCTGCACGACAAGGGCCTGCCAGCGGCAGCGCGCGCGACGCGATACACCCAATGAAAAATGCATGCAGCTTGCGTTTCCAGCTCGTGGCGCACACAGCCGTGTTTACTTGGAATTAAAAATTTGAAAATCTGAAATTAATATAATGTCATCCTACCAATTACACTATCCACTACTTTACAATACTTTAATATTATTTCAACTCCGATCTATTTCTTTACAATTATTTCAACTCGAATCCATTACTTTACAATACTTTAATATTATTTCAACTCGGATCCATTACTTTACAATACTTTAATATTATTTCAACTCGGATCCATTACTTTACTATACTTTAATACGATTACAACTCAGATTTATTACTTTACTATACTTTAATATTATTTCAAATCCGATCCATTACCTTACAATACTTTACTATTATTTCAACTCCAATCCATTACTTTACTATACTTTAATATTATTTCAACTCAGATTTATTACTTTACTATACTTTAATATTATTTCAACTCGGATCAATTACTTTACAATACTTTAATATTATTCCAACTCCGATCCATTACTTTACAATACTTTACTATTATTTCAACTCCAATCCATTACTTTACAATACTTTAATATTATTTCAAATCCGATCCATTACTTTACAATATTCAAATATTATTTCAACTCGGATCCATTACTTCACAATACTTTCATATTATTTCAACTCGGATCCATTACTTTACAATACTTTAATATTATTTCAACTCCGATCCATTACTTTACAATACTTTAATTTTATTTCAACTCCCATTCATTACTTTACTATACTTTAATATTATTTCAACTCCGATCCATTACTTTACTATACTTTAATATTATTACAACTCAGATTTATTACTTTACTATACTTTAATATTATTTTAACTCCGATCCATTACTTTACAATACTTTAATATTATTTCAACTCCGACACATTACTTTACTATACTTTAATATTATTTCAACCCGGATCCATTACTTTACAATACTTTAATTTTATTTCAACTCCGATCCATTACTTTACAATACTTTAGTATTATTTCAACTCCGATTGATTAAGTGATTAATTCGTGTTTTTGGACGCGCCAACTGCTTTGGAAGTGAGTCTCGTAAGTGCAATGCGTGTTTTATCATGTGAGGTGGCGGTGTTCCAACCCGAGTGAATAGTGATCCTCGTTTTTATTTCAATTCCGACTGAGTAACAGGGGGAGCCGGTGTAAGAGTACCTTAATCAGATATCAGAGAGCATTTACTTTTATCAATTATCTTTCTGTTTGTTCGACAAATTCTGTAAAAAATGTCTTTCACAATGAGGCCTTGCCAAAAATATTGTAGAACAATATTATATATAATGCCTCAGAGCGCTTTTGAAAGTAAAGTGATACGTTAATTTTTAATAATTTGATTGCAAAAAATGTCTACAACGCTGCTCAGGAAACAACGAATAAAATAATATTTTGCTGATCAACAATAGGAATACCGGTTAATTCCAAGTTGATGATATAATTATCCTCTTTCTCTGTATTTGATAACGGAACGTTTGTAATAGAATATAACTATCTTACAATCACGGATTATTGTTTACTTCCATAGTTTAGTTATGGCCAGACGCGCCAATCGTTACGCTCCCGACTGAACTCTCAATATGTGTAAAGTTGTAGTATATACATGTGTGTGAGCGTGTGTGAGAAGAGACGAGGGGATAAGGATGAAGAAAGAAAGATAGCGCGCTGTTCGTGGTCCGTCTTAATGGGTTCTGCTTAGGCACACGCCTTTATTTGATAGGAAAAAGAAACAAAAAGCTGGGATCACCTAACGGCATCTAGAGTTATTCCAGACACCACTCAGAGAAGGGGACTGTTTGAAACGTTTGACCAGGCTGAAGAACGAACGGTCCTCTGAATAAATAAATGATGGAGTGAATGGAATGATCGATTGAATGAGTGAATAAATGATCGAATGAGCGATGGGTGACGAAATGTGCGATGAGTGAGGGAATGAGCCATGAGTGGAAGGTTGCGCGATGAGTGAGCGATGAGTAAGGAGTGACCGATGATTGGGGAAGTGAGCGATGTGTGGGGGAGTGAGCGATGAGTGGGGAGTGAGCGATGAGTGGGAGAGCGAGCGATAAGCGGGGAGTGAGCGATGAGGGGGGGAGTGAGCCATGAGTGAGGGATCGAGCGATGAGTGAGGGAACGAGCGATGTGTGAGTGAGAGAATGGGCTTGGAGTGAATGTTGAGGGAATAATCATTGAATGAACGAGGAAGCAAAGTAGCATCTCCCCTACGACTCCATCACAAAGCGTGTCGATTGTTGAAACGCAATCACAGCACCAGCCCGGAGCCAGCAGCCCTCGCCGCCACCGCCACCGCCACCGTCCCCTGCGGCGAGGAGGCGTCGCGACGCTCAAGTCGGCGGAAAGGCGCGCGTGGGTGACGGACGGCGTTTGGGCGGCGACGCGTGCGGTGGACGCGCCTCGGCCCCGCCACGCCTCGCCGCTCGCGGCCCCGGCAGCGCCGGCGGCTGCGACAGGGCGTGGCGGCAGCGCGCGGCGACAGCCTGACGAATGGCGAGCGGCCCTCGACCTACCCCGCGCCCTCGCCCGCGGCCGCGGCAGGGCCCAGCGTCCCCCTCGGAAGCTGCCGCTCGTGGAATATTTCCAAGGCGAATATCCCTCCGGTTCGGGTATCGTGAATGCTGATGAAATATTAGTTGTACTTTCGCGCATTCTGCTAACGTAGTGTAGAGTGAGTATTGTAATGTTGCGCGGGCGGGGGAAGTTATTTCCGCCAAAAAAATATTACTGTCAGGCTCTGGTAACAAAAAAATAACATAAATGTTAACCTTATACATAATAAATTACTTTATCTCACTTATTGTGTGGTCAGAATACATCCTTGATACCGAAATATCGATTGACGGCAAAATTCTGTCTCTGTCCGCCTGTCTATCTAACTTTCCGTCCGTCATTGGTCATCCATCCATCAGTCAGTCTGTAGTCAAAGCTAGCGGCAAAACCGTTCCACCGATTTTTTTCATCTAAAATTGACATTCCCTGGTCGATCTAAGTGCACTGAAAGCCTTCAGAGTTTGAAACTGATATTTTGTGTTTTGGCGGTACCCTACATGGAGACTTAACAACATTTTCAAAATTTTTTCACAAACGACTACAATTTTTTTGAATAAACTTTGTCCTTTGGTCGCCTGAAAAACGTTTAAGACAACGTAATATATGCTTGAAAATATGGGATTCGTTTTTTAAAAAATGTCAGAAACTGCTCCAAATGATTGCTTCAGTATTTTCCCACGGGTAGGAACACTTAAAAGAATGGCGCAAGTCTCATTTGCATGAAACTCTCTGAATCATATCGCTCAAATAATTCATCGCATTTGAGTGATATAACAGTGAAATAAACCATTTGTACTGTTTGAAGTTTGTGATTTAAATTTTTTCGGGGATTTCCATTGTAAATAACTTTATTGAGAGAGCAACTAAAATATTTTGGATAGCTACCTGGATATTTTCATTGACTTCATTACGTTAATAACGCTGTAAATGTTGACTTAATGTTTGAAGAATCCGTGAATCTGCATTCCGATAAATGAAGATTGCAGATGTAGCTTGAAAGATTCGTAAGTAATATTGAAGTTTTTGCTAATTTAGTAATATTTGCGTAAAAATTATGTAAAAAATATTTATTTAAATTTTATGCATTTTTAAACCTGAAAACTTTAATTATCTCAAAAATAAAGAAGTGCATGAACATAATTTCTGAATGCATATTACTTCACTCCACTGCAGCCCAACGCGTATTTCATCTGAAGCTATAATGCGTGGCAGAATTTTCCTAAGCTTCAACCACAGTGCCAAATAAATCACCAGATTTATTTTCGTAATTTATTTTACTGCTCTGCATCTACTATATTGCTGACACCCTCCGAATATTTGTTCTGTTCTTATTGATTTCCCCCTCGTATTTTATCGAAATCGTGAGCCTCTTAGGGGTACTGAAAGAGATAGCTATTTCTATTTACACTTAGCTCTGTTCATTTTCTTTGATAAATGAGCGAATACGAAATGTCTATTTAACTTGATACACAAAATCCGTGCTTATTATTTATTGTGTAAATTGGACTAACCGTTTTAAGAGTATTAGTTTGTTTTAAAAAACGTCATTATTCTGATAACCTTTTTCATAAAAAGTACGCGTACAATGATAGTGGTTTCATTTATTCAACGTGGACATTTTAATGACTTTTATAACTCTTTATTCATCCATTCACTAAAAAACCAACAAAACAAAGTCGAGCGTTATTAAAATTCCGAAGAAAATATTTGATTTAAGTTTTGTATGCTTTTAAAATTAATACATCGTAATGAGTGTAATGCTGTAGGCTGTCTGTGGGATGGAGTGTTCGACCGCAGATGAGATGACGTTCGTGCTGAAAACAATTTTGCACTGAGAATAACTTCTCTATTTCTATTTACTTATTCATTTCTGTCCAGTAACCTGGCACAACAAAAAACCTCCCATTGTTGACCTTATGGTCCGCCCAAAAACTAAAATTGCCACAAAAAGATATTGTATTCAATTCATTTTCATCGTATTCATTTTTGTAAACACTTTTGCGGTGAGAATGACGTCTGAATGTTTCGTGTGACATATAATGAAAGTTGTATGTTTAGAAAACTAATGACATGCTGTAAAATTAGGCAACCATCAGCGGAAATGAACATGTTAATGTGAAAAGTTAATTTAATGTGGCTAAAACTCGGGAATAAACATAATTTCTTCGCAACAACCCCTAAAGCTTTAGACTACCTGAGTTGACTGTGAAAGATGTGTCAATGAAAAGTTAAGAAACGCTGGAGTAAGTGTGGAGTATTTTGTGAAAAGAGATCCAATTGCTAGAAAAGTGTAAAGTTTGTGATATTGGTGAAACATATTCAGAAAAAGAATGCTCTGAAAAACATTACATTTTCCCCTTTACAGTCTTCTTGTTTTTTGCCTGATATTAATGTTTCACTAAAAATCGTTAATGATAACACGCCTAAACCTGAGATACGTGTCACGTATTAAAGGACATACTTTTTCTATAGGTTCTGGCCCAGCCGCACGTTCCCTCAAACCTTCGGCATACCCCAGCTTCCACAATAGATGCACCGGCATGAGTGGCTCAGGGTATCAATTGATATCACTGCAATTCCTGCGATCGCGAGATCCTAAGGTTCGGGTCTCGACGGTGTCAAGACTATCAACAGTACACACATACATGCACTAAACTACCACATGTGTTAAAAGACTAGCCGGGAGCTTAGAGCTTGTCCCGTCCCCGCTGTTGGGAGATACTTGGATAAGCACTTGGAAAATGTCGCAAACGGACGGGTAGATCACCGATAGTTCTCGCGATTAAAACATGCACCACACTTACTGGATAAATGACCTTAGAAATTAACTCGCCCTTAATCACTAATAAATCCACAATAGTAGCAGAAAATGACAATACAAGACTTGTGAGTGGAACCTCTGCACTTAGGCTCGGGTGGGCACTGAGGCAGTGGCGCTTACTGATGGCAAATTTGACCCTAACATTAATAGATATTTCGATACATCAACAAAAGGTTTTCGATGTTGGTGAAAACATGGATGTTAAAACATCAATGTTCAAAATATGATAAAACAGGTTGTATTTTATTGTTTGGTCTCGTAACAGTAAAATGTTTAAAAAAAATATCGATTGGAAAGAAGGAACCTTTGAATCTGCCCTTTATATCTGTCCATGGAACAATAGATATTTTGTTATAATTATATTCAAGTGAGACATTCTGGACAAACTCCCAAAAATATCCATAAAGAAATCTCCTCCTGGGCATCGACAACAGTGATAGATGTCAGTGTCTGTTGGTTTGCAGCAATTCACAAGTAATTAGTTCCTTGAAATTTCATTTTTATCATAAGTGTATTGCTGTTGACGTCATAGATGTTTCTCGCAAAATATACCGACGTGAGGAAAAATCGATCACGAAACTTCGATGTTTCTGGCAAAATATAACAATCTGAAGAAAATCGAACACGAAACATCGATGATTCTGTTCGAAAATATCGGTTTCAAAACATCGATTTGTTTCGCCATCCCGATCACGAAAGATCGACGTTTCTATGTCGAAAATGTCGAGGTTTTAAAAACATGGATGTTTTTTCCTCCATCCCCAGCGTCGCGTCCGTTTGCCAGCGCATTGGGGAGGCGTGAAGCGTCTTAGGGCGCGAATTCGGCGCCATCGAACGACTAACGGCCGTCGCCGCCGCGCGAAGTTTGTCTTCGCGCCAAATGCGCCCCGCGTGCTTCGCATCTGTATGGGCGTCGCGACGCCCCTAATGCACGCGTCCCGTCCCGTCTCGTCGCGTCGCGCGAGGACAGCACTTCCGCCCCCCAAATGCACAGCGCGAACTCGGTGAAACGGTTCAACTTTTTCACTTACGGGGCGCATAGTGGTATGTGTCAATTTGTATGTCTCTTTTATTGGGTATTCTGTGAACGTTTTACTGTTCGTGATGGAGGATGGTGAAACTTCTCTGAACAGGTTTTGTGGAAAAAGTTATAATCTTAATGGCAATATATCGGAGAAGCTATTTTTTATTCCAGTTTTTCTCCGAATCTGTGAATTATGATTTGCATGAACCCTGTACATTTTTTGTTTTGTACCTTTTCAATTAGGTATTTAAGGAGACGTTGCAAACACGTGTAGTTATTTATCTTCTTGAAAATCCACTTAACCAAGTAACTACAGTTAAAGGTCTTCTTAAGGATGCAGTCTACATTACTTTTAGTTCTGTAATATATAACAATACATAATAATATATATGAAACGAAATATAATAAATTTCTGACTTCTAAATTTTTGGCTGCTTTCTGCATATATGTACAATAATAAGCAATGTTTCAAATGTATTTGAATCGGTTGATTTATTTGGACAAAACAGCCCCTACTCTCTTCATTGTCCAACGCATTTGCCCCCTTCATCTGCCCAACGCAGGAATTGTGATTAATCTTGTAACGTCTACAAGTTTCAAACTGTGTCCGTTAACGAGACACGAACCGAAAAACTGCACTGCGCTAATCACAGTTGTCGTGAGCAAAATTCTGCCTTGTACGCAAGCAGGTCTTGCGTACGTGCTTAAGGGTATATAATGACGGCCTTCTACTACTGTGTTCTCTTCACCCCCTTGTGTGGGCATTCTCAACTAGTCTCCGACGCTACAAGTTACATTTATGTAAAGTGTATTTGAAGTGTACGTGTCTCCCATAACAGGTGCTAGTGCATTCTTCTTCTTCTTCTTCTTCTTCTTCTTCTTCTTCTTCTTCTTCTTGTTCCTCTTCTTCTTCTTCTTCACAGATTGGCTTCTTGGCTTCTTTTATTACAACAGTAATTTATTCCATCTTCTTTCTGCTTTTCTTCGTCATCTTTGAACACCTAGCTTTCTCAAATCATCTCCACCCCATCATCCCATCTTAATCTAGGCCTACACTTCCTCTCCTACCGGCCGTGCTCCCTTCGTAAATGTACTTTTCTATCGGGTCTATCTTCATTCATTCGAATTAGGTGACGCGACCATTCCAGACTTTTCACCTTAATACTTGTAGCTATTTTGGTGAAATGGTAGAGTAATATGTGTATAATAAACAAGAATACACAAAACACCGTACTACAAAAATGGAGAACTGAATTCATAAAGTGAGTTAGCATCTTATTTACGACAAATCATACATGTGCTTTATCGAAACTTAACATTCAATTTTCACAGTTCTCATCATCAAACTCGTGAAGCAGAAACGTAAGATTTTTAGTTTTCCTTTTGTGTTAAGATAAAGATTAGATTCGTGGAATATACTCACATAGCCGCATACTTGCGTGTATCAGTGAATTTCTTTGACAGCGAGCAGGCTACAACGCCTGTGATCTCGCGCGGGCGCCAGGGGCGCTGTCGTCAACGCGCCGCCGAAGGGCGGCGATGACGTCCCCGGCTGCGCTGATAGGCCTGGGGCGTCCGGCGGCGCAACGCGCTGCATTTTTTTGCGCTGCGAGCGAGCGACCGAGCGATGACGCCGACGTGCGATAAACGAAGGGAAGCGCGCACGAGGGGAGGGAAAAAAAAAACGCGTCGTCGTCGGAGGCAACGTCGCATCGGCTGCGCGCCGCACGAAGGGCGAAGGGTCGACGCGAAGTGGGTCACCTCATTCCAGAAGCCTCCGCTTTTCCCTTCCAAGTTCCAATCCCCGAAGCGTGCTTTCCACGGAACTTCTTTGCAGTCTAGGAATAGAGGGTTCGATATCTTGACGCTCGTTGAAGTTGAACGTAACGTTTGGAAACTCGTTACTATCACATCGGAATCTAGATTGTTTGCTATCTTTGTAGAAGATAAAAATGCTGCATACATTTTCATAAAAAGCTAGTCAGTTCTGAAATATCGTTTGGCATACCGTGCATCAGTGAATTTCCTTTGGTTACATTGGTAGATATCCTGTACTAAAGTTACAATGAAAATATTATATGAATGATAAACCATGAGTGGGATGAGAGAAACGGGAAAAGAGTCTCTCGAGAAGAAATCTCCCTAGAATCCACTTTGCCCTCTGTCAATGCCTGCGACAACGACTTGAACCCATGCGAATGTTCTACGTCGAAAGCACTGGCAAAGCGCATTAAGCACCAGTTTATCAAAAATATCATTTTCTATCGTGCAAATGTGTTTTGGTCTAAGTCTAAGGCGAAGAGAATTTGAATAATGAAAATCAATTATTTTTCTACGTTATTGTGATTATTTAACACTTGCAGAATATGATTAACCGAAAGGTGGCTCGTGGCATCAACTGATGTACTGGAGAGCCCATCATCTGGATCTCCTAAGGTCCGCACCGGATGGTGATAGGATTTTCGACTCTAGCTAGGCAACCAGGCCAGTTCAGCCGCTGTCTGGAGGAAACTCTTGTGGCCGACTGCTCTGATCGGTGCTTTTCCGTGATTTTTCGGATCAACACTAGGAGAATGCCTGGGAAGAACCCCGACAAACAGGCCAAAGGACCGCGCGCGATCTTTCCTTTCTCTTCCATATCCTACTATCTCCCCTTACTTATATATATACACACACATACACTTCACTACCACATATGTCGGGAGACCGGTTGGGAGCTTAGAGCTTGTCTGGGTTGGGGTGGGGCCACATTGTTGGGAGATACCTGGTTGGGGAAGTTCTCCACAAGCCGACGAAGGTCAGCGCCAGATCCCGCCATCCACTGAGGGAAAAGCACTCCACCTCCCGCGATAATAATATGTACTACGCTTATGGGAATAATTACCTTAGCGCTAGGCGAGCCCAGAAACACCAATCTATCAGAAATCAAACTTGTGGCTACTATTCTCAAAAACGTATTGTGTAACATGACCTTACTCATTATCTAATCAATATTTATGATAATTATATGTTTGTAAGACTTATTCTAGCTTTCTGTTGATCAATGAAATGTTGAAATTGCAAGACATTATGTACCCTAAGAATATTATTGTTCCTTTTCATGTTCCGTACATAATACTACTGTGTAAATTACTTTGTATAAATTCACATAACGAATTCAATTCGAAAGAGAAAGCTTATGTGACTCAACGTTACCTGTTTGCACGTTGTGGTAGTACACTACCAGAAATAACGGCTAAAGAGTATCCGTTATCATGGTTACCCTTTTTATTAATTCAGATATGAAGTAAATCGCTTTGTCGTAATATCCGGTAAGGATGATTGCTTAGATGTAATCTGATTTGTATTCTCCTCCCACCGGAAATACTGACTGAGAAGGAACAAAGAAGAAAGAGTGAGGCAGGGCACGTTTACATTCCGAGAGAACGATACTGTATTCTCTACTCTCCTCCGCTCCAGGACGTTTAAAGATTTACAAGACTGCGAATCGGGAGCGCGGAGATAGCAGTGTGGACAAAGGCCCATTTAACTTCCTCATTTCCGTAAGGGTATTTTCTTGACCTCGGACTGTTCGTTCGAGTTGCCTCTAGTTTATGTATCCGCGTGTCTCACAAAGAGTGTTCTCTTTCTCAGAACAATCTCTTTCCGTTGTCCTTGTCTCCTTTAAGCATTGTTTCCCACCGCGATGCTTTTTCCATCGTGTTTCTCGAAGAGTCTCCATTTCACACCACGACACAAGTCGTGTCTAAACAGAGAACCGCTGGGTTCGCCTCGAACACCAATTCTCTTTCTGCTTCCAACGCACCCGCTTATGGACACTATTTGGGAAGAGCAGTTCATCACAGAAAAGTTGTCCTTTTGTTACGCCAGCGATAGACTTGGCAACGATGCGCCGAAAATCTTCCTGCGTCCAGAGCGCGGCCGTCGACGCGCCGCTTCTGCTCCGAGGGTTCGCGCGCGCAAACTTTCACGGATGAAAGAACGCGAAGGAGCTTCATGTGAAGCGCTAATTCCCACCGAGAGGTCGGAAAGAAGAAATAGTGGGTGGAATAGTTTGCAGAGACGATTTCTTTGTCTACAGGGGAAAAGAACCGAGCGATGGTTGTTTTAGAGTTAGAAGCGAGCGAAAGCAATGACCATGTACGCCGTATGATGAAGGAAAGGGAGGGTATTGATACTGAGTTTGACGACGCGTGCGTAAATCACACGTCGAAGGAAGCGTGTGGTGACGAAATTAGAGGATTGCATCTTTTTTATAGGCCAATGTAGGGTGTAGGGGTCATTAGCGGATACAGAGGGGGTCAATCAGGGCCATGCCTCCCCGCCCCAAAGGCCAAGAATTTTGTTTTTTTACCTTCCTTTATTTGTCAAAATTTATTTAAATATTGTTTACGTTAGAAGTAGTTAAACAATAATATTATACAGTATCATTCTACAGTACATAAATAATACACAATGTAATAACAAATATTTTTATTATTTAGAAAAATCTATTATGCTCCCGTCCCCCAAATGATCGGCTGGATTTGCCCCTAATAGACGAAGCGTTCATAGGCCGCGTGGAGGTGTATGCGACTGTATCTGTGGTGCAAGTAAATGAAGTCAGGGGATTGTTTGGCAGTGTGTAGTGTTTTAATGTCTGATAATAGCCACGGAAGATTCTATAGCAGTGCCTACAGAATATCCGGTAGGATATTGAGGGCCACCAGTTGTATGGAATTGAGGTCTGTGTAGCAATTAAGGCGAGGGTTGCAGCTCGGCGGGGTATGCAGTTGGATAAAGAGAGGTTTGCCGCGGGATCTGAGCCAGGGGTATCGTGACGTCTATGTCGGGTTTGCAGGGGGTTAAGCGATTGAATCGACTTCTGAATTAGGATGCGGGAAATGTGGCGGATGGCCGGACGGAGTAATGGAGGATGCTGTTGCTGGCGATGGCAGTAAGGAAGCCCGGATGGGAGTGGGAGGGGAGTGGGGGCGGAGAGGGGGGGTTGGTTGGTTCGTGTGCTGGCGCGTCTCCAAACCCCCACCGCTATGGGCACTGCCCTCGCCGCCGCCGCCGCCGCCTGCCCTTACGGCCTCGGCAGCCGCCAGGCAAATAAATTGGGCACTTGAGCGCAATGTAGCAGCGAGCTTTCCTCCGGCGGCACACTCGGAATCCTGCAGCGCCAAGGGCAGCTATTTTGCGTGCGGTGGGCAGGGAACGGTCTTGTGTTTTGTATGCGCGATGCTATTCAATACGACTGGCTCTAGCTGAGAATGTAAGTTGCCCTCGCGATAGTACTATTCCAGTCGCGATTTAAGACAAAATCTTGAGAAGTGTACTTCCCTAGTATTCTCTCTTTCTCCATTTGTTAGAAACCCCTAAATGGGAATTTCTACCTTGCTATTTAAAACGAAGTATTAATTAAATGGTTTCCAGGGAGCACACTTTTCCCCAGTCATATGTATTAATAATTTTAATTTTTTTGTTGGATTTTTATTTGTATTTTTGGTTTTGCCCTAAACGATTTTACTTAAAGTTACACGATCGCTTCTGGGATAATTTTCATGACATTTATTGCCGAAAATTCACAATTGTGTCTCCCACTCATTTCATGGTTACTTGTTATCAAGTTAAGAATTCCGACAGCAATTGTACGAAATATCCATTCACAGGATTGGTCGAGGTGGCACACACCCCTAACGGCGCGCTGACAACAATGGGTCTCTCGCTCTCGATAATGCTTTAACGGTCGAAGTGACACAAACCCCATAACAGCGCGCCGCCAACAATCGGACTCTCGCTCTCGATAATGCTTTAACGGTCGAAGTGGCACAGACCCCCTAACGGCGCGCTGACAACAATTGGCCTCTCGCGCTCGATAATGCTTTAACGGTCGAAGTGGCACAAACCCCCTAAAAGCGCGCCGCCAACAATCGGACTCTCGTTCTCGATAATGCTTTAACGGTCGAGGTGGCACAAACCCTCTAACGGCGCGTCGCCAACAATCGGCCTCTCTCTCTCTCTCTCTCTCTCTCTCTCTCTCTCTCTCGATAATGCTTTAACGGTCGAAGTGGCACAAACCCCCTAACGACGCGCTGACAACAATCGGCCTCTCGCGCTCGATAATGCTTTAACGGTCGAGGTGGCACAAACCCTCTAACGGCGACAACAATCGGTCTCTCGCTCTCGATAATGCTTTAACGGTCGAGGTGGAACAAATCCTCTAACGGCGACAACAATCGGTCTCTCGCTCTCGATAATGCTTTAACGGTCGAGGTGGAACAAACCCTCTAACGGCGACAACAATCGGCCTCTCTCTCTCTCGATAATGCTTTAACGGTCGAAGTGGCACAAACCCCCTAACGGCGACAACAATCGGCCTCTCGCCCGACCGCGCGTCTGCGCTCCCGTCCTCTCGCGCGCTTGTCAGAACCGCAGGCCGAACGCGCGCTTCATTTCACTGCGCCTGGCTTCGGATGCGCTTGCGAGTGCCTGCGCTTGCGACGACTCGAAGTGATAGCGGAACGCGCCATTTCGCTGGATCACGACATAGCGCTGGCTAACTGATCACTCGGTCATTCTTTATCCCCACTCCGGCGGTAGAGTTGATGCTAACAATAGAGTTCCATCCATGTGACAAGATCAAGTCCATGAGATTAATCTTTATATATACTCGCAAAGTAATCTCTCTATCTCCCCGCCACCACCGTACTGTCATCTCTCTACTCTCTCTCGTTATCTCTAAAATATTATAATAATAATATATAATATAGTATAATTTATATTAGATAAATAAAAAGTATATATATTAATGGCAGCTCCTTATCAAACAAATGCGAATCAAGAGGATGTGGAATTATGGGAATTAAGCATACTCTGTCCCCAATTTTGGAACTTATTCCTTGTCGACCTAAATGTTGACGAGAGATTGCTGTATGCTAAGCTCTGCGTTAAGTTCCTACTGTTTGGAGGAGAATCCTAGGGGCCGGTTGCTCTTATATGTTGTTTTAAGGTCTTTCTTTCATCAGTATCAAGCAAATGGCGGAGTAGTGACGTGGACGCACGGTATTTATCATGTCTCATCTTCGTCTCTTTCTCTCCCCTTACGTACTAACGCACACATGCACTTACATGAAGCACACTTTCACATGTCCAGCGACAAGTCGTAAGCTTAGAGCTTGTTCTGGTAAGAGGCGGTATCCTGCTGAAATAGATGCACGGCAGTAAGCAACTATTTATTCCGGTGCCGGATCGTACAGGGGAGGAAGATTACTACCACCTCAATGGATATAAAATCTACTACACTTACGGAACTACTCCCTGCGCGCCCGGAAAATATCCAATCATACAATCAGCGCTTCTCGTGATGCGCAGTGGAAAGCAGGGGTTGCGGCGACGCTGACAGCGGAAGACGAGGTCACGGACTAGGACAGAAACGTGGGCATGCAAGAAAATGAAGCAAAGGAGTTGAGGATAAGGGCAGATACGGTCTTCATGATGAATGCAGGGAGGTAAACGGAAGATACGAAACAGAGGTTACGAAAGATTGGAGGGGCTTTGGAACAAATGGTAGATCAACGATGATACTTTTTTTTTATTTATTACCTCCTGTTCGGCATTGCTGCCTTTCAGGGGTGTTAACATTTTACAAAATAATACTTTGACATTCGTTCTCACGCTAATTGTCCTGAATATTACAGGCTGTGTTCAATGTATAATTTTGAAAATTGATTTGATGAGAATTTATTTTTATAATTCATTGAATAAAATATTTATATGCTATTATTTTATATTAATAGCTGTTGGGAATTAATGACGTTGTGATACGACTTAGAATAGAAGAAAACAAACAATTGACATGGGTTTTTTGATTGTATAAGAGCTGTTTTGGTGGTGGGAGAGGTAATGAAAACAGCTTAATATCTGGGAGCTGCTGATGAGCCAGAGGGAAGGCTTGGAGAATAGAAATATTATTGCCGACCTGTGACATTCTTCCACAGTACAAATGAATGAGGGAGTAGTAGATGAGATGATTGATCGATTGGTTGATAGATTAATGTTTCGGGGCTCGTCAACTGCTGTAGTTGATACCCTAAGTGTAGTGGAAGGTTTTATCGCAATTTTTAGTATTTATCCAGCGGTGTATTTCCCCCGCTCGACCCCGCGCCGACTATCGAGTATCCACCCAAAAACGTGTATCTTCCACCTCTCCAGCTGAGAATTCCAGCCGTAGCCCGCTCTAAGCTCTCCACGAGTCTGGTAGAGTGGTGTATGTGAGTGTATGTGTAAATAAGGGGTGAGGATAGGAGAAGCAAGAGGAAGGAAAGATTGTGCGTCCAAACAGTCCGTGGCCCTTTTGTTAAAGTTCTGCTCCGGCATTCGCCTGGTGTTGTTAAAAAAACAAACACGGAAAACTACCGATCAGAGCAGCAGACCACTACAATTCTCCTGACAGCAACTGAATTCGACCTATTTATAAAGCTAGGGTAAAACGTCCTGCCATTGATGGGGTACGAACCCTGAGACCACCGAGTCAAAGGCACTGGAGTGGCATCAAGAGATGCTTTAGGCCACCAACGCCGGTAGAAGAGAGAGGACAACAAGATGGTCATAAGGTGGAGATAAAAATGCATAGCAGTTCGTTGAGTAGGGATGATATGCACAGTATCGAAGTGAAAGCGACTAACACAGAACACAATGTGTAGGAGTGGCAAAAAATATTGCAACAGTAATGAGGGCATCAGGAAAAAAAACTTAATGCGTTTGCCGGAGGCGGGGGGGAGGGGGCGAAAGCTGTAGGATGTGGCAGCTGCTGACGCTGTTTCGTCCCGGCATTGGTACGAGGACACGCGTCGCTTTTAACATAATTTCATTACTGCCCACAGGCCATTTAGCGTTATGTGGAGTAGCAGGGCCTTGTTAACTCAGTAAGTTGGCTGCCACATTAAAGTACAATTATCTCCGGTTCTCTAGTTTCGTTGCGCATAATTCACCCGCACGTTAAACGCATCACTATCATGTTCAGCCTATAAAACGTCATACGCACAGTTCCGTCGCTATAGCAACATCGATATTGCCCAACCGCGAGGCACCGGTCGATGAGGGAATTGAGTAAAGGCAGTGAAAGTGAGTAAAGGCATCCCTAAGTGCTTTTCTCTGACACATCAAAATTAACAGTACAGTTGTGGTAAAACCGTGAAACTCAAGAGATCACATTAATCGTGGCGATTCCATCGTTAACGTCCAGATTTTGTAACGGTTTCAACGACCGGTCGAAGCGCTGAAGCCTTCTGGTTTGAAAAGTAGATGTCTCAAAATTAAAAATACTTAAAGAACATAGAGACAACAATAACATTCAACGAAATAAATTGCCTGTTTACCACAAGAACAAATGGGGAATGTCATGCATTGAATACAAATGAATCAGTACTATTTACTTTGAATGAATATTACTTCTTTCTGAGGCCATCAAATTTAAGTGCATTCTATCATTAGTAAAGTAAAGTTAATGTATACGAATAAAACTTTTTATTAACTAGGATGTACGTAATTACAAATGCATGATTACTTTACTTTACAATAATTAATCTTATTTTTTGTAAATAAACCAAAAATATATGTAATATATAATTTTGAATTTATTTTTAACATTATTCATACTTTGCAAACGAGGTCATCTGAGGTCAGAACGATAATTTTGTGTGAGAAAGTTAAAGATAAATTTATCATGTTTCAAAATCCTCAAAAACAGAATCAATTTATATTTTGAAGTGCCAATGATACAGCTTTTGAATTTGATGAAGTTATCTTTCAGATGATGATAATGGTGATCACTGATATTTTATCATTCATTCTGATAGTGGTATATAACAATAAAATAATGAAACACATTACATTTTCTGTCAAGTATCTTTCTTTTGAAGTATAGGAATTACGTATTTGAATTTTATAACTTTTTCAATGGGACTATAGAACTTAGCACCATATTCACTGAGACACCAATCAATCAAACCGAAGGGATGGGGGAGGGGGACGTGCTCCTTGGTCTCTAGCCCTCTTCCCCCCAAAAATTATAACACCTATTCACAAATACAGTTTTTACTAATTTTCTTACGAAAAGAAAGTCATTCTATATGCCAGGCAAATAAGTTATAAATAACTATAAATCAACAAATAAAAATGAAATTCCGCAGATATAAAAAAATATTGAATAATTGTTGACGTCATGGATACTCCACAGCGACCACAGACACAGAGCTTCATATAACAAATATATTTATTAACAAGAAAACAAAACAAATATATACACTTAATAATCTACTTACACCCTAGCTCTGATAGACCTACTTTCCCTGATCGCGGGAGCGATCCAAACCCGATTGAAGATGATTTTGATTGTGGCATTCGCCACTCCTCTTTTGAAGCGCGCACAAAGCCTAGCTTCCGTGACCGGATGTCACGCTGGGACACAAAGTTCGTTTCTGGCGCACAACGGCTGGTTTGCCTCGATCGCAGGAGCGATCTTATCCGATTGAGAATCGGCGTGAATCGTGGCACTCAACCACTCTTCACCTCGGAGCACGCACACAGCATCGCTCCCCCGTGACCGCATCACCCAAGGACCTAAAGTCCGCAGGCTTCGTCAACTAGTGGACTCGAGCCTCGCGAGCCTGGCTCGCATATGCACGTCGTGGCGCCAAGTTTGTGTGCACACGCACGAGGTTCTCCACTGTCTCCAGAACCCACCCACAGGCTCTGTACACTCTGTTATATAGGCGAGGCTACGTGACCTACTACGTACGCCACCCCCTCGCTGTTATAACAGTGAAAAGTTTCTATAGGCTCGAAATACTCCCAAAAGCCTTGTTGTCTC
>BOPP01000128.1:847102-863403 GCA_017312745.1 Gryllus bimaculatus | reverse complement strand
GCCGCGGCATCTAAGCGACCGTGAAAATAAATGTCCGAGCTACGAAGCCGGGGAAAAGAGCGGGTTTCTCTCTGCGTTGGTATGCCGCACCCCGACGGACGGGAAGTCCTAAAAATAATAGAGATGGTTCTCCTACTACAAATGGTACATGTAAAATGCACGACGAAGTTCTACGTGTATTCTTTTCATTTTAAATTGCATCCTTAAGAGCGACAAAAGGCGCATCAGTACGTTGTGATTTGTATTTCTTATTTCACTACCTGAGTTCGAAAACATACCACACAAATACACATGGAATGCTACAGACCAAATTGCCCATTTCATTGAAGTATTAGGTAATATTAAAATGCCCGACAATATTGTTTTATTTACCATTAAGAGTGTTCCACATTGCTAATATGCGATGTATACCTTTCAGAATGTTTAGCTTTAATTATCACGAGGAATGTAATTAAAATAGAGGCCTTACTTTTAGAATGTCACGTTACTGTAAACGATCTTACAAACAATATAATCACAATCATCACATCAATATCAACACGAGGAGATGCTTATGCAAAAAACTATCACTTTTTGTTTAATAAATAAAGGAAATGGCAATAAATTGTGGTAAATAGTAGAAATGTTTACTATGTGCTTCGATATTATGATAAAAATATGTTTATTGACGTTTATTAAATTTTAGAATTCTAGAAAAAAGTACTAAAATAAAAATTTCTATCTTGTTTAAAATATTAATTCATTTGATATATTGATTACATAAATTTTAGTTCCCGTACACGTAATAAATTTGAACTTTCTTGCAAGAAAGGGAGGTTACATGTCAAGGGCGTCGGACAGAAACCTCTCATATACAAGTTGAAATGATAGCGTACAATATTCACATTTCATTTACAAACTGGTAATTAAATTTCAATATTTGAGTTATTGCAATAGGAGGATGACGAAATTCACATTTAATGTAAAATACTCTGAAAATTTCTTTTTGGTCTTCGTGTGTGTTTTCTGTAGTTATTTTCCGCACTAACAAACCTTAAACATAATTAAATATTTTAAAATTGGAGCTCAGACACATGGATGGGCGTGAAGGTTGTTGGGTATTCATTATATTCTATTCGCGAACGATGCCTTTCTAGAAAAGCGCATCCTTCAAAACCCATAATTCGCCTAAGAAAGTATTCCACCAACGCAATAGAAGACGCCAAACTTTCGATTGATTCTGGCACTCCGACCTGCTGAATCGCCGGATTCGAATCCTGCCCTGGTCGCCCGTCATACGCTGCGGTCGTTTTGCTCGCGTTGCCCGCTCGCTCGTGCCAAATGCCGTGCTTCGTGCGCGACGTGAGCCGAACACATTTCTTCGAGTAACCGCCGCTGGGTAAAGACTCCCGAAAATTCCTTCGATTCCCGGCGCTTTTTCTTGATTTACCTCTGGAGCGTTCAATTCATCAGCGGCGCCTGTTTCTTGCTGGCGTCCGCCGCCGCTGCCCCCCCCCTCGCAGGGGAGCTGCGCCATTCGTCATGTTGCGATTCTTCTACACCGCTGCGCGGATGTTACTTTGTATTTGGGTCTCCAGCGGCCCGCCATGTTCCCCGGAAATGCGTCGATTGGGCACAGGGAGGATGAGTAATTTAATCACTCCGCTTCGTATAGTCCCAGTTCTCTCCCACAGCTTTACGAGCAAGAACGATATGAAATATTAATACTTCCTTTTAATACAGTGGTCTCCTCTCAAGTTGCAAGACAGGCTTCCTCTCTTAGTTGCTGCTTTTTTGTGTGCGTAGGTTATAAAGCCACGTAATTTATGATGTACTGAGCCGGCCGGGGCGAACAAAACAAGTCTCGAGCAAACTCTTCTGTAATGCGCGTTGCATTCTGATTGCAACGCCTGCTTCTAATTACATCCGCCGCCGAAATGGGAGACGAAGATACCGACAGGCGGCGCCACTTTGATGGCTAATGTGCCCTTGTTGAACTTTGTTGTCTGAAACACTGGCCACAGGCCCAACGACTATGGGGAAGACGCTCTCAACGGTGTCTAACATGTTCTTCACGGTTTTGAAATTTGGGTTTGATTCTCGAGATGGTATATTGAATTTCACCTGTCAATTATTATATGCACTTTTCTATCAAAGGATAACCAGCTTATTCTAACCACACACACATACACACGCTCACTTATACACACTCATACACGCTAACATTAAGTGAGCACTAACACTAACATTAATAGAAAAAAATATTTTCTCAGAAAAATACAAAATTATCAGTATCTTCGCTACTTACTCTATCTGACATATCTTAAGTACATCTTCACTGTTTAAGTTCATGTTCACGATATTCTCTGTATGGCCACACCTTTAAGATGATTGAAACGCACTGACGAATGAAAATTTTGTGATGTCTTAGAGTAATTTCAACAATTTTTTGAACAAACACGTCTCTGGACGAACCGAAAGTTAGTCTCCACTAATTATCCCATCTTCAAAGATGGGATAATAAGTGGAGACTAAAATTTCTTAGACGTTTTCAGGTATCTAGAGATTGTTGGTACAAAAATTATAGAAGGCCTCCGGGAAACTAACGGTCTTCTTTATCATTTCAAACAGTGAGCGATTTAAAGAATTCATGTGTCGACTTGCACTTTCTAATCACTTCTATTTGTTAATAATTTAGTGAAAATTCTGTAGACAAGCAGAATTCTGCTACTTCAATTCTGCACAATATAGTCTTTGAATAATCAAATATAAAATGAATATATTCTCACAAATGAATACATTACATGAATAAAGTTTTTGTATTTAATTGTTTAATATGTTTTACTATTTTAATTTTTTTAATGGAATATTCACATGTGTTAGTCTGTTAGGCTTTTGGCAGAAGGTTAGGAAATATTCAATTTATTTTAGAATTGACGAGTTGAAGGAGAAACAAAATTGTTTTGCTTTTGCAAGCAACACGTATTTAGTGTACGTGTTAACATTTACTAATTGTGAGTTACTATGACACTTTATTTACGAAAACTTAAAGAAAGTGCATTGTACTCGTATGTTTTGATTTAATAACCGGTCTTTCTTAACATCCCATTATGCAGCTCTCTGGACATTCACGAAGAGGAAAAAAAGATTTTTTTCAAATATACGAGTCCTCCAGGAAAGCTCATGTTGCTAATTTCTTACGCTTAATTAACTCTCCCACAAGATCCGCCTTAAAGTAAGCTCAGAAAAGCAATTAAATTTATTTTTAAAGTTGCGGAAAAGTGACGAAGGGTTTCTTCTAAAAATTTTTCCTTTCTGTAAATCATCCCCGGACTTGACTCTCCTCCAGGGGGATGTTGCAGTTTGCCCAACGAGGTCGGAGACGCTACGGCGTGAATTTTTGCAATAATTCAGCCTCCTTTCTCTGAATAGCCATTCTCCCCCTTGTGAACTTGGCATTTCGTCCCATATTTACGACGGCGGGGCGCCTAGAATTCATTGAGACGGCGGTTCCAAATTACCAAATTGTGTGAGAGGAGAGATAGGCAAGTCCTTTGAACGCGGCCAACACCGAGGCGCCTGGCGCCCGACTGGCGTCTGTTCGGGCTGTCAGCTGGGCGCGGCATCTGGAACTGGCGGCCGGGTGGCTACACGCTCCGACATCCACCATCTTACGAGGAATTAGCCGTTTTCATTTGCTTGGACCTCCCACGTTCTGCTTGGACAGCCTGACACAGCACCAGCTCCTCCGATTTTTGTGCCAGAAGTCGCTAGTGGCACGAGGCGGATATTAAAGCGAGCACGATTCATTTGCGAGTGTGATAAGTTTTTGAAAAATATATAATATTTCTTTACTTGTTCATGAAATATCTTTAACTCCGAGCCTCGGTACAGATAAGATATGCCCTATTTATTGTTTGTAATGGTCATATACGAATAAAATATTTATTATCGTACAAGTGGCCAAATGAGGTAATTGTGTGCAAGTTAGATAATTTGCGGCATAGCTCGAGCTTATACTTACCAAAAAACAACATAATAGTCTTTTAATCACGTGTGATGTAAATTTTTATCTAATCTATTTTTTTAAAAGTTTTAACATATTTGTGACGGTATGAGCGTTAATGCCATCATAATGACTCTGACGGTGTTCCTTAATATAGACTCGTACATCAGATATAAAAATAAGCCATTTTTCTAGAGCAGCGAGTTTTATAATAATATATATATAATAATGAGCAATTTGCCGATCCGGTGGCCGAGATCGCTAAGACAGTAGTGCCGTAGCGATCGCGGACCAGAAGATGGCGGGTTAGAGTCCCGCCTCGAGCATGATTGTGTTGTGTGCCTGTGTTTTTGTGTGTGTCTATTTCATCATTCATGTAATTCCATACTATCCCCCCCCCAGGAGTAACCACACTGGGTGCATGAAATGTATATAAAATATATTAAAATGGAATATGCATTAACATGCTGATTCTCCCCTGTAGAAAAAGTAACTTGCACCTATCCCGATAATCAAACCTGAGCCCTGGTGGAATGCACGTATCGCCCATGATGGCCGATTTCCGAAACAAAAAAAGAGAAATTTAATCTTTTCCGAACAAGTTATAAACATTATACAATGGCGATCGGATAAGATCGCGAGATAATCATTATTTTTATATTAATTCATGTTTTTCAAGAAGAAATGACGAGGGCAAAGGCTGGTAAACATAAACAATCTTTTGATAATGAAACAAAATGCTTCTGTAATAGCAATTTACATTTGACTGTGAGCAGAAGTTTTCTTAGCCCACTAGTTCAAATGATTTTATAGACTTTATCACATATAAATATGCTTTAACAGTTTTAAGGGATTTTTGTCTGCTCTGAACCAGTGTTCTGGATTTTTTGTTTCTATCTTACGTTAACTCAACATTGGAGAGGGTGTGCATTAATTTAGTCGCATATCACTGGCGGATCGTTGGCTTCTAAATGGAAGAACTGCCTTAAAACTAAGGTAACTGTAAACAATTTTATTAAATTTAAAGAAAACATATTTTCGAAAGTATACACTCTAATTTGCTAACTGATACTACAACTAAGGATTAATTAATGAAATGAAATTTGAAACTAATATATAAAACATCCAGTATTTTGAGCTCCAGGCGGAAACGAGGAAACGTGCAAGTTCCACAGGCAAGAGAATTTCATAAATTTCTTAGTGTTCGTGCAGTAGAGTAATACTCTGGAATATTTTTCATCTTTATTTTTTTTACTTTCCCGTATACACACGTATATTCGGAGTAATATACGTAGTATAGGGAAAGTTACGTAATGCTGCGGTAATTCGATTTCGCGATTTCAACCGAAATACACGTTTTGGGGACCCCTTATACCGAAAAAGTGTTGTTTTTTTCCTGTCTTAATGTCCATCTGCCTGATTGTCCGTCGGTCTGTGTGTCCATCCGTCTGTGAACAGCTTTAATTAGGTTTGTGTGGAGAGTAATTTACTGAAAAATTTCAAAACTTAACTCGGTTTCTCTTACTTTCCAATGAAATATTAACATATTTTTTAAATTATTTTTTAACATATTATTTAAATTATTAAGCGTTTCAAGGTGGCTACATCTTGTATTTTGAATTTTTTGATTTTAAAAATATTATAATTCAGGATACTTTTAGTTTCATTTTATTTGTATCATAGTATATAAATGCATTGCTAATTGTCTAATGCGTGTACGCAGTATGATGTGTCTCGTGAGATATTTCTTCCCGAGTTCTTCGAGGACTTCAAATATCTTGAAAATATTTCTTCTTCGTTCAATTTCAAGGCAATATGAACATTATTGTGTGATTAGGTATAAAGAGGTTTAAGTATAAAAAATTAAACTCGTTTACCCAGATGTGGAATAAATTACATATTTAACTAATATTATCTTATCCTCATATGCAATTAAATCATGACTGTGTACAAAGGATTAGGTTCTTACTTTTGTAATGACGTAATATTTGGAGTATACTATAAAAAATGTTCGTCGATGTTTGTAGATACACGGATGAATTTGTGTGCAATGATATATTTATTGCACATTTAATTGAGTTAATATAAACGAATAGGGATACGGGATGAATATTCAACTGTATTGTGTGAGTTTAGTGAAAAGAAGATGGGAGATTGGTATTCGCTTTATAGAAAGCTATTTACACTGGATAGAAAAGAATTGTTAGAATTGTTCTTACCGAAGATGGTTTAAACAAGAATACGTGTGCGGTCGTAGCGCGCCGCGCCGCGCTTGCAAAGCGGTATTCCAGCGGCTTCTCATTGATCCCTATTACCCATAGCCAATGAAGCGCGCATCAGCAAGCGTTATCTTCACTTAAACCTACTCCATCGGTCACGAATGACGCAGGCACCGGTGCCGTCTCGCCAGCGGCGTCCAAATCACTAAAGTCAGCCGCCGCGCCTGCTGACAGACAACCCCCCCCTCCTCGCACATCAGCGAAGGGCGCAAATTGACTCGCGAGCAAGTCCCCTCTCGCGGAGAGGAGCCAGTCGGGCTACTGGTGCAATACAGGCACAGAATGCACACGCCCAGACTGCCGCCCCTTGACTCCATACAGCCACCACTCTGTCCTCAATTACCCCGTCCCGAGGCCTCGCAACCCAAGCTGTCCTCCCTGCGCCGTCCTCACTCACGCCCTCTCTCATCGCACACGGACTTTTTGCTGCGCTCGCGCCCCTCGCTGTACGGGCTGTTCGTATTTGTCACGCCCAGGGTCTCGGTTTAGTGTCTGCCAGTCACTGAATACTTCGCGCTCTCTCTTCCCCATTTCTCTCTAGTCCTCACGCCCTAGTTCCCTCCCCTATCCCTTTCCCCATCTCTCTCCCCCTATCTCCCCTATATCTCTCCTCTCTCTCCTCCCCTCTTTCTCTCTCCTCTCTCTCTCATCTCCTCTTTCTCCCTCCTCTCTCTCTCCTCTGTCCCTCACACTCCCCTCGCTTTCCCCTCTGTTTTCCCCTTCTCTCCTATCCAAGTGTCTGTGTTGTCTCTCTGTCTGTTGATTTTGCCAGAAAGGACGGGAGAATGATCACAGCGGACGCCTAGAACTATTATAAAATGTCATTTTTAAATGTCATTTTTGATTTAGTAATATACGATGAAGCTCTAAATTATTACCTCAGCGACGGAGTTTGGTTTAATTGATACAGCTTTTCATGTCCATAGACACAACTGCAAATGTGATTCCCGTTGAACGGAGTTAAAATCGAACGTGATTCAAAATATTATGTTCTCAATATTTTCATTAAATTACATTTATGGAATAAGATATATTAAGGAGGTGTAAAAACAAGGTCAAAATCTCAATTATGAAAGTTCTAGAATATTTATAATCGGGGAGAGATTTCTCTCTACGGAATGTTTCAAAGCTTTCCAAAACAAAAATATTACACATATTAATCATTTTAAAGGACTCTGGAAATGGAATACGAGAAGGGCACAGACAAATTGGGTTACAACTATGTAATACTAACGTGAGAGAATTAAAAACGTAATTACGTAAATTTAATTATATCTGGCCATTGCATTTGCATCCTGGAAAAACGACAGGTCAGAATATATACTATGACAATGTATACAACTTCCATGAAAATTGATATTTTTCAAGAACATTAGGATTGAAGATATTTTTGACTTTATAATCGTAAAACTACCTACTATTTTTCATTTTTACGCGTCAAATGTTTTAGCCTTATGCATTCAGTGCCCCTGAGATATTCAGTATTGTCGTCTTGATGAATTTCTTAATTCACTGTCAGTCCCTTTTTCGTCTCCGCGACTATACCGTATTCTTCACTTTCAGCGCGTCGAACATTTTCATCTCCCCTTAATCTGGCCCTCTCCATCACCCTTTGCATCACAGCCACCGCAAATTTATCTTATGTCATTGCCTCTAACAATACCTCTTCTGATGTACTCCCCTCCAAATTCACCCAAATCTCTTCCACAACCACCCTTAATACGCCAGCATTCTCGCGCTATTTTCCCATCTGCCATCTCTTCCACAATTCCCCTTCCGATATATCCTCTGTCCCTTTGTTCTCCTCCATCTCTTTCTCTCTTCCTTTCTCTTTCTCCTTTTCTCTTTTTCTCCCCTTTTCTCGCCACGTAAAATAAGGTATTAATTGAATTCAATTTTCTCTCTTTTCTTTTTTTCTTCCTTTTCTTTCTTTTTCTCCGCTTTTCTATAATTTCCCCCTTTTTCCATTTTATGTCTTTCTCCTCTATCTTTCACTATTTTCTTCCTTTCTCTTTTCCTCATTCTTTCAACCTTCCACATACTTATTTCTCTCTCTAATTTTCTTTCTCTTTCTTTCTTTATTTTTCGGTCCACTTCTTTCTTTCCATCTATATCTCCATTCAATTATATATTTCTCTCTCTCTCACTCTCTATATATCTATCTATCTATCTATCTATCTATCTATCTATCCGTCTGTCTGTCTGTGTGTCTGTTTGTCTGTCTGTCTGTCTGTCTCTCTCTCTCTCTATCTATCTATCTATCTGTCTGTCTGTCTGTCTGTCTGTCTGTCTGTTTGTCTATCTACCTGTCATCGTTTGGTAGTGTTCCCTTCTCGTATTCCGTATTTCGAAGTGTCCTGCCCCTTCCTCGCCCTGCGCTCGGCGCCCCGTCCTCTTGGCTCTTGCGGGTGGGAGGGAGGGGGGCGAACGGTCGTCCACGCGGACGGCCATCGCTCTTGCGCGTCTGAACAGCGCGGCCGCTGCGCGCGGCGACCCGCGGGGCGCTGCGCAGTGGCTGCTTGTGTGGTCGGGCTATCGCACCCCCACGCTCAACTGCTCTCCAGAGATCGCGCTCCCCGCCCCCGCCCCCGCCCGCCTCCCCCGCCGCCGGTCCCTTTGATTCCCTTCCGCTACGCAGAGCTCGCTCGTGGCGACCTCGCTCCATAATTAATTGAATAATGGCGTGCTGACGCGGGCTAGCAATTCTGTTTCTCCGTGCCAGTTAGCTCTCTGATGAGCCAGGTGGCGACAAATCATCGTGTTGGAGGGCTTTCGTCTGAGAGAATTGTGACACTTGCGTGGAAATTGCACTCTTTTCGATGAACGTTTCGTGGTTTTTTTTGACCCTGTAGATGGAAAGCTTTTAATTTACTACTAGCTGAACCCCTGTAATTACTTACCACAAAAGGAAATGCGGTAGACACGTGTAAAAGTACTACGTATGCGATATAAAGGAAATTTAAAATTTCGAAAATGTTTTTTTCATGAAGGTCACAGTGTATTCTTGAAAAGTAATGAAATGAAAAAGGTTTACAAATTTTGAAAAAATACAATCACTATTCATTGTGAAGACAGAGTTAAAAATGTTTCTGGAAGTAAAATTGACATGTTTTATTTTTTCCACATTTTTTTAAAAATTAACTACACATTCTATTAAGGGCAAGGGCCTCCTGACTGTGCTCGAAATTACTATCCATATTTCTTTAATGAAGACTTAGGATGATGATGAGGGATGAAGGAACGATTACAAATACATCCATGGCCGAGGCGGGTTTCGAACCCGCTATCCTTCCCTATTCTCTCCCGGTACGAGATTGCCCTGACACTTCTGTCTCAGCGATCTCTGCCACCCGGATCGGCTTACCACGTTGAATGAGATGTAAATATAAAGCATTATCGTATAATTCAAGTTCAATAAATTGCAATTTTTATTTTTGAACATATTAATGCCAAATTGTTGTAGATAAGAAAAAATCTTTTAATTTATCATCAGTTTATTATACTTGAACATCATTTATGTTCTCACGGTATTCATTGAACTCGTCATTAAGACAATTTTTTATCGAAAACATAACGTAATGCCCGTTTCTTTCAAACATCCCTTGTTTAGTACATACGAGTAACAACAATAACTAACCAATATTTTTTTTCTAGTGGGCTTTTTTTGTTGGGGAACTGAAGTTTCTTTCAACTCGTTTCTAAAATGTAGTAGTACAGATTCCAGAAGACGATGACCGAAGATGATCAATAGGTTATTACAAAGTATTTTTTAATTACAATTTTACTTCAGTGTCACCAATTCTGCTATGATATTAGACCTTATCGTATAGTCAAAGCTTCGATTAGGTATTGCCGCAAAATCATTATTCAGATATAAGTAGTATACTTAATTAATTGCGCTTTACTGTAATTAACGCTTATTCACTGTGCATATACTCCGAGCGAAATACCCTGCTAACGAATACATGAACTTTCAACAGAATATGAATTATGAAACGTTTTATTATAAAAGAAGAACTTATAACAGGAAAACAGATATTATATTAAAGAAAACATCTTATGATAATCAGTAGCTGTTTCGATTACATAAACAGGAAACGATAGAGAGACTCATGAATAGAAAAAGCTTCAAGGGTATAATTTGATTATTGTAAATGAAACATTGCTTTTATATTAATCATGCACCAACGGTAGGTAGGTGGAATGTGAGAATTACGTATCGCAATGATTTGGAACAATGTTTTAAAAACGCACGATGAATTTTTTGGGATTTTTAAAATTAATTTTAGGACGAAAATATTAATCTACCTACAAGCCAGATGTACATATTATAGGATTATTGGAAAATCCATTTTAAAACCGTCTTGAAAAATCCGCCAATTGAAAGAAGTATTGTTGCAAAACGTCGAGCGATTCGCAATCACGTAATGTTTTCTTTTTAGTGCCCCAACAATTATAGAATTTATTGTTTGGTATTTGAGTAAAGCAGTATTCATTTTTCAAATGGCCGAAAGGGATGCGCTCATTGCTAAATGCCTGGAAAAATGAGCGCTCATTGTTAAATGCCTGGCAAAATGATGAAAGCTAGATCGGTTCGCCAATTGGCACGGTCCCTTGCAAAATGACAGCGTGGCAGAGCGGATGTGCGCGTTGGGTAATGTGCACTTTACCTGGCTAAAGTCCGAAGTACGTTGTTCTTACTTTGGACTGAAATTGCTAATTTTGGATTATATATATATAGTGAATTAGCCCGAATCTGGCATTAGTCGTATCGAATACACTATTCATACGCAAACTACATTTCGAGACCTCCTGCAGAGGAGCGGGCGTCTTGGCAAAGCGAATGTGCGCGGCGTGGACCCAAACAAAGTGGCAGTGCGGCGCGGGGCGGTGCGGGGCGGGGCGGCGGGCGCTCGCGGTGCGCTGCGAGATACGATCGTTTCCCCATTCAGCCGCCGTCCGCCTATCGCTGCGAAGGCTCCACATGAATAACAACTTAAAGACCGGTAAAGCCAATTTCGCCCCCCCACGGCGCGAAGCCGCCGCCACGCCACGCCACGCCGCCCCGCAACCCGCCCCGCCCCGCCTCGCGTCTCGCTGCCTCCGCGAAGAAGGAGCGAATTAATCTCTATGAGGCTATTCCGCTGAAAATTCCACGCGCGCTTCCACGGGGCGGCCGGAGTGGAACGGTACGTTCCAGGCGCGACGCCTGAGCGGGGAACGGGCCGTGAGTCACTCAGAGGTGGCCATAGCGGTCGCCGCCTCCAAAGTGGTTTGGGTGTTTTGCTTGAAATATGGCTAAACCTCTTGGGAAGAAATTACTCTTCCAGATGCTTTATGAGAAAATCCATTTCGATGGGGAAAAGCCGAAACGGTTTTTTAAGGTGTTGTCGCTGAACTATCTGCTTTAATAGTTCTGAAGCGGAAATGCACACATTCATGCACAATGCAGTTGTGATGTGATAATGTGACAGTTAAGTCCATTACTGACAAATTTGATAGAACAATACGCAAAATAAGGCAATATGTACATAATATAAATAATATCAATTGAATTGATCGTAGTTGATTGATATGATCGATATTATCAATTGAATTGATCGTAGATGATTGATATGATCGATATTATCAATTGAATTGAATATCGTGGATTGCTTATGCAATATTTGGGACTCTAGTTTTCACTATCGTTAATTGAAAGAACGAAAAACAATTAGAATTGTATTAATTAGACCATTTCATAGTAATACCTACACGTGTAATTTCTGACAAGGATACATGAAATTGGTTAGGCAAAGGGAAAAAATGGGGAAAGAACATTTGAAAATATTATTTACAGTGAAAATCGTAGAAAGAAATCATGTGGTATTAAACATCGCAGAAATAGTAATATTCGTTCTCTGGTTTTGAAATATTTCGTTTATGACAAAGAAATGTGCATTATTGATATTTGTGAACAATTGACTTAGGAAAGAATACTCCTTTTGTTTTCCAAAGTAAATTTTTTGAAAAACATAAAGTCATAGGGCAATTAATGAGACAGATCCTTGTTCACATTGTTTGCCCTTATGAAAAAGTCTAATATTTTGTGTAATACTTCCTCCATCGTGTAATTATGTCGATGTCAGAGAAAAGCTGGAGGATGAAAAGTAATGATGTTGAAACGTGATAAAGGTATTGAAACCAGATTCATCTATATTGCAAAATGAACGGTCCACCTTCAAACAGTTGCTAGTAATTACCTTGTTAATTGATTATAGAGACCGATCGCCCGTAAACTACAAATACACTGAGTTGCACAAACCAGGAAATGAGCCTTCGATATATACCCTGCTGTTTAGCTCTGTGGTATCTATAATTAATAAATTGTTGTTCATCGTTCAATTACTTTATTCGCTCATATTTCTCATGAAATTTTTCGTTTAATGACTGTGATTACACACAACACATTTTTTCCACATTAAAATTAATTTGCGTGCATTTTCATTACAATCTGTGTTTTTCTAACGTGATAAGTGATTATAGCATTAATGTTTCATCGATGAATCGTTTTACAAGAAAAATTAGAAGTTAGAAAATTCTTATATATATTTACTACCTTCTAATTTATAATATCAATTAACACATACACATAAATTGAATTAGAACTGATGACAGCCACTATGTTTTTTCTAATACTAAAAGAACATTATCAGTGGAAGATAAATATGGCTGGATAGGTACTCCTCATTTTGCAAGCCAAGGAAGAGTATGTGTCAAGAGGGAGACTGTAGTAATGTTCTAATTTACTTGAAGAAACATTTTTTCATAACATACTACGCACTTCCGTAATAAAAAGAAAGTATTTTAATGCCATGGCAGAGCATCTTACAGCTACAGTTACAAATTGTGTCCAAGAATGCACTAATATCCGTTAATTTTTAATCCTTTTTACCCTAAAAAGGAGTAATTTGCCAACTTTTGTTTTGTTTCTTTAGTCATAACATTCGTAAATGAAACGTTGAAAATGAAAATGAAGATTGTTATAAAATTTAATAACGTTAAAAAATGTATTGCACCTCATTTTCACATTCTTTTTTACATGTCACTTCCCAAACAATACTGCCGGAATTCTGACCTCGTAGGATACCTCCGTGCCTAGTGTATTCACGCGCATCCCTGGCTTCGCTGGAGGAAAGCATCGTTTACATAACACTCTCTTAGGCCTGCCCGTTTCTTGAGGAGAGTGAGAGGGCACGCGAGGGCGCGAAGGGCGGGGGTGGTTTAGGGCAGGAGGGCGCATTCGCGTCGGTCGAGGCGGCCGGAAGCGGCCCTTGGCAGGGCCAACGGCCAGCGCGCACGACAGAGCGGCGCGTGGCGACCCATGGGACGTAAGAGACACGCGTCCCCAGCGCCAGGGGAGAGGACCGCTCAATGGGGCCTGGGCCGAGACGCGACTCGACTTGCTGATTGATGTTTTTTCCTGGGTGCGTCAACGGCTATGGTCGTTAGCCCCGTATGTGCAGTGCATGTATTTTTCCTCCTGAGGGGTGATGGTGATCTTCCCCCATTGGATGGCGAGATCCGGCGCCAACATATAGTCGCCTAGCGAGTTTTTCTCAAATCAGGTGTCTCCCAACAGCGGGATATCGCCCAAGTTGGGACAAGGTCTAAGCTCCCTACTGGTCTCCCGGCATATGTGGAAGTGTAGTGCATGTTAGTGTAAGTGTGTGTAAAATGTGAGGATAGGACAAGGAACAGGAATGAAAGATCGCGCGCGGTCCGTGGCCCGTTTGTTAGAGTACTGATCTGGCTTTTGCCTGGTGTTGATCGGAGAAACCATGGAAAACTACCGATTAAAGTAGGCGGCCGCTAGAATTCTCCTCCAGGCAGCGGCTGAATTTGACCTAACTGACAAGCTAGAGTCGAAAATACTATGACAGTGAGGACTCAAACACTTGGACCTTCTGTCAGAGACCCTGCAGTGATGATCCACCTAAGCCGGTTTGCCTGGCGGAAAATAATCTCTGCTTAAAACACAAGCTCTCAGAATCAATGTTACAAACTTATAGGGTAAAGAATGGTATCGAAGATGATAACTTTTTGACAATGAAGATGCGACAGGAAATTTCTTAAAAGGAAGTTACACATGTGAGATTTGGCTCTGATAGTTAGGCAGCTGCGTACGGACTCGCGTTCAGGAAATCTAAGGATCTTCTTGACTGCGAACGAATGTTTCGTGCCAAACACCGAATCACAAGGAGTTGCCTAACTATCAGGGGCAGTTGACGCACGTGTGACGTCTTTATACGAACTTTCCCAATACGTGATCATTGGCTTCGATTTCTTTGTATGCAGTAGAAATTACTAACAATTATTCTGAGACAGCTGTACATTCTTTCCATGAAAATATTACAATGACTCACTTTGAAATTGAAGTTTATTCACACAATTTTGAAAATACTGTCCCATCTTACATGACCTATGAATTAGACTAATTTTCGTTCTCCTTAATACTCATATTTTATTATATTGAAGTGGATCTAGTAGCGAATAGAGATGAGGAAAGGTAAACAGCTGGTTAATGTTCGTTAAGGTTTGATTGAGTGTATAAAATTAAGAAAAAAAGATTTAGAGACTTTTTAAACTTCACGCATCTGAACATTTATGCACATTTGTAAACTTTAATTAATTATATTGGCTCTAAAATAAATATTTCTCGGGACTACTTTTCATCTCATTTGAAATCGAAGGAGATGTGTTCAGGCGTTTGACCAATTTTAGAAGTTTACACTTCTGGATCTTCTTGGCGAGAGTTAGAATTGTAATTATGAACTTTCGTGTTGTTTGCAAGTCTCATTTGAAGGAATATTTTCATTCTGTGCCTCCTCCAACAACACGATGTTATCTAGAGAGCTGAAAAGCTGTGAAAAATAATATAATGGATTTTCTACAAGTACATTTTAAATCGAACTGAAAACTCTGAAACTAATATAGTATCTCAGTTGGGGGTCTTAACTTGGAAACGAATTAGATTTTTTGATATTGAGCAGCAAACAACAAAGAAGCTCAACTGCTTTCCTCGTTAACGTGCCCCATCTATATCTCCTTAAAGGGGATCCGAAACTTAGAGGAGGAACAATCCAAACGAGACTACATCGTTCCAAGAGTGCTAGTGCATTATTCTGCAGGCAGTCGCGTTTACAATGGCCGTAACATCATAATTGCTTAGGCAACAAAATCCTTAATGTTTCAAAAACTTTCAATAAAAAACAAAACACGCGGAACAAAGTAACAGTTGTTTATGAAGCAAATTCGGAAAGATAATAATTAAAAAATCATATTCATAAGAATAAAAGTTGTTCGTTTTACGGTATTTTTATCTGTATTCCACTTTATAAGCTTCAAAACGTTACTGATACTGATTTTATCTTATACGAACTCGTCAGTTATAAAATTGAAAATGTCGAAACGTTTGATTTATTTACTTATGTAAAAAATGTATCTTTATCTTTTTCTTTTCATTTCCTAATACCGGTTTTCTTAATTTATTTTGCATATTTTGAAATATTAATTTCAGTGTCCAATCAAAGACGATGATATTATGTCAGCTGATTGTTCTTCAATACAAGATTTAGTGGTAAATAATTTGCGGTAACAATTTAGGAATCAGCTGTGACCGTGCCCTCTCATTGATGTTCCCCCAACTTTGAAGCACATTGCCGATTTATCTTTGTCGTACTTTTCGTCATAATTATCTCATTCTCATAATCACGAAGTATGAATATAGAATTTCAATAATATGTACTAAACCATTGAGAAAACATTGGCTCATAGGCAGACGGACTCTGGAATGCACCTATTCAAACATGTAATTCTTACGTTTTTATTATGAAGTAACTGTTTTACAACACAAGAAAATGGGTTCGTTGAACGATCCTGGATGTAGTAATGGTTTGAAGACGTCAAACTTCTGGATCTTCTTCATGCGAAGACCGGCGGCGCCATCGAATGCAGAGCGCGTCGCCCAAAGTACGGAGGGGGAGGGGGTTGTCGGG
>BOPP01000128.1:818729-847077 GCA_017312745.1 Gryllus bimaculatus | reverse complement strand
GTGGGGCGGGGCGGGGGCAGGGCGGGTGGGGCAGGCCGGCGGCAGGGCGGAATTGGGAGGGGCGGGGAGATTGAAGGCCAGGTTGAATGGGGCGGGGGAGGTGGATTGGGTGAATTTGGGGGGGGCGGATTGAAGAGGGCGGGAATTGGGGCGGGGCGGATTGGGCGGCCGGGGCGGGTCGGAATTAGCGCTGAGGCGGAATTGGGGTGGATTGGGGCCGGGGGCGGATTTGCGGCGGGTCGGATTGGGTGGGGAGAATCTGGGGCGGGGCGATGCGGATCGAGACAAGGTGAAGCGGGTTGGGGGGGGCGGATTAGGGCGGATTAGGCCGGTTTGGGGTGGGTAGGGCTTGTTGGGATGGGTTTGAGACGTGTTTGGGCTGATGGGCTGCGCGGGAAAGGGAGGATTGGGGAGGAGAGGTTGAGTGGGGCGGGCACGGGGCGAGTTACGGTGGGCTTGGGCGGGGGCGACGGGCGGGGCGGGGCGACGGGGCGGGCGGGGCAGAGCGCGAGGGTTAAGCGGTGGAGCAGGGCGAGTTGGGGTGGGTGGTTGCCGGGCCGGGAAGTCTCGTCGCGTCGTGCAAGCGGGAAGCCTCGAGACCCGCCCAGGTTCTCAACCCCGAAACCCCCTCCCCTCTTTGGGCCGACGCGCTCTGCATTTCGATGGCGCGGCCGTCTTCGCATGAGAAGATCCAGAAGTTTGAACGTTTCAAACCATATTACTACATGCAGGATGTTCAACGAACCCAATTTTTTGTGTTGTAACAGTTAACTTTATTACATAAAACGTAAGCATTACATGTTTGAATAGGTTGCATTCCAGAGTCCGTCTGCCTAAGTGCCCAATATCTTTTCCTCAAAGGTTTAGAACATATTATGAATACTGTCTATATTCATATTTCGTGATTATGAGAATGAGATAATTATTACGCAAAATACGACAAAGATAAAACGGCAATGGCTCAAGTTGGGGAACATCATCAGAGCGGCATGGTCACAACTGCTTCCTAAAAATTGGTTACCGACACTATTTACTACAAAACTTATACTGAAGAATAATTCAGGCTGACATATTTCATTGTGTTTGATTGGACACTGAAATAAATATTCAAAGTATGCAAAAAAATTAAGAAAAAACGGCATTAGAAAATGAAAAGAAAAAACATGAAGATACATTCCTTTTTTACATTAGGAAATAAATCAAACGTTTTCGCACATTTTAATTTGATAACTGACGAGTTCGTATAAGTAAATCAGTATCAGTAAAGTTTTTGAAGTTTATATAAAAGTGTAACTTTTGGAGAACGACAGATAAAATATACCGTAAACGAATTAACTTTATTCTTATGGAATATTTGATTTTTTAATATATTATCTTTCCGAATTTGCTTCATAAACTACTGTTACTTTGTTCCGTGTTTGGTTTTTATTGAAAGTTTTTAAAACATTAAGGATTTTGTTGCCTAAGCAATTTATGTTACGGGCATTGTAAACGCGACTGCCTGCAGAATAATGCAATAACACTCTTTGGAACGATAGAGTCTCGTTTGGATGTTCCCCCTCTATGTTCGGGAATCCCTTTAAGGGGATTATGATGGGGCGCGTTAACGAGGAAAGCAGTTGAGCTTCTTTATTTGTTTGCTGACTCAATATCGGAAAAAATCTAATTCCGTTCCAAGTTAAGACCCCCACTGAGCACTACATTAGTTTCAGAGTTTTTCCATTTCCGATTAAAAATGTACTTGCAGAAAATCCATTATTTATTTTTTCACAGCTTTTCAGCTCTCGCTAGATACATCAAAGCTGGATGGCGAGGAGGCACAGATGAAAATTTTCTTTCAAATGAAACTTGGACCTCTACCAAGGAAAGATGCAGAAATTGTAAACTTCTTGAAATTGGTCAAACGCTAATTCTAACACGTTCTCTTCGATTCGCAAATTGAGATGAAAAGTAGTTCTCGCGAACAATATATATTTTAGAAGCTCAATATAATTAATTGAATTTTACAAATTTGCCAAAAATGTCAGATGGACGAAGTTTTAAAAACGTCTCTAGGTTTGTTTTTTTATTTAATTTTTATACACTCAATCAAACCTTAACGAACATTAGCCCACGCTGTTTACTTTTCCTCATCTTCTATTCGCTACTAGATCCACTTCAATTAAAAAATATGAGTATTAATGAGAAAAAAGGAAAATTAATTCTAATTCAGTAGGTCATGCCAAGAATTGGACAAAAGTATTTTCAAAAAATTGTGTCAATAAACGTTCAATTTCAAAAGTGAGGTCAATTGTAATATTTTTACTGAAAAGAATGTACAGCTGCTAAAGAATAAATGTTTACTATTTCTACCGGCATATTAAATAAATCGAAAGCCAATTGAAACGTTAGTGGGAAAGTATCGTGGTAAAGACTTTCAACGGGCGTCATCTGCCCTGATAGTTTTGGCAACTCCTTGTGATTCGGTGTTTGGCACGACACAATTTGTCCGCAGTCAAGAAAGATTTTCTTGGACTTGCCTGAACGACGGGCCTGGTAGTGGTCGCGCAGCTGCTTATAAGGGCGCAAATCTCTACATGTTAACCTTCCTTTTAAGAAATTTCCTGTCGCATCTTTTTGTCAAACAGTTATCTCACATCGATACTATTCCTACCTATAAGTTTGTAACATTGATTCCTGAAAGCTTCGTGTTTTAAGCAGAGAATTTTTTTCCGCGGCAAACCCGGCTTTCGCGGTGGAATCATCCACTCGGCCAGGGTTCTGACCGAGTCCAAGGGTTTTTGAGTCCCCACTGTGATAGGATTTTCGATACAACTAGCTTGTTCGTTAGGACAAATTTAGCCGGCGCTGCCTGGAGGAGAATCCTACCGGCTTCCGCTACTTTAAATTAGTGTAGTTTTCCTTCGGTTTCTCTATCACACCAGGCAAAGCCAAGCAAGCTACTCTAACAAACGGGTCACGAACCGCCGCGATCTTTCATTCCTGTTCTTGTTCCTACATCTCTCACACCTTACACAAAAAACACTTCACTAACAAATGGCACTATAAAAGAGCATACAACTTCCACACAATGCGGGAAGACCAGTAGGCGAGCTTTAACCCTCCCGCTGCTCTTGGTCCCACTTGGGCGAGTATCCCGCTGTTGGGAGACATCCTGATTTAGAAAAATCGCTAGGTGACGTATATCTTCGGGCCCGGATCTCGGCTCATCCCGCGGGGCAAAGATTTACCCATCGAACGCCCCCCCCGTCCTAGGGGGGAAAAAATACATGCACGCACATACGGCGGCTAACGACCATAGCCGTTGACACGGCGACCAGGAAAAAAAAAAAAAAATCATCACTCAGCAAGCTCGGTCGCGTCTCGGCCAGAACCCCAATTTCCAGCGGCTCTCTCCCCTGGCGCTGGTGGGACGCTGTCTCTTTACTCCTTGGGTCCCACACCGGCGCCGCTTCCGGGTCGTGGCACGCCGGCCGTTTGGCCCTGCCAGGCCGCTTCCGGCGCCTCGACCGACGCGAATTGCGCCCTCTTACTCGCCTTTTAGCTGCCTAAAACACCCGCCCTGTGTCGCGCTATCGCGTGCCGGCCGCCCATCCCACTTCACACGTGCTCCTCAAGAAACCGGCAGGCCTAAGAGAGTGTTCATGTTTAAAGAAGCTTTTCTCCAGCGCAAGCCAAGGATGGCGGAATACCACTAGGGCACGGAGGTATCTACGAGTTCAAGGAAAAATTTCCGGCAGTATTGCTTGGGAAGTGACATCGTAAAAAAGTGGTGAAGAATAGGTGCAGTTTGTTTTTTAACGCTTATTAAATTTTATCACATCTCTTCATTTTCAACGTTTCGACTGTTATGACTAAAGAAACACAACAAAATAGTAACGAATTATCCTCTTTTTAGGGTAAAAAAAGCGATTAAAAATTAACGGATATTAGCTGCATTCTGGAACAATTTGCTAACTGTTAGCTGTAAGATGCTCTGTCATGGCATTAAATCTTCTTCTTTTTATTACGGAAGTGGCGTAGTTTGGTATGAAAAAATTTTCTCTCTTCAAGTAAATTAGAACATTACTACAGTCTCCCTCTTAACACAGTACTCTTCCTTGTGGCTTGAAAAATGTGGAGTACCTATCCCAGTCATATTTAATCTTCACTGACTCAATGTTCTTTTAATATAAGAAAAAAATAGTGGGATGTCATCAGTCTCTATTTTGAATTTATGTGCATGTGTTAATTATATTGTAAAAATTAGAAAGGTAGTAAATATATATATATATATATCTATATTATTATATAATATATATTATATAATATATTATATAAAGAATTCTTTTCTTAACTTCTAATTTTTCTTGTAAAACGATTCATCGCGATGAAAATTAATGCTATAATCATTATCACGTAAGAAAACACGATTGGTAATAGAAAATGCAACGCAAATTAATGTTAATGTGGAAAAAAATGTGTTGTGTGTAATCACAGTCATTAAACAAAAATTTCATGAGAAATATGAGCGACTAAAAGTATTTGTAGCATGAACACATTTATTAATTATAGATACCACAGAGCTAAACGGCAGGGTATATAATCGAATAAGGCTGCATTTCCTGGTTTTGTGCACTCGTGTATTTGTAGTTTACGGGCGATCGGTCTCTATAATCAATTACCCAAGGTAATTACAGCAACTGTTTTGAAGTGGACCGGTTCATTTTGCAATACAAGATGAATCTGGTTTCAATAACCTTTATACGTTTCAACATCATTAATTTCATCCCTCCAGCTATTCCTGACATCGAAATTTTTTACAACGATGGAGGAGTAATTAAGCATCACAAATAATTAGACTTTTCATAAGGGAAAAATGTGGAACAAGGATCTGTCTCATTAAATTGCCCTATGACTTTTATGTTTTTCAAAAAATTTACTTTGAAACAAGGAAGTATTCCTTTCCTAAGTCATTAGTTCACAAATGTCCAATTTAATGCACATTTCTTTGTCAATCAACGAAATATTTCAAACGCGAGAACGAATATTAAAACTATTTTTTCTGAAGATGTTTAATTTAACCACATGATTTCTTTCTCGATTTTTTCACTCGTAAATATATATTTTCAAATGTTCTTTCCATTTTTCCTTTGCCTACCAATTTCATGTATCTTCGTCGAATTACACGTGTAGGTATTACTATGAAATGGTCAATTAATACAATTCTAATTGTTTTTTCGTCTTTCAATTAAGATAGTGAAACTAGAGTCCAAATATTGCATAAGAATCACAGAAATCTCTCACCCGGCCCAGAACAGCCCGACCCGGTTCTCCGACAGTCGCCAGCATTTGCATAACTCGCGGCCATATTCTTCCATCACTTCACAGCCTCTCAATCCTCCAACTAATTAATATTAGCCTCACAAGGCCGCGGCGGGCCGTCCCGCCTGCCTCCGGGCCGTTTAGCCGGCAAATTTTGAGTCATTACTGTCAGAATGGCCGGCGTCGAGCCGTGTGGCATCGCGGGAAGGAATGTCCCGGGGCCGGCGGTCGTTAGAGCAGTAACTCGAAACGAGGGAGTTGAATGCTAGATTGCGTTCGTGACTTGTAAACGTGTTTGGTACACACACCGGGTCGGGAAAATACATTCTGTCACAGAGAATGATCGATGAGGCGAAAGATGCGAACATGGGTCTTTAAGGACGGGGCATCTTTTGCATACACAAGGTGAGATGCAGGTGGCTACTTTGGGCTTCGCCTTTGAAGTCTCGTGCCAGCCAGTCCTGAGTTTCCCTTTTGGGCATGTTAAATTGAGCATGAACTGTTGGTTCTGGTCGCTCCCTAGACATTCGAGCAGAGAATAATGAAACGACATAACCCAATTTACTGTATATTCATTTTTGTAACGCTCTTTAATATTGTCTGTCTTCTATGTTGAGTGAGAAATAATTAAGAAAATGAAATGAAACTGTATTCATGGAATCTTCGACCTCAATAATATTATACATTGTTCTTAATACGATTCTGTACATTGATATTTTAATACCTTTTTAATGTTTCCTGTTCTCGTAGAGAAACATTACAGCAAAAAATGAAATATCAGTAGTAACTCAAGGCTCTCAGAAACGTTGCGCCACAATAATGCCAACAAATGGCTTTTTATTTTATTCCATTTTGGAAGATGGATGGGTTTATAATGGTGTATTTCTTTATTCCTGACTAAATGTAAAGGTTATTTTAATTAATTCGGCATAATATATTAATTAGTTAATTAATAGTTTAATTTGAGAAAAAATGATTCCTAATGGCTAAGAAAGTAATAATCAAATAAGAATTTCCACAGGACTAGCGTATCCCAGAATTATATCCAGACGCCACAGCTACAAAAACAAAATATCTTCATCGTCGGCATCCTCATTTCTGTTGTTTCTGGCGAATTTCTCAAAGACGAATATTTTCTTTCTACAATATACCAATGATATGGTTATAACCATTTATAAAACATGAGAAGATGGTACAAAAATTGTATTGAAATGTACATTTTTGATTCAGAAATATTAAGTAAAATTGAAATGAAGAAAATATCGTATTGCTAAATTCTAAGCAACAAATTTACATTTTCAACTTGTATACCGAACCATTACACTTGTGAATAGGCGTAGTATCTGAGGTTTTTAATGTGTGAAAAATATTCAAATTCCAGCTTCCACGTGAATACAATAATAAGTAAAATATTATTTACATAAAAGACTTAAAAATTCAAAATAAAAAACTGTTCAATAAACTTCTGTGGGGCTCATTTTAGGGTTAAGGAATGTAATAAATACTAATATATAATATACGTATTAGAAATTAAAGCGACGAGATAGATTACTCTGAACATACTAGACTGCGAGAGCATGTGGAAAATTCCTGGGGCATGCAATTTATTGACAAGATCAATTTCTTTGATGACTATCACACGCGTTGGATACGCAAAATGTTGCAACTATTTCACGCCTCCACTTGGGCGCAAACTCTAACGTTGATGAGGTTTGCGAAAAGGAACGATAAGTGTCTCGGATTATATTTACCCGCATTCTTGGCACGCTACCGCTACAAATTGCCTGGGATTTAAAGCAGATAATCGGACATCCGAGCTATGAAGCCGCTGAACGGCCAACGGTAGCGGCCAATTACGTGCAGTAAATCTGATCTTTTCGCCGACGCAGTACAGCTCGCCATTTGTGGTTATCGGGATTATCTTGCAGTCTGGTTGCTCGTTGAATCAACTGTAGAGGTTACGGAGAGTTATGGGGAATTATTTTCGTTCGGTAGTCCGGAAAAAGTTCGCGTTCGGTGTAATATTTAATTCCACCATATTTTTCACATTGCTGTTTAGTTGGAGTCAACCTAATTTTTGTATGGGTTTTTGTTTTCCTCGCTGAGTGTAAATTAGTTTTAGATTAAAAAGTATGCTAATGCATTGATCATTGGCTTCCGACGACTGATCGATCTTTATTAGTCATAAGAAAGGTGAAAATCGGTAAGTATCAATTCAAAAGGGACTAGCAAGTTCTTGTGCCATGTTATCAGTCCTAATATCCTCGGCGATATACTGATTTTCACAAACTTACAATAATTGGATACAAGTGATTTTTATTAATAATTATATTTAATTCAATAACAGGATTATTGGACATAATTCTTCTCCTTAAAATGTCGCACAATAGCAGACATCTGAATAATAAACCAGTCGTTGACATGATCAAAGTAAAAGTGATAGAGGAGACTTTCGCAGAGCAATATTAAAGGATGGAGCTTACAAACTCCTTAGCATAGCAACTAGAAATGGATTTGGCAGCTTTTCTTTAATAAATGTTATAAGTGGAAATAACTGTTATGGAAATGTCAATAACTGTTATGGCAATAACGTCGACTCGTAATAACGGTTATTAATAACAGTTCAAAAATAACACGTCCATGATCGGCAACCTATCAATACCAACTGCTAAGAGTTAAATACGTTGTGGCGACTGCTAAGAGTAATTTGTTAAACCACATGGCAAAACTTATAACGTTGGTAGCACCATAAAGCTTATGCAGCTACATTCCGACGCTTGCTTGCACTACGTACTCAAACATGTTTGGACAGAGAAACAGCTGATATGTACGAGACTGGATGAACTGCCATCGAAGAATAGTTATAGATATAATGAGTAGCAAATGTGTATAGAATATTACTAAAATGACAGTGGTTCGTGGTTGACTTGTGCATAATGATGCGACGAGTGCAAAAAATAATGAGAAGGAAAAACATGTGTGTTGGCTTACCTACAGCTAAAGTGTTAATATCTGTTGAATATATAAAAAGTATGCGAGTTATATGACCATATCTCATTTCAATTTATCGAACGTGGGAAATATTAGTGGATCTCACGTATGTAGCTATGAGACAACCTAACAAACGTATTGGACGGATTTAATTTAAGGACAAATGTTTTATAGTCCATACTATAAAATATAGAAATATTGTGACACATTAGTGTGCAATAATTATGAATTATTTATTAACGAATTTATAATTTGAATTAATTTATAATTTAATTATTATAATTAATCTATAATTTGAACTCTTGCTAATCACGACCAATTAGCTGCAGTAAAAATGTTATCGTACAAAGTGGTTGCCGCGGAGGCCTGTAGTCCAGGCTTCGCCCAATAGATTGCAGTCTACTATGAATGTCTACTGATAACAGCTAAGAATAGGATACACTAAATAACTGTTATTTCGCATAAGTACGATAAGAAATGTTAATTCTTACGAAATATGATTTGTTACGAAATAATAACTGTTACGAAATGTTAACTGTTAAGAAATGTTAACTATTACTAAATGTTAACTATTACGAAATATTAAATGTTACGAAATATTAACTATTATGAAATGTTAACTGTTACGAAATGTTAACTGTTACGAAATGTTAACTATTACTTAATGTTAACTATTACGAAATATTAACTATTACGCATAACTACGTTACGAAATGTTAACTATTACGAAATGTTACTGTTACGAAATATTAACTGTTACGAAATGTTAACTATTACTTAATGTTAACTATTACGCATAACTACGTTACGAAATGTTAACTATTACGAAATGTTAACTATTACGAAATGTTAACTGTTACGAAATGTTAACTGATACGAAATGTTAACTGTTACGAAATGTTAACTGTTACGAAATGTTAACTGCTAAGATATGTTAACTGTTACGAAATATGAGATAAGGGCACATCGCTAATAGCAACACGGAAAGGAAGCTGGGGGCTCCAGCGCCCGCAACTGCCGCTGCCTGACCTCGCGCCGCTTCCGCGCGTCGCCGGTGTGTTTCCTAAAGACCCCGCGGGGCGCGCTGAGAGCGGCGTGGCGCGGGGCGGGGCTAACGACTGGACCTGGCTTGGCGCCGACCGCCGCCGCTGCCGCCGGAGGGGGACCACGGAACGCAATGGGGGCCGGTAATTTGTTTTGACAGAAAACTTTTCGTCCGCCGTCCCTCTTCCGCCTCCCCCGCAACGCGCGCCGGTTTGTTTATTCGCGCCGTCACTCTGACCGCCCCCTTCCCACGCGCCGCCCCGGCCACTCCGCGCCCCACGCCCGCCCGCCGCCGCTGAGGTGTCGAACGCCGCTCCGGATCCCTTAGGACTAAGTGTACTGGAGGGTTGAACTCGTTCCGAAAGTGGGATCAGTGCCAAATACGTCGCAAAGTTTCTTCTCGTGCACATCTTTGTATTTTATGCAATTTGTTTTATGAAATGGATTCTCTGTCGAGAATTTAAATGAACACTTTGTTATTTGCTGGCGTCTTTGAGAGCAAACTATTAATAAAACATGCATGTATCTTTATGCCGTGATATTACTGTGACGTAAAATATAGTTTCGTGTTTTGGGAAAATTTTACTCGACTGCAAAGTATTGAGGAATTCGTCACATACAAACGGGACCACTTTGAACTAGAGACAAATATTATAATTGTTATTTATTTAATTTTTATAATGTTTCAATGAATTTCCTTTGTAATTGAGTGCAAACAATATAATTTATTTTATGTAATATTTGTTTGATATAGTGCTTGTTAATCTGGTTGTTAAACTAGTATGACTGGTTAATCGAAACTAGTCAGTAGTAGTTTAGTATATGTCCGAAGTATATGACCGATTAGTATATGACCGAATTAGGATTTTGGAAATTTTTAAATTTATTTCAAATACATTGATGTACTTCACCACGTAATTATTACGTTTTGAAATTACGTATCTCACATTGCATATCTCACACACAAGTGATACTCCAATTTAGAAACACGTCTTTCCTTTGCGCACTTTTTCCTTCATTTCTTTTTTTTTTCAAAAATTTTTTTATAGAATTGATTGTTTTTTAATTTAATGAAAATTTCTTCATCGGTAATTGCAATACGAAGAAACGATTAACAAATGAAGGGAGCCACCTTTTAGCGTTCGCATTGGAATGGAATTAGCTCCTTCCTGGATTCAGTCGATCAAATTCTTCGCTAAGGAATTAGACAAGTCCGCGGGTCAGAATAGCCTCTGAAGATGATCGAGTAAAATTTACTCGATGAGTATCTCCCCATTTCTTCGTTTACCAATTTTACCACAAGTACATAGTGCTAATATCAGTCTCCTATCATCATAAGAAACTGAGGAAATGTTCCTTATAAATAAAAAAATACGGGAAAATGGCTTCAAACTTCAGACATCAAAAGAGACCTGCAGCATAGCTTAATACATTTTACAATTATATCCAAGCCTGATTTTGTACGGTTTTTGCACAACACATTATTGATAAAATACCTTATAAAGTAGATATATTAATACGTTCAAAATGTTCATGGACCTTGGCAAATTTATTTTATTTATCACCTTCGAATTCTGTTATTTTTCTGAAGAAAATACTTGTTACTAGAGCGTAGCGAAGGGAAAAAAATATACTTATAGTTAACGCATTGACACGATTCAAAAACCATTACAAACAGAAGAATCTAAAGATTCAAAAACGCAAATAAAAACAAATTTGAAATTTTGAACACAAAACGTATTTCGGGTGTCCTTAATCAATCAAAAATATAGCATTCAGCGAAGAGAGAAACGTAATTTTGATCTGGTGCAACATAAAGTTTGTGATTTGAAAGGCAGTGTTGTTATTGTTCCCCGGGTCGGCCGCGGGGGGCGGGCGCGGCGCTGTGTCATATTAATGTGCTGTTAGACAGCGAGAGGCTTCTGCGCGCCGCAGGAGACGCGCTTTGGGAGGTTGGGTGGCGCAGGGCGGGAGAGGGGAGGTGAGAGGACAGGTTGAGGAAGAGAGCGATGTTGCTTCTGGGCGCGCTCACGGGGCCTTGCTGTGCTCAACAGACGAGCTTAGCGACGGGTCGCTAGTGATGCACCGACAAGCTGCAGCAGTAGTCGATCGAGAATACAAACGAGTCAAAGCAGGCAGGCGGTACCAGCGCTTTCAAAGGACTCACTGCTTCGAACAAAAGTGATACTTACTTTGAAGTCGAACCTCAAGACCAATATTTTAATTAAAGATAATTATTTGAATTAAAGGCGCTTTACTAATAAGGATCGCTGGGTGTGATTAGAGTCAGTTGAAGAGAACCAGAATTCATATAAAAAATATCGTTAATGAACAGCGGTAAGATTTAAGAAAATGTAGTAATTAAAGTTAAGGAGCTATTAGAATAAGAAACCGATATGCGAAGCTCCGATCGCTACGACGAGAGCGGTTGGGCACTTTTCACTCGACGGGTCGCGGGTTCGAATCCCATCTCGTGCATAGATGTATTGGCTCCGATGTAGGGAGTTTTTCGTTTCGGCAGGGTTTTTCAAATCAATATGTACCGTTTAAAGAAATACAGCTTTCCTTGCCGCCCTTTTCTCCATTCTCCTCGTAACGAGTTGATGGTTTTTCCGCGGACAGCGGGAGTAAAGCCCTTTAAATGGATTCCTCGGACCAGAAAGTGCACCGCCACTTGCCTGATACCTTTCCTCCAAAACTCTAAAACGCCTGGAGCCTGTGGGCCACAGCCGGCGAGCAGGCAGTAGCTGCAGGGACACCAACGATAGGAAGCAAAGGGAGACTGATGCACGTACATCACTGAGCATCACTGAGCACGTACAGCACATCTGAGGTGAGTGTTAGGTCGAGGGACGTCACCGAATTCCCACGGAGAATATGGAAGATGTAGCGGCGATGGCAGGGCAGTCGGCGGCGGCGGCGGAGGAGGAAGAGGGCAAGGAACTGGCCGCAGAAGGGAAGGCTAGATGATGGCGGGGAGAGTAAGATGCGAAAGAGGAGATGGAGTGGCCGCAGAGGGGGAGAGGGAGGAGAAGGGGGTAGCGTCGGAGGAGAAGGTGTCGGGGGTGAGAGATGTCGGCGGGTGAGGAGGAAGAGACGGAGAAGGCGATGTTGGAAGAGGAGATGGTAGCGGCGGCGGAGGAGTAGGAGGTGGCGGCGGCATCGGAAGATGTGACGGTGGCCGGATGGAGGAGGTCAGAGCAGAAGAGGAGGGGGAGAGTTGGTGGAGGAGGCGTCAAGCGGGCGAAGGAGGTGGAGGAGGCGGAGATGAAGGAGGCGGAAGCGAGGAGGAGAGTACGCGATGGAGGCGGAGGAAGAGGAGAAGTGGTGGTGGAGGCGGAAGTGGCGGTAATTGCCGACGTAGAGAGCGACGGAGGAGGTGGAGGAGGAGGAGCAGGTGGGGTGAGCAGTTGGAGGAGGTGACGGCCTGCAGCGCTGCAGGCCCCTTGTTCCGAGGCCTCCAGCGTGGCCTCTATACCCTCGCGGCTGGCGGGGGGCGGGCGGGGCCGGGGACGGGGCGGGCGCGGGCGGGCGCGGGGCGGGGCGGGCGCGGGCGCGGGGCGGGCGGGGCGGGCGGGGCGGGTGGGCGGGGCGGGGCGGTGTGCGGGGCGGGGCGGGGGCGGCGGGCGGCGGGGCGGGCGGGGAGGGGAAGGGGCGGGCGGGCGGGAGGGGCGGGGGCGGGTGTGGCGGCGGGGCGGGACGGGGCGGGCGGGGCGGGGCCGAGGGCGGGACGGGAGTGGGCCGGGCGGTGGGCGGGACGTGGTGTAAGGAGGGAGGCGGTTCCCGGCTACCGGACAGTGGCCGCTCAATATGCAACAAAGCCACTTGTTGAGCGCGGCGGCGGCGGCGGCGGCGGCTCGAGCCATCCGACCAACGCGCCGACAAATTGCTGCTCCTGCCCGCCGCTTTGAAGAGTGGCCACCGCCTGCCCCAACCCCCTCGCCTCTGCCTGAGCCTCGCTCTTCTACAGCTGCTGAGGCCACAAGCAATCGCTGTTCGCTATTGTCTTTCCGCCTTCCCTCTTTAACTCTTTTAACCTCGACGCGCTGGCCATTTCTGTCTGGAAACTGAGTTATATTGTATGCTTGCGTCGTACTAATCTCTGGATTCAACTTTAACTAAACGCGTTGTGCTGTATTATGTTTTTCATTATTTTTCCTGTAGTTTTTCTGCTTCAAATGTAACAATTTTAATGAAAAGTTGAGGGTAAGATAAAATAACTAATAATTCATTATACATCTTCATAATTAATAAATAAAATTGAATAAATTGAGTAACTTTAACAATGATTATGTTAGTTGTTGTTTTTGTTTTTGTTTTTGTTTTTGTTGTTGTTGTTATTGTTGTTGTAGGTTCAACACATGCTGTTGACTTTGTAAATGCCATGAGGTCTGGTATTTCGTATTGTAAACACAGGGGTTCCCAAGATATTCCTTGATGGGATCGGGTCAAAGTGTATTTTTGATTTGACTTACTGGCTTCTGGGGTGAGGAGAGCTGCATTTACAAGATTTGCCCCCTCCCCTGTGCTTGTGCCACGGCGTTTGATAGAAAACGTTTGTGAAACAGGTGAAGACGAAAAAAAAGAACAGACGTTCAGACGATCCAAGCGCTACTTAGGCGCTACTTACGTAACACATAATTATCGTTCTGTAATACGTATTTGCGTCGTTACTTTCAGATTTAACGTGTGGCGTGTGGGGATTTGCAATTAAAATCTGCATAGTTTGAATTTCGACAACACAATACTGAGAACAATAATTGAAAATTATTTTCAATGAAATACACAAAAGAAGTGAGCGAAACTCACTCGTGTTGCTATGTGTTGTAACTAAATTGGATATGGAAAGAGTCCATTGGTATACAAGTTTGGAAATTAACATTTATTGATTAATGAGCGTAGTTATTGCGGCGCGGAAGCAGCTAAAGGTACTGCAGATAAAATAAGAAACAACACGCTTTCTAGCTTTATTTCTAATTTCTCCAATTTTCGAAACTTTGAGAGTTCAACAAAAATGAGCCCTGTGCCTTTTTGAAGCAAACTTTGCTCTACGCGTGGGTAAAACTTAAAGAAAAAATTTAAATAATAATATTGGAGCCGTTTTCGAGATTTTTGAAAAATAATTTGCATTAACTTCATGTAGAAAGGTAGCCGTGTTTTCAAAAAAAATTACATAAATGTATATAAGATTTAATATTTTTGAAGTGATTTTATTTGAAAAAAGTTCGTAATCAATGTCGTACTTGTGCAAAGTTGAAAAACACAAAGAGAGTGCAAAAAGCAAACAAAATGGGACGAGCACAACTTTTTTACTGTCTTTTGCTCCAGTTAAGAAAAAGTAAAGAAAATTTGGAACATATTCGTAGATATTAATTGTTTAACACTTGCCTGTATTTCTCTCACCCGCGCGCGCACTTAATTGCACTAAACATCCACAAATCAACAGACCACTTGGGATCTTAGTGTTCGTGTGGTCCCGAAACCGACGTGTACATCAGTGTCGGATCTCATCACCCAGCCGGGGAAGAACACTGCCAAGTTCCGTGATAAAACATTCACTACACTAACGGGAAAAACTAAAGCGTCTGACGGGCCCGGTTTACACATCCATCAATCAATCAATAGAAAAACACCAACGCTCTTTTGGTTCGTGATATGAGTAGGGGATCAGTCCATGATGAGTACCTGTGAGAGCCCTGCCGCTGAAAAACGCCGAAGCCTCCGACTCCGCCGCGGGCCGAGGTGGGAGACAGAGGCGGTCTGTGCGCGTGGCGGCGCGAAGAGACGCTTCCGTTTCTCGTTTGTTTGCCGAAGGGCGAGAACTGCGGCGGCGGCCGCTTGGGGCGCTGGCGTCATCGCCTCGGACGATGCCCGCGGACGCCCACAATTCGGAGATTCAGCACCAAAAGTCAGCTGATGCCGTGTGGTAGTGCTGGTTCCATAAAGGCCTCACAGGACGAATATTTATTGACAAGCTTTGGTTCAGAAAAGAGTTTCTGGTGCGTTCTGGGCAAAATTTCATTATCCTTTAATTATGGAATGTTAATATTATAGAATAGGACGTTTTTAATTCGAATTCTGAGCAACGGAAAAAGTATAATTGCCTAATTGTATCAATTAACTATCAAATTTTCTAAGGCATCGATGTAAATAAATTTATTCTCTGAAGTATTTAGTTAACTATATATCTTATCTTCCTAACTGCTTCGTTCTAGTGTTGTAGTATAGAAATATAAATTAGGAAATGAAATATGATTAGATTCATGTGACTGAGTGAACATTTTGACTGTTCTGCTAGCTTCACTCTTCTTTTCCATCGTTTTCTTTATGAAGGTTGTTAATTTTTTTCTTCCCAATTTAAGTGTGGTCTATCCGTGGTGCATCATAGTGACTGCGAAAGTGAAATAAACATTTTGGTCACTACAGTTTTGGGTAACAGAAAAACTTTCCAAATATTCACTCAAAATGCTACGTTCTAAAATCAGTATACTTTGAAAGTAACAGGTAGGCATTTGCTTAGGTTTAGGGATTTATTGCTTTTGAAATCTATTTAATCTTGACTTCGTTTTATTTAAATGTAACTTTAAAGTATTTTTAAATGAAAGTTTAAAAAAATAATATTCAGCGAAAACCAACCGTCCTTACAAGTTTCTGGTTCATTATTTTCTGGTTCTGGTTTCTGGTTCAGAAAATTCATTAAATGTTTTTTATTGCTAAACGTGATGATCAACTTCCATCAGATTTATTAAGTATTCACTCTCTACGCGCTATAACGTCCCGTAAATCTGACTACATTTTTGAAACGAATAGCCTTTGTAACTCACATTAAAAATCATTAAAGCTTTTCGTAGCATCACACGATTATTCTGGTCATTACACGTCTCAAAGATATAGTAGAAAACTTCGTTTAATGGGCGAACCCTTAATGAGACGCGCGTTTTATTTCGCCTCAAAGCACGGCATCCCCGTCTGCCCCCGGAGAGCGAAGCTCTGAATGTCCAGAGGAGGCTAATTGAGAAAGAATCGGCTTCTGCCTGTGAATAGCCGCTGGCCGTGAATGGGTAAGCAGCGAGGGAGAGTGCTGGGCTGTGACGTAGAAAGCGTGGGTGTTCTGTGCACTACGAGCATTGGCATTGCACCACCCTATTTACTAGGCTGTCCGGGTGACGCCCCGTCCATGACGAAGGAGCCGACGTTTCGGTCGCCATTCTGCGACCTTCCTCAGGGCGTAATGCCTGAGGAAGGTCGCAGAATGGCGACCGAAACGTCGGCACCTTCGGCACGACAGCCTAGTAAATACTGACTCCGGCCGCGGAAGCCTACGCTCTCAATTGCACCACCCGCGCACTCGTGTCGCTGCCCGTGCGTTTCTCAATGGAAGGTTTCACCCCGCCCGCTCGCGGTGACGCTGTGGCTGGATGGGCTGTCTACGCCGCAGCGGTTTCGAGGTCCACGGAATCTGACAGTGGTCGCGACCCGGCCGTGCACTGGAGGTTGTCGGAGCTCCTCTTTCCCAGCTATTCAAGGACAGGGTGAGCAAGAAGAAACAACTTAGGAGAAGCGTAAGGGAGAAGGAAGAAATTGCAGTGGTAGAAGAAAAGAAAGCAAGAAAAGGAAAATAAAGGAAGAATCAATTAAAAAAAGAAAATGACAGGAAAAAGGGGACGGAAAAGAAAGAAATCAGAAGAGAGAAACGAAACGTCATAATTAAATATATGAGCGTAGAAAACTAGTTGAAGTAAAACGTGAAGCAATATCATTATATAGATCTTCTTCACAAACATATTTCATGCAACACGATTCTCAAGATGCCAGCAGAAAAATAGTGCGGTCTGATGGTAACACATTAAATATAAATGATAAATTATTTGCTAAATAAATATTATAACTTTTGTTGTAATATTTATGTTGTGAAGAAATTCACATACATTCATCAGAAATATTTTTTGTTTTAATATGGCGGATTTTTAGCAGTGACGTTCATGTGCATACAGTAAACACTTGATATTTGACTGATGTTTTTGAATCGATAGTGTTCATATATTGCCTCAATTTGAATTATTTTCGATTTTTGGTAGGTTTGGTCTGTTTTACAAGTAGCCCCTGTGGTGTTCATGTCCATAAATATTTTTTCCAGTCGTATACATGACAACTAGTCATTGCTGGATCTAACGATGATGTGCTAACCCTCTTTATTATTTCAATTACTATGATTGCAAGGCTTTGAGATTATTTATGAGAGATGTAAAGATGATTAAGGATAGTCAATTAAAAAACACAATAGCCATCCGCGGGTGGGAATCGACCCCACAACCTTTCTAATCGAGCCGGTTAGTCTTCTTACGTCAGTGACCTCAGCCATCCGGTTATGATGACTTTATGAACACATTATGTTTTCGTTCTAGCATGCAAATAGCTTTTATTACTTGAAACTTATTACTCACAGCAGAAAGATCTATGGCTTCAAACAAACCTGAACGGCTTTTCTCGTCGGTTTACAGCATATAATACGAGAGGGTAAATTTTCAGGAAGAGGATACACTGTTGAACTACTATAGTAGGTTCCCTCTTGTATTTTTAGGTACATGCGTGCGCAGATTATCACGTCGTTTCCGCGGTGCGTCATAAAGCGGCGGAACGAGGCGCAACCTATAATTTGCGCGCATCGCCTGCCCGGCACCTGCGGCCTCTTCGCGGCCTAATCCCGGCCAATTTGCCGGCCGCCCGGCCGGCGTCTGCGCATGCGCCAGCGCCGTATTGTTTTATGACGTTCCCGCGGCGCGGCGCGGCTCATCTATTTGCGCAAGTGGGGCTAATTACCGGCCTTTGTTGCGCGGCGCCTATTGTGAGTCGCGCCGGGCATGCATCAACGTCACCGGCTCCACGCGCCGCCCCGCGCCGCGCCTGCAGCAACAGGCTGCAGTTCCTTTTCCTGCTGATGCACGGCCACGCGCGCGCCCGCCCCGTCGCGCTCCGGCGGCCACGCCCCCGCCCAACCGCCACGTCCCCCGCGCCGCCCTCGGTGCAGCCACCGCCCTCGCCTGAGAGTTCACCTTCGCCCTCTTCGTTCCGCCCCCTCCCTGCCTGCGACTCCGCCTCGCTCCAGCCGCGTTTCATCTTGACGCGGCTCCACAGATTCGGCATCCGCCGAGGAAGCGAGCTTCTGCTCGCCCAATCCCGAGTAGCTGATGGGGGATGAGCGAATGTTCGCTCCCTTTGATATGCCCCAAAGGCGGGTCTTCACATTCGGCATTCGCCGAGCAGGCAGCTACTGATCGCCCAATCCCGAACGGCTGATGTGATCGGCGAATGTTCGCTCCCTTTGATGTGTTCGGCATCCGCCGAGGAAGCGAGCTTCTGTTCGCCCAATCCTGAACAGCTGATGTGATCGGCGAATGTTCGCTGTCATTTGATGTGCCCTAAAAGGCGGCTCCACACATTCGGCATTCGCCGAGCAAGCGAGCTTCTGCTCGCCCAATCCCGAGTAGCTGATGGGTTCGGCGAATGTTCTCTCCCTTTTATGTGTCGTATAGGCGGCTCCTCACATTCGGCATTCGCCGAACAGCGAGCTACAGCTCGCACAACAGCTGAAGTGTTTGGCAAATGATCACTCCCTTTCATGTGTTCTATAGGCGGCTCTACACAATCGACATTCGCCGAGCAGCGAGCTACTGCTCGCCCAATCCCGAGCAGCTGAAGTGTTTGGCAAATGTTCGCTCCCTTTGATGTGTCCTAAAGGCGGCTCCACACATTCGGCATTCGCCGAGCAGCGAGCTACTGTTCGCCCAATCCCGAGCAGCTGATGTGTTCGGCGAATGTTCGCGTTCTGTGATGTGTCCTAAAGGCTGCTCCACACATTCGGCATTCGCAGAGCAGGGAGCTTCTGTTCGCCCAATCCCGAACGGCTGATGTGATCGGCGAATGTTCGCTCCCTTTGATGTGTCCTAAAGGCGGCTCCACACATTCGGCATTCGCCGAGCAGGCAGCTACTGCTCGCTCAATCGCGAACAGCTGATGTGTTCGGCGAATGTTCGCTCTCTTTGATGGGCCCTAAAGGCGGCTCCACACATTCGGCATTCACCGAGCAGCGAACTCCTACTCTCCCAATCCCGAGCAGTTGATGTGATCGGCGAATGTTGGCTCCCTTTGATGTGTCCTAAAGGCTGCTCCATACATTCGGCATTCGCCGAGAAGCGAGCTACTTGCTCGCCCAATCCCGAACAGCTGATTTGTTCGGCGAATGTTCAGCCCCTTTGATATGTGCTAAAGACCGACACGTGGTGGGTAGGGGGAATACCGAATGTTCGGCGTTCGGCGAATCGCAAGCAACCCATTCACAACTATTCGGGATTCGGCGAGCGGTTACTCGCGATTCCCCAAATGCCGCCTCTGTGGAGCCGCCTTTAGTCTCCTTAATCCTCGTTTTCGCCTTCGCTTCCGCTGTATCCTCTCCCCCCCTTCGCCTCCGCTTTATCCTTGCCATGCGCCTTCGAGTTTACTCCCGCTCCCCCAACCATCACTTCCTCGTTGGGCGGTGCCCCGCTGGTGGAAGATACCTGGTTGGGGAAAATTCCCGCAAGCCGACGTAGTTCGGTGACGGATCTCGCCATCCAGCGTAGAGATGATCGCTATCTCCTCCCCCGATAAACAACATGTTCTTCACGTATGGGAGTACTAAACTTAGAAGTTGATCCGGAATCACTAATCAGTCATTCAAGCCATCCCTCACTTCACCTCCGATGCCGCCTTACTTCCACCTTCTCCACGCCATGTCCCAGCCGGTGCCCTAGCCCCCGTTACCGTCCCCACCTCGCGTCCTCGTCTTTGACCCGCCTCGTGTTTCCACTTTGCCCTTATTGGCTGACGTCCCTTTTCCAGCGCCCTTCCCCTTCAACTTCACCCGCACATCCGTTCACCACCGCTACAGATATCTCTAAATGCGACCTAAAAGTCCTAAAAAGAAACGCTATTTAAGAACCATAATGAGTACGATGAGACTAAATCTGAGCTTTCTATTGATCAAAATACCATTCCACACATCACTTCCTACTAATAAAAGCTTAAATTAATATGCAATATATATTGTCAGTATTTAAAAGTGGTAATCCATGCGATGCTGAAAGGTATGTCATCAACCCAACTACTTGTGTTACCCACAACAAGTGTTTTTGATTCGAATTCTGTATAATGCGTGCGTTTTTCTCGTTACATTACAGTGTACCCACGGATAATAAGGAGTATATAATGCTGTAAAGTACAGATCAGGAGCTGCCTGGCCAAATTACAATTTTATGTGAAGCTATTTTATCTGCTGAAACAAATTTACTTTGCAAAATAATCGCATGGGTCCATCTAGTAAGTACTGGCACTGTATTATAAATACGAGAAATATCTCAAATAAGATGCCAAAATATATTTTTGGCTGAAGAATATGAATAAGAAAATTCTTTAAAACGCACATTCTTCCATGGACATCTTCTGACCAAAATTATTTTACGCACTTGAATGTGTTATTAATTTTGATTATAATACTACTGTACACATTTATACTTTTATTTATAGTATTAGAATGAGGTCTTTTGCAATAGTCCTCCACATAACATCCTCACGTAAACGTTAGTTTTATTTTATTTTCCACTTGGGACTTCTTGTCTTAGACTGCACTATTCCAATTCTTACACTTTCCTCCCTATTATTTTGCCGATAATTTCGTATTTTGCCCATCGTTCGTCGCATTCTAAAGACGCATGCTAATAACATAAAAAGGTAACAATAATTATGTTTGCCACACCCCACATCTTCTCTCTGACGTGCCTGTTACGCCATACTAAACACGATAATGACGAATTTTCCTTTTGCCTTTTTAGTTCCATGAACGTTTAAGTATATCTATTTTTCTTGAAGATAATTTGTTAAAAATTGTTCGTAACTACTTGTAAGTCCTTAGCAACAGCTGTCTCGTAATATCGATAAAAATCTCTTACACTGCTTATAACTTGCGATAAATAACATTTCAATTGTTATGAAAGATTCCATTTTTAAATTATTAAAAATTCAGAGGTTTTCTATTTTATATAACTACTTTTTACATGATGAATACATGTCAGAATGCTATCAAAAATAACTATTTATTTATATGCCAATGATGTGGGTATATTTGTTTCTTATTCATCCACAATGTCTGTGTATGGAAGATTCTGTTATCCCTTTACAGATATGATGTAAAGTAGGGATGCCACATCGAAAACAAAACATCGATATTCAAAATTAAAACATCGGTGTTCAAAATACCTCGAATAAAAACCATCGTTGTTTTTCACCAACAAAATTTTTAGACTGGTTTACTAACATCTAACATTACATTTGCATGCATTAAAATTTTAACAGTGTACGTGTTGAATTAGGATATGTGAAAGGACAGACCTTACGCCCAGAGCGTATTTGTTAATAACATCTCAATTTGGGAAATAAATGTGAAGAAAGAGGAAATACAAGGGCATTGAGGTCATCTCGGGCGAGAAAGTTTGGTTGACGAAGGTAGTACTAACAGCGTTCCTTCGGTTTCAACTTTTGAAGTAAGTTATTTCATATATCAACTTTTGCAGTAATGTGATCATTGGAATTTTTCATTCAGATAAAAAACATCGGAAAAGGAAAATCATAGATCCCAAAACATCCATTTAAAAAATCGGTGTTAATACATCGATGATTAAAACAACGATGTTTCTAAAAAAACATCGACGTCTTCAAAACATCGACATGGATGTTGCGTCCCTAATGTAAAGACGAGTATTCTTTTAATCTTCTTCTCATTTAAGATCAATATCCATTATTTTGATACTTTTGGAATAACAAACACTACATTGCAGTCCCACTTCACTAGATCTACGGATCGCGCGAATTGCTTGTATCTGTTCAGTCTTGCACTATTTTCTCCAAGGCGCAGAATGTCCACCAGCAGCGATTCCCCGGAGCGTCGGTTGCTTCTTCCTTGCGCCGGGTGGTGGGGGGGTGGGGGGGGGGGCGTGTCGAGTCGCCCGTGGCAGAGCTGGCAGCTGCTTCTTACGCCGCTCGCGCCGTCACAATGGCCTTTCCCGAGCGCCAACGCGCTTTTGTGCGCGCCCGTCTTCCGTCGGGGTCTCAGTGCCCTTACTTTCCTTCTTTTCTATTTTCGTTTCTGCTTTCTCTGTGATGGAGTAATAAGAAATTTTAAGTTCACTTCCATTTTGATGGTCACTTTCTTTCATTTTTCTATTCTATTTCCTCTTCTGCTTTCCCTGTGATGGAGTAATAGGAAACATCACGATCACTTCCGTTTTGATGGTTACTTTCTTTCATTTTTCTTTTCTATTTCCTCTTCTACTTTCCCTGTGATGGAGTAATAGGAAACATTAAGTATACTTCCATTTTGATGGTTACTTTATTTCATTTTTCTTTTCTATTTCCTCTTCTGCTTTCTCTATGACGGAATAATAGAAAATATTAAGTTCACTTCCATTTTGATGGTTACTTTCTTTCATTTTTCTTTTCGATTTCCTCTTCTGCTTTCCCTGTGATGGAGTAATAAGAAATTTTAAGTTCACTTCCGTTTTGATGGTTACTTTCTTTCATTTTTCTTTCCGATTTTCTCTTCTGCTTTCCCTGTGATGGAGTAATAGGGAATATTAAGTTCACTTCCAATTGGATGGTTACTTTCGTTCATTTTTCTTGTCTATTTCCTCTTCTACGTTCCCTATGATGGTGTAATAGGAAACATTAAGTTCACTTCGATTTTGATGGTTTCTATCTAAGGCTATCAAGCAAAGTGGTAGACTGACTTCGCATTCAGGAGGCCCTGGTTCAATTCCCGTGTCGGCCACCATGATCGGAGATTTCGTGCTTTCCCTTGGTCATCCAGGCGACTGCTGGGATGGTTCTACTGAAAGGTCAGGGCTTTGAAACCAATACGCTAGCCGACGTTGTTACACTACGTGAAGTCACGAAGATTAAGTGAATTCGTGACATCGTGAATTCCCGGTGGGGGGGGGGCGATTAGGAGCTCCGGGATGTAACGCCGGAACCAATTGCTCTTTACGGGACATATAATGGCTATACTTGTATATCAGTACAAATATTACGCTAGCGACACACGGGAGTCGCAAAGCGTACGTCATTGACGTCCGTTGGCAGCTTTTGAAAAAAAGATTTTACTCTTTGCTTCCCCCAAATGTCTGAGCAGTCATTTAGACAATTGCTCTCAATATTACATAATCATACATGGCAAGATGTAAGTGTGATGAGTTCTATACGCATATCTCCAGAAACAATGCTTGCATGTGTACATGATTAATTTTCTTTTCAACATCGAAAATATTAATTTTGTAAATAAAAAAACGTATAGCGCTTATTCAAAACCGTTTAACATACGTCACCAGAACACCGTGTGTTCTGCCGCTAGTAATGTCTAAGAAGTTACAACGTCCGTCAGGAACAACGTACGCATCCTAGCAGCTAACGTCCGTTGGCTGCTCACCGACTGACGTCGGCAACGGACGTCACAACAGCCATGACCCGTATGCGCCCTGCTGCGCTACGACGGACGCACTTTAACGTCCGTCTTTTGACGGTTGTGTGTCTCTACCTTTTAATGTGGCGCCTGCTTAGGGTGTTTTGCTAAACTTTCTTATTTGTCCTCTGTAAGTTCATAATAAAAAGATATGTTAATAGAACACAGTTCGTTCTCGTCCATATTCGGGCAAAGGAAGTAGGTGAAAAAATATCGATAGATATATTGCTTGAAAACGTTGTCTGTTTGATTACTGCATTAGGCTTAATTACCGTCAAACGAATCGATGGTTTGCCGAAACAACAGAATAGTAATTCACAGCGTTTCATAACTTACATGCCTTGAACTTCCATAAAACATTTTTTTCTGGAATGATCTGAGCTGTTCGGTTCGCCCGGAAAGCCCAGATAATGACTGGCCGCGGAAGCCAACGGTATGGGTATGTATGTACTTGGCGCAATAGTCTCCGACGATGTAGGTAGAAATGTCAGCACCTCAGCCTTCTACGTGGTCACCCCGACAGCCCAGATTCTGACTCTGCCCGCGGATGCGTACGACATCATTTTTTTCTGAAATTTATCCAGAGCAATCTAGAATAATCCGATTAAAAATAATTTCAATTGATTCGTCTTTTTTAGAAGAACTAATGATCACCTGAGAAGGCAAAACATCTTAAAACATGTGTTTGGTTCTTAATCTCCGCTCCTAAAAGACACGTACTTTCAAGAGCTCACTTAAATTGATGTGGTTGGATCCCATCAAAATGTTTCTCACACAGAATTCCGAAGCGCGTCTAACGAGACCTCACTTGCCGCGAAAGGGCAACCAAAAATGTCCCAACCATTAGTAAAAGACGGACAGACGCATGTTACTTCATAAATGTTAGTTGAACGCCTTCACATTTAATAAAGTTATCACTACATTACAATTCAATACAATTTAGAAATTTCGATTTAGATTCAGTAAACGACGAGCAGACGCATGTTACCTAATAAATGTTAGTTGAACGCCTTTTTAATTTAGTTTAATTCAGTGCCATTTAATAAAGTTATCAATACATTACAACAATACAACTCTTTGCGTTTCACATTCTAATTTCTTCATTTATTGTCTTCGATTTTTACTAGTGCCATCTTACATTTCTACCTTCCCTGCATTCTTGTTGGTTCATTTTCTCCTGCTCATTACCATGCCTTAAACATTTTTCTAGCTGTCTTGACGATACTTTCCAATTCCATTTTTATTTAAGTTCCACTTTTTACTTTACTTTTACGTTTTATATATTTATTCACTATCGAGTAGTCACTTCATGTGCAGTAAGCAATGACGCAACGAATATAAGGAAGTAGCCACCTAGTCTTGTGTGAGATGTTAAGGTGCGGATTCATATAATAAAATATTCCCATTTTCAGTAAAACTCGAATCGGTTTCATTGCTTTATTAATTTTCTGAACGTTTAACGAAACCATTGACACATCTCGCATATCCAGAGACTGGTCAGTTGTTCTTCAATTTATACGTATATATTAGATTTTAAAAACAATTACGCACACACCACGTATAAAATATATTCATTATGGTCTTTTTAAAGATCCAGATCTACCGTCACCAATCTTATGTCCTTTTCGCAAACTATATCTACTTTTTTGAGCCAAATCGAACAAGTTTATTTACACACATTTATGTTTTTAAAAAGGCCGATTCTCTAAATACACTAATTAACACTGCTGTTAAATATGTTCATTCACTACTGTGATATATTATCTCCTTTGTTTTATTATAATTTTTTGTATTTTATTATAAGCCTATAAATTGATATATCCCGCTGGATTTAAGAGTAATAAATAAAAATAAATAAATGAATAAATAAAAATGAATAAATAAATAAATAAAAATAAATAAATCATAAAAAATAAATTTAAAAAAATACTATAAATAAATGTTAAAAATCTATAAGTAAATTAAAAAAATATTTAAATAAATTTTGAGAAATTAGAAAGAATATATACATAAATTTAAAAAATTATTTTCGAAACACGTTTTTGAGAATTACATTGCATTTTATGTTCAAATTATTGTCATTTCCCTCATTCTTCAGTCGATTCCACACTCTCGGCCGCCGCGGGCTTCATTGCGAGTAAATCCTCAGCGGCGCCATCGAGATGAGTCGATAAACCGGCGATCGACCGACCTCTCGCCGGCCACAGCTGCGCTGCAGTTAAGTGCAGTGCGCTCGCGCGTCCCGCTCGCGCGTCCCGCAGTATATCACGCGACAGAGAGTAATGAGGTGGAAAATAACAAAGGCTCGCCAACATTTAGGGCGGGGGAAGAAGAAGGCTACACAGAGCGCGCGATGCGCACGAGTTATTACCTGAATGGCTCCTGCAGGAGCAATTTACCTTCCTCGTTGAAATCGCATTACCCGGAGCTCGGCTTTATTTTTTTTTTAAGTTTTGTTTTGTTTCTCTTTATAGGTATTTTCGTGGGCTTCCTTTATCATTACGTTGTATGAACAACAATTCTTTTTTTTCTCTGACATGTTCTAATGTCGTTGGAATTTTTGAAGTTTATTTATTTAATGGTGAGAGCTGGGTAATCACCACGTAAAGTACGTTGTTTCCTCAAACAATGCACGGGTAAAGGGGGCAAAGAAGCAAAGAAGGTACCTCCTCGTTGGCTCCTCCTGGCTCCTGCAGGAGCAATTTACCTTCCTCGTTGAAATCGCATTACCCAGAGCTCGTTTCTTTTTTTTTTTAGTTTTGTTTTGTTTCTCTTTATAGGTATTTTCGTGGGCTTCCTTTATCATTACATTGTATGAACAACAATTCTTTTATTCTCTGACATGTTCTAATGTCGTTGGAATTTTTGAAGTTTATATATTTAATGATGAGAGCTGGGTAATCACCACGTAAAGTACGTTGTTTCCTCAAACAATGCACTGGTAAAGGAGGCAAAAAAGCAAAGAACGTACTCATAAAATAGAGCACTTTTTAATATTTTATCTTGTAAATAAATACTCACTAAAAGTTTTTTCATTATTTGAAATTGCTGTTTTCAATAAATTTTATTTCAACTAATTTTTACTTTCACTTAAAATAAACATTCAAATAGTAATATTTTTAACGTGAAATTTTTAAGCATTAAAATTGGAAATCATTCATTCATTCAATCATTCAAAATCTAATGTATTCTGCGAGTGTGTGGTAGATATATTTGAAAAAGGTTGTATATATGCTAAAAAAATTACCGATAGCGAGACGTCGAAGATATTTTGGTTAAAACTCCGTTTACTGTTAATGACACTCTGCGCCTAAGGGGAGTGTGGAATTTACAGATTCCTTTTCGAAGCTTTCTGAAATGCAAATGAAAAATTCACAATCTGGTCCTCACGCTCCGGAATAATTGATAACATTAATTTTTAAAGACGCAGAGGAATAAAGGGAAGTGATGAATGCAAGAACAGTCCCGTATGCGATTCCTTCGTTTGAACCCGGATTGTCAATATTTCATTGCGTTTGGCGAGGCCAGGTTGGAGGTTGGTGTGGTGGGAGCGGAGGCGGAACGCGGAATAAGCTATGAGTCGCGAAGGCGGAACTGGAGACCGTGACAGGCGCTGGGACAGCGAAGACGCAACGAAGGCGAGGACCGAGGCGGGAATGATATCGGATGATGAGAAGGATTCCGATGACAAGGACGAGAGCAAGGGATGGTGGCGGCGGCTGGAGAAAGGGACTGGGCATGGATTGATAATTTCAGGTATTCAGGCGTGTCAACTACTAAGGTCATTAGAACCGTAAGTGTACTGAATGATTTTTTTGGGGGAGGTAGCGGCGAGCTTCATTATTCCCGTAAGAGTAGTTAATAGTATTTCCTGTGGGAGGTAGCGTTGAGCTCAATCCTGTTAGATGGTGAGATCCGGCGCCAACCTACACGACGTCTTCCGGGTTTCCCCGCTCCAGGTATCTCTCACCAGCGGGACACCGTCCCAGTCGAGGCAAGTTCTATCTCCCACCCTAGCATGTGTGGTGGTGTAGTGCACGTAAGTTGTGTAAGTAAGGGTCGAGGATAGGATAAAGAAAACGAAGGAAAAACCGCGCGCTCCTGTTTGTTAGGGTACTGCTCCGGCATTCACGTGGCGTTGATCGGAGAAACCACCCAAAACTTACTGATCGGAGCTAGAATCCTCTTCCAGAGAGACTGAATTTGACCTAGATGGGTTGCTAGTGTGCAAAATCCTGCCAACGTCGGGATGTGACCTCTAGGACCTCCCGGTCATGCGACATCACTTACAGCCGTGAGCCACCCAAGCCGGTTAGACGCTGGGGGTGGGGGGCGGAGGCTGTTCCGGGGCGGCGCCAAGAAGACTGAGCTGGCGAGCGTGTTCCTCCCCCGCCTGAACGATACAGGAGGGCGTGCTAAGCGCGCGCGGGGCGTTCGATATGCCTAATCGCATTCCCGCGCCTG
>BOPP01000128.1:804584-818181 GCA_017312745.1 Gryllus bimaculatus | reverse complement strand
TATATATATATATATATATATATATATATATACTAACAAAGAATTAATTTCATTGTTTTTCCTTCATGTAAGATAACATCCACGTAGCTTTAACTTAACGAAATTTTAAGAATTGTGTAGACAAAACTAGCAGTTGACGCAATGTTGATGAAATGATAATTTGTTTTGAAGCATGGTAATATATACGCACCAGGCAAGAGAGTATTGCGCAGTGTTTGATTCGTCTGTTTCTTTCTCGAGGACTTCGCGATGTCGTCGTATCCGCAAAGATCAAACGTGGAAAACAAGCGAAGGGAGACTATGCTTCATGTTGAAGGTTATTAAGGAGTTTCCCAAAGGGTGAATACATTTAGGGGGGAAAACGAGGAAACAAAATTTTGTTGGTGCGTGAGCCTCGCGATGTTGCGAGCTGCGAGTGCTGGAGACTGTGCTATCCAAATTTTATCGATACTGACCCACAACGAATTACTGCACTCAAAATGATACCCATGTCCTACAGGAACTTCGGCATAGCCGAAGAAGGGGAGACTTTATAAGCAGCGGCCTGTACACTAACATTTCACCTCCAAGTGCCAACGCTATTTCTGCAGTTCAATATAGAATTTGAGAGAATGTGAGTTCACGGGGAATTTCATTGATGTACTTTCGTTTCACCCGCCTCGTTTGATTCTTGCTGAATCATCAAACATTCATTAACTATTCGTAAAATTAATGTGGCGGCATCGGTTCTGAGGCAAAATAGCTCCATAGCCGATTTTAACCATAAGTCTGGAGCAAAATTCTAGCGACCAGTTGTTTTGATTAGTACCTGTCCGTTTTTTACCGATTAATAGGAGGCGAATGATTCTAACAATCGGGACATGGACCAAACAGTCTTTCATTACTCATTCTTTGTCCTCTCCTTTACACAACACACACACACACACACACACACACACACTTATACTCTCAATGCACTACTTTGCCACCCATGTCAAGAAACCAGTCGGAAGCTTTCAGTCGGTCCCAGGTGGGTGGATGACCTGCTGGCGGAGATACCTGGAGATGGAAATATTCAAGCCTGGCGTGTCGGCGCCGGATCTCATGTTCTAGTGAGGAAGGAACATTGACACCTCCCGCGATTTAACATGCACTCTACTTATGGGACTACCGAGAACCTCAATTGACGTGCTCGGAAGCAAAATAATCAATCAATCAAATATCTCCAACAATGTCTCATGTTCACTCGAACCACTTTCTTCCTTGAATGCGTAAAAATGTATTGGTCGAGTACACCTTATATGAAACTGGCGTCTCCACACTATTTTCTTATTTCTTTCGTAGTTAAGAGTTCACTCAAAAATCTAAATAATTTAAAAAAGCTCTTTAGGAAATTCTTTTTTTCGCTTTTGCTTGGGATATTGTCTGAATGACAGCTTCAAAATAAAGAGCACTTCTTGGATCCTTTGACAATACAATCCGCACGAAGCTTATGTACCGGGTGATGTGTTCGGAGAGTAGACCAGAACATATTCGGTGTATCGAAATAAAGTTCCTTGGAGAGAGATTGCGACGTCAGATGCGAGTTTTCCGCGCCAAGGAGTGGGCGCTGGGAGGCACAGACTGAAGCGGCTTCACAGGCAGTGTTACCATTTTACTATATTTGTTCAAGAATTCGAAAGATTAGAACGCGAAAGGATGTAGGTATTGTAATGGCTTAATGGCCTTCGGCCTAGCCACATAGGATCAAGTAATCTAATTTGTTTGTAATAATTACCTATTAGATAAATAAAATAATATATTTGTTCAAGAAAGAAAATAGGCGTTATTTGAATTCTTTCCACGAAACTATTAAATACTAACAGTAAAAAAATGATAGTATAAAAGCGAGATAATGTTTTGTATATGTTAGAATAAAGAAGAATTATGGTATTCCTCGCCAATCTCAATAACTGTCTCTGGCAGAGTGGAGCTTTTTTTCTAGTGGAAATTCCAATTGAAATCTTGGCTTAATATCGTGCGTGTGTAAATTTAATTATTCGTTATTAAATTTAATTTGGGATACTTTTATGCGACTAACTCTATTCTTTAATGTAGTTGCAAATCAAGGGAGGAAACTACTGGCAGAAAGCTTTTTCAAAAAAGACAAAAACAAATTGAAGCAATCAGCTCTAATCATATTTAGTCTGAATAAATTTATTCATCTGCTATCCGTAATGTACAATGATTAATTAATTATTCATTAAAAAAGTTCCTTTTTAATTAAGTCATTCCAATTTCCTGTAAATATCCGGGATTTATAGTTTCAATACATTACAAGATGGAGTTGGCATCGTTTCGGCTATGATCTTCTAGCCATCATCAGGCCTCGAGTAAATAGGAGTTTAGGAGAAATAGAATTTACAAATGATATACAAAAATACTTTTACATTTTTAAACTACGTATCAAATGTGTCAATCAAGCATCAGCTCCTATTCACATTATTGGATCATATAAATAATTAGTTACTTTTTAATTAGTTTCAACTATGGGTCAAAAGTCATACGATACACAAAAGTGTGAAACAAATCTTTATTAATTTCATAAGTTGTCGGAAGCTTACCTTCTTAGCAATCAAGTAATAGTGCAAATTAATAACTAGAATAAAAATGTTTACATTATTTACAATACATACCGTAAGAGATGAATTTGCATATGGTTGAATAAATAAATTACTTTCGAGAAAATGGCACGTCTTTAATATGGGCATAAGTTTCCTGAATTATAATATTAATAATATTCCGTAAATAAATCTTTTTTAAAGAGTGTGCGTTAATTAGATCTTCAGTTTGAACTTATGACGTCCTATAAAACCCAATTAAATTTGCAGATGAATTCCTGATTCCGTTGTCATGACCTAGATTTCCTGTTTGTTTTTAGATGCCCGGAAAACATCAATTCGAAAAACATCATTAAAAGAACAAAACCGGAACGTTGTATAGATAGGAGAATCTCCCAGTTCGTAAACGAGAACAAGGCCCAACCTCCGAGCTTCCTGTCCGTTGGCGCTTCTTTTGCGAACATAACGAGATTTTGCAGACAAACAAATCTCCGTCTTTTCCTCCATACGAAGGCCGCCTTTTGTACATCAAAAGAGCGAGATACAAAAAAAACAACTCACTGCGTGCCTCTAAAGTCGGACACTCAAGCGAGCACAGAAGGAGATAGGGACGGGAAAGAGTTAATTGAGATTTTTCTTTCGCAGTTCCACAGTTAACATAATGAACATTGTCACGAGGGAAACAGCCGTAGACTGTTGCCCGGCGTGAACTCAATTTAGACAACAAAATGTCTGCATTAGAAAGGGTAAGTAGAAACCCACCTCGATAAAGTCACGGAACAAGGCGCGATCTAGACTTAGCACGTCACGATTCAGTAGATCACGCGGAGAATTCCAGTTTATGAGCTCAGAATTCGTGCAAGAAGTGACGGGATCGTGCACAATAGCTTATTTTGTACACTTCGTGTTTTTTACATTGCTTTAGAGTGTAAAAATATCTTAATCAATGCTGAAATTTAAAAAAAAAACTTAAATTTTTCACTCGTTCGAAACATTTAATAGTCGACAAAAGTGTACTCTAAATGAACTAGTTATACATAATCAATTATTTAGAACGTAAAATAGAACGCAGGGAAAACGCCTAAAAATTTCAATTAATGTTTGTTATAACATACAATAAATTGAGGAATAAGACAAGAAAGAAATAACAATTAAAATGTTGTAACACACAGGCATCCTCTTGCATCTATTTCCTGTGTCATTTTACACACAATGCCTGAAATGACAACATTGATTTTGGGCTCAGGCGACAACTTTAAAAGGAATGCTGAATACACTCGACCGGTTCAATTGATCTTCGAGAGCAAGAGAGAAGGTTTGCAGAGCTGAGATAACCGTGCTATTACAGCGATAACGAAACACTAAATTTTCGAGGCTGACCGTGGCTGACCACCACTTGACCTTGTGACCGTCCCCACCATCAAAACATCGTAAAGAGTGGTAGGAATCATTGATATGCCTGCCCTGTTATGCTGCAGTGGAGAGTACATTTTGAACATACTACGCGTATGCTCTGATAAGTGCGGCAGCGAATATACTTCCGTTAGTAATAAAGACAATGATATTGTACGTATGGTGTTTGCTCGGCCTTCGGCATTTCGCCTGTCCCGCGTGTGTCCTCCACTCTGCCTCGTGATTTGGAATTTTATCCCCTTCGTTATTATCCAGTCATGTTGTTTCCCTGTACAGCCATCGTCATACGAAATGAAATTTTTCTAGTATGAAATTGCGTTTTGAAAAATGAATTACACGTTTAAAAATTCTTATTATTCATTGTCATTAAATGAAATATTTCTAACCTTTAGGATGCATTAAATTTTATACTAGTTAACTAGAAGGAAATGAAATACGATGACATTAGATTTGAAAAACAATTTAGTACCCATCGAGAGAATGAAGTACGTGTAAACATTGCCATGTGGGTAGTCACTCCCTGATTGGCTGCAAGTCCGAGATATACATTCATCCTCGGTCTTTTCCATATACAACAATAATAAAATGGTTCCGTAAAACTGAAGTAAATGCCTGTAGTGTATAACAGAACATCATAAGTAAAGATGACAAAAAGTGTAAATTTACTTTTAAAATACGCGTTACATTAAACGAGAGGGATACAAGAAGGTATATACTACGAAGCAAGGAAGTAGTTTCGATATGCGAATTGCAGTCTGAGTACCATGTGTTCGTATCATGTAGTGAACGTATTTGAGTTCTGCGGAATAAAATAGCATAAATGAATGTGTATTTCGTGCTGCAGGGTAAATATAGCTTTTTAAAATGTGTGTATGTGATTGTGAACGTGGCGTGACGATTCAGTGAATTCTGTAAAATTAATTTTTTCACGAAAAAAATGAACAATCGACCATGAACGTCTGCGACTGCAAAACATTAATGGTAAAAGTCCACAAAAAGTGGCAAAATAACTGTTAATTTACAACGCTTTTAGTTCTTGTAGCAAAATAAATTCGGAACCTACATTTGTTAGTATTTACTGTATATTTACTGTCATATTCTTTTTTTCTTTTCATGTACATAACGTCCAAATTTCATATTAATGATATATTAGTTCTGTTCTACATTTCGTTTTGGCCTACGTGTAATAAAACAAACCGCCTATCATAGGAAAGCCATGCTACATACGATTTTATTGCGTGCAAGAATTCCGTATCCTCTTATTATAGGTAATATGGCAAGCGCTTTGAAAATTGTCGATAAATGCCCGACTCGCGAGGCGAGGATGCAACAATCCGACTGTGGAAGGATTTATGACACTAGCTACGTAGCTAGTTCGGATTCAGCCGCCGCCGTCTGGAGGAAAATTCTACAGCCGGATGCTCTGAATGGTAGTTCTTCGTGGTTTCTCCGGTTTGTGCTATTGTCTCCGTTACGTACAGACATTTGCATGCACTACACTTTCACCATATACGTCGGGAGACCAGTTGGGAACTTAGATCTTGTCCCGGTGCCCCACAGGCCGACGTGTAGGTCGGCATCGGATTTTGTCATCCAGCGCGGACGAACACTGCCGCCTCGCGCGTTAAAAACACGCATTGCGAATGACCATAATATGTGACATGAAATCACGAAATAATCAATCAAGAATCATTCTCTCACTGGATAAAGAATAACTCAAACTAATCGAGCATTTCGCGCAGGGCATTATTAGACCGACGTCGGTGGCTGTACGCGATCACGTGACGTGTTGCGCGGTAGGGCTCGCGAGGGCAATAAAGCCCCGCCATTAGGCGCAAGGCGCCGAAACGCGCCTGATAAGGTCGCCTAACAAGGGCGCGGCGCTGCAGCGAGTAATTGACGGCGAGGTTGAACCCATGACCCGCGTCGCCGTGCACTACCTCGCCACTTGCTGTCACCGCCACCTCCGCCTCTGCGCCCACAGCAACACACTGGTCACAGGGCAAATGCCTCGAACACAAAATATAGTAATGATTACAATCTAAATAATTTTTTAAAAGCGCTTTTGGAAATGCTTTTTTCGCTTTTGCCTGGGAGGTTGACTGGATGACAGCTTCAAAATAAAGTTATATCTCTATCAAAATTATTAATTTTGGTATTTTCAAAGTTTCAGAGATTCTATTAAATATCTGATCTATGCCATATCTATCAATGCAAATTCTTATTTTCGAACAAGAAAATTAAAGAAAAAATTGCAGCCGACTTCCAGAAAAAATTGAAAATGTCGCAGAGGTTTCATGTGTATCCAAAATTGACTACCTTAATGCACTCCGGAACAACGCAGCAATATTATGCTTCTATTTACCAAGTTTCAGTTCAATTGCTTCTGATGAGATAGCCATGTGTGTTAAAAACATCTTCATCGTTACTAATGACTTTGTTGTTGATGCGACGATAAATAAATTGAAATTAAAAAACAACATCTGCATCTATCTAATAAGGCAACTTGATTGTGGGGTACTACATTGTACCTTCTTGCCACCTGCATCCAATTTAAGCATTTTTGGAACAGCACTAATATATCTTAATTCTGATGTGTGTGGGAAGTACACGATGTACCTCAAAATGACCTTAGACACAGTTCTTACGAGCAAAAATTGGTGACCTCGTTGAGATTCTGATAGTTTACATCCCTGTATTACAGAATAGTATATTGATGAAAAGTAAAAAATGAATTCGTTGATAAACTAGGAATTACGTTTCTTCATAAAAATTCTCATTTGGTGACGTAGCTTAAGAATTCAAAATATATTTAAAAGTATATAATTTTGGCTGGAAGGCGAATGCTTCAAATCGTGACGTACATTGAGGATTCGTACAAGGGGATACGAAGCCATAAGAGCCTCAAATAATTTATGATAAATTCGAGTATGTTTCATTGTTTGCTTTCTGATTTTCAATTACATATGTTTCGTACATTTTTGACGGTGAGAGATAGCTTTGAACTAATCAGAAATTGTCTATATGTTTGCTGCAGTTTTGGCCCTCTGTGCACCGCCGTCGTTGGTCGCTGCTCTCGCAGGTCGAGTGCTCTGAAAGTCACAGCTTGGGGTGGCGAGACGTTTGCCACGGCTGCGAGCTCACCTTTCACACTTCGTAGCGACCTCAACAAACTGAATCAAGGGGGCTTTGAAGGTGACCGGCAGGAAGGGAACGTAAGTATCACTGAAAATTCTTTTGAATTATTTCTCACTATCCTCAGGTTAAGCCGTATCTGTTGTACTGAATTTTTTTTTGTTACTTAAGGTCGCTTCAACCACTATTTGCTTTTGTTACTTAAGGTCATTAGCAACCACTATTGCGTGTAACGGTATGATAACTATGAGGCTGACACGATATGATGACAGGGGGGAAAGGACGAACACAATACAACCATGCCCGAGGACTCGAACCCGCGATCCTTCTGTGCGAGATCGCTACGTCACTACTGTCTTTACGATCTCGGCCATCGGGACCGACTGAATTTAATTGTCACGATCGCCGCAAGACAAAAATCGAAAAAATCCATTGTGGCCCTCGGTTCTGTAAACAGAAATGTACACAAATGATTCCTTTTTCCATGTTTCATTGTTTTTCATTTCATGTTTTATACATCTAAAAATATGTCGTTTGAACGCAATCTCTAAAGCGACAAGAGAGGATGTGTTGTTTATGGTTAATTCCCAATTGATAATGACGGGCACACAAAATGACGAGATACTTCATGATAGTTTGCTATTACCTTGAATATACAAAAAACTTTCAAAAGAGTGGTTGTGATGGGAGTGACTTCACGACCTGGGTCGGCAAATGAAAGGAACAGAAGGAGATAACTGGTAAAATGTTATAACGGGAAAATGACAACTCAAGAGTTATAGAAAGAAAGATCTAAGAAATTTTATGATTGTTTTACTTACTCGTTTGAATGATCAACAGCTTTTGTGACCAAGAAAACCTGTTAGAGAACTCCATATGGGAGTCAGTCGCTGCTGTCAGAGTAAGCGCCAAATCCTGGATTAACAAACCTGAAACAGAAGAGATAAGCTTTTCAGATTATAAGCTTCAGATTATACGCGGTAACATGATCGTAATATTTGTCAAAACAGATACATATCAATAAATTAACTAAACGATGATTCCGGTGATAATTTAATTTTTTTAAATAGATGTTTCGATCTCTAAGTTTCGATCTTTGAGATCCTTTTGAATATACAACTTAACTGTAGTTGTTTAAGTTTATGTAAAACCTCACGTGCAACTTTGTTCAAATGAGAATCAGAAAACGCGGCGTTAAACAATATTACCTATATGAAATTGTACATATCGACGGACCATTTACATTTCTTTTAAGAGTTTGTCTCAATGTCAGATTACGTGTCTTATGAAAACTCTTTGCTTTTAATGTAATGTGCAAAAATTATATGCGCCCTTTTTTTGGTGCCATACAATTTCTGATAACGACACACAAAAGATATGATACTTTTGCATGATGAGAATCTGAAAAAGCTCGTTCTGTGGTATATCTGAGTATATCTAAGCGTTCTGTAGTAATTAATGTTAGTAGTAGCGGTATAAGTAGTTGTAAGATCCAATATTTCCGATTCCGAAAGCATATCTCCTTCAGAAAGCAACAATTTCCATCCGGTGGTAACGAGGCTGATTAGAATGATGTAACAAGGCGTTCTTGTGCCTCGGTAGCCGATCCTTGTCTCGTCGGGATTCCTGGACGCTCGCCGACGTGACTGCGTGGGAGGGCACAGTGGGAGGGTGCAATTCTTAACGGTCTGTCAGCGATTGCGTTTCGCGTGTTCCCATGGCCGACTCATCACAGTGGGTCGGATTGGGCGAAGTGTACCCTAAAAGAATAAAGAAAGGTAAAACGACGAGAAGAAAAGAAATAAAACAAACAAAAAAAGATGGTGGAAAGAAAAATAAGGAGAAATATGTGAGAGTTCTCTTCAGTATATAACATATCTGAAAATACATTAGTTATTACAAAAGCAAATATTTTAACGATTATTTTAAAAATTCAAAATTAAATATGTATATATTAAGTTCTCGATCTGCAATATCAATGATTACATATAAATACGTTACTATAAGATTAACTGTAGCTATTTAAGGTTATGTAAAACCTCATATATAAATTTTTCCAAATGGAAATCAGAAAATGCAATGTTAAACAATATGTTTATGAAGTTTAAGATGTATATCAACGGACCATTTACATTTATTTAAATGGTTTGTCTAAATATCAAGTCTGGTGAAAACTCCCTTCTTTAAATGGGCCGGAATAGGGCAAAAAGTGCTCTAAAACAATAAAGAATTTTAAGAAGATGATGAGAAGAAGAACAGAAATAATAAAAAGAAAAAAAAACGGTGAAAAGAAAAATGGGAAAAAAGCGTATTAAGTGACTTGTGGACGATTTTTGGATCTAATTAAATAAACTAATTTTAATCGCATAAGGCTTAGACAATTGAGTATGTTCTACTGCACACAACTGATTCCTGACCAATCCTATAACGACGAGAACATATATTTTTTGCACTTACACGCACCAATGAAGTACTGACAAAGATGTCGAAAGCCCGTTATTGAAACAAAATCTATGAAGATGCCGTCTATTTTACTCTTATTTTCATAGTGCAATCAACTTTATTAATATTATTGGAATAAAACGTGATAAAATGAACTTATAATTTAGTCTACTTTAAAATAGCGGTTTAAAGTTACAGAATAATTGGTTTGAGGACATTTACAAGCCGTCAAGTTTAGTTGTGTGTCTACTTATGTTACTGACAATTATTAATGACAGCCGTAATGCAAGGGATATTTTTTATACTTTACGCCCTATTTGAGATCTGTTTCTTTGAGTCTTATTGCAATAACATTCACTTTTAGGATTTATGCTACCTACAATAACATTTCAATAGCTTCCACTTTTATGACAATAATCTATACAGGAAGCAACGTGTATTAAAAGTTTCTCATTTGGTTTTCCTTATAAATTGTGATTTCGTTTTTAAATCATTGGTTTTAGAAACGCAGAGTAAGAGGAATAACATTACGCGTGTCCCGCGCCTACCCGGTCTTAACCAGCCCCAAACGGAATATTAGAATACTCTGTTTCTCCAGAGAGCCTGCTTTGCCTTCAAAAAACATGGCTTAAATTTGCTGCAAAGATGGCGGCGCTTGAGCCAGTGTCTCCACGTAGTGTATTCTAGCTCGTTGATTCCCACCCACTGCGCGCCGCGGGGAGCGACCGTCAGTCGATTGTCGAATTCGATAAGAGCGTCGCGCATGCACGGCGTCGCGAGTCTTCGCTGTCGCGGCAATGACGTCGTTTGCGCGCCGGCCCTCGCCTCGAACCGCGTCTCCCTTCACCGGCGCTGGAAACGCAGCGCTCGCCCCGTGAGCGGAATGCGTATTAGTTCGTTAAGACATTAGCGTGTCGCATGGTGTTTCGTGGCCCGGTCGCCGCGAGCGCACCCGTCGCGTGACCGCGGAATTGAATACTTGCCCTCCCGTGGAGGAAGAAAAAGAATCCGCTGGGTTGGTCGGTTGCCACTGATTCCGGGCGCGTCAACTATAGAGGGCACTGATCCCGTAAGTGTGGTAAATGTTTTCTCTCGGGAGATGGCTGTGAACTTTCTCCTAGCTGTATCGCGAGATCCGGCGCTGACCTATTGACGGCCAGCGGGGTTTCCCTAACCAGATATCTCCAGCCAGAGGGACGCCATCCGAACCGGGAGAAGCTTCAAGCTCCCGGCTAAGGTAGTGGGTAGTGTACTTAAGGGGTGAAAATAGGACAAGGCAGAGGAAGGAAATACCGCGCGCGGTCCGTGACCCGTTTGTTAGAGTACTGCTCCGGCTTTCGTCTTGTGGTGATAGAAGAAAGCACGCAAAACTACCAATCAGAGCAGCCGGCTTCTAAAATTCTCTTCCAGGCAGCGACGGAATTCGATCTAGTTGACAAGCTTGTGTCGAAAATCTTGACACTGTCGCACGAAAAAAAAGAACAGTTGCAGTAAGTACCCTTGTCACAGTATCATGGATCTGGTATACTGCAACTGTTGTTTTATTTCCGTGAGAACTCGAACCTAGGACTTCTCGGTCAAAGGCACTGCAACGACACTAGTTGATGCGCTGAGCCACCTCTGCCGGCGGGTCGTTAAGACACGAGCGTGTCGTGTCGCATGCTCTTTCGTGGCCTGCTGTCCGCACGCGCGCCGCATGACCGCGAAATTGAATACTTGCCCTCCCGCGGAGAAAGAAAAAGAATTTCGCTGGGGTTCGTATGAATATTCATGGGCGCAACGGGTCCCGGAGGTCTTGGCAGCCAACCTAAATAATGCAAGAGGACGCAGGAATGGTGGGTGTAGTGCCCGCCTTGCTTTACATATTTGCCCACGCGTCTTGGGGAACCATCTAGTAATGAATTGCCTTCGGCAGGTCGTATACCATCGTTGAGGGGCATGAAGCTAAATCTGGACGGTCCTATGGGCAAGGAGAGTGACTTCAATTTCAGCACTTCGGCGCTCGAGCGTCTTTGCAAAACGCATATTCCAAGTAAACAGAGTACCTCACACTTTAGATTAAATTAACAAACAGTGGATATGTAACGTTTTTACGTGTGCTTTAACTAAAATAATATTCTGACGCAAATAGCAAAATTAACTTTAAACGTCGCATGTAACTATTCGAATTGGAACTAAAAGTATCATATATTTCAACCTTCTTAGTAAAATAATAACACAAAATATGCGTACTCTAAGTTACTTTTATTTTTAATGATAAGTTATAGCTTGTTTTGCCTTCAAAACTGTGTATATTCGGATTCATTACTTGGGTCTAGAGGATCATGGTAACGAAGGAAATATGAAAACAGTTGAAAAATGTTCTCTTATGAAAGGAAATATGAAACGAAATTATGGGAGGTAAATATGAAAAGACAATGCGAGTCATGATAATATATAGTTAATTAGTAAATAAGTACATCTGAATCAGTTAACTTAGGTAAAAAAAAAATGTTCCATGAGCGTTAACTGGTTCTATTGATCTCAGGTGACTAAAAGACCGCGGTCATTTTGACGTTGCTCGATTATTAAAAATCTTATAACACTCTTGGTGCATAAATAACTATCATTTCCTGTTTCTGTTTCCACCGGCAGCGTCAGCATTACACACCCGCACCCTCAGACATAGAATACCTCTGCCTGCATGGCTGCCGCGTACTCCCAACAGCCTTGGGATCTAAGGCGTACACCGCTTCCAGGGTGGTCCGTAGGCCCGAAGGCGCGCGCCTAGCCAGCGAAACAAACGACGCACGCGCGCGCAAGGCTATTGCATTTCCAAAAGCTCGCAATCGCGTCGCGTCCGACCACGTGGCACGCCACGTCACTCGCAGTGCTCTTCTCGGTGTGAGATGTTAACTGGCGGAGAATGCGAACCGGGAGAGATGGCTCAGGGCATCAGCTGATGGCAATGCAGTGCCTCTGACCGGGATGTCGTAGGCGGTGGGAAGATTTTTGACACTAGCTTGCCAGCTAGGTCGAATTCAGTCGCTGTCTGGAGGAGAATTCTGATCTGATCATTAGTTTTTCGTGGTTTCTCCGATCAATACCAGGTGAATGCCGGAGCAGTACCCTAATAAACTGGGCCACGGACCGCGCATTATTGTTCCTTCCTCTCTTTTGTTCTATCCTCACTCCTCACACACACACACACACACACACTCACATGCTCTACATTACCACACATGTCAGCAAAGTAGTAGGGAGCTGGTCATGAGTGGTGCGGTGCCCCGCTGATGGGAGATACATGGTTGGGGAAATCCCGCTAGCCGACGATAGGATCGCACCACACAGCTGGGAAAGACTGCGTCATTAAGATAAAACATGCACCACACTTACGGGATTAATGCTCTTAGTAGTTGACGCGCCAGAATTCACTAACAATCACTGAATCGGAGGCCGCGAAGTCCCTTAAAGGTTGTCGAGGCAGGGCGAGGAGATCGCTTCCGGAGGCAACGGACGTCGTGCTGAGCGATCGAGGAGGGGCGAATGTTGGCAAATTTCGCTACTAATGAAGTGAAGGAAGACGATGACACTGTGGCTGTACATCTATTTTCCTATAGTGGCCGATTACATTAGGTCATCGATACACCAGCTGCCTTTTAAAATTATTTTTTTTTTTTGACAGTGGAAAGCACATTTCTGAGGCCACGAGTCTCGTTGAGAAGAACGTTCGCAAATTAATTAAAAATATTCATTTTTCAAGGCAGGAGGTGAAACAATGACGGCCGCTATAGTAAAATCGAACTCGTATAGTGCGGTTCGCTCAAGCGTCTCTACAATCGAGTACGTTAGTCTCTGCACTCATGGTTGCGAATCCCCAACTGGAACTCCAGATAGTCTAAGAGCCCTATTTCAATGATACCCAATTTTCTACTCCAACTATGAAATTGGGCTCGCGATGAGACCATCTCTTGCATTCTGATTGCAACAATCCGACAAGAAAGAATGAAAACAAAAATGGAAAATAAAAGAAAAAGAATGGTTAAAAA
>BOPP01000128.1:779437-799250 GCA_017312745.1 Gryllus bimaculatus | reverse complement strand
GAATAGTTAGTGGCAAAACCCCCTGCTTCCTGCTTGCTTCTCGGTCGGTCGGGCGAACGGTCGGACGGTTGCGGGCGACGGCCTTACACGAGGAACAGCTACTCTCCCTCTTCAGATCCGATGCTCTTGACGCTGATGATAGCAATGCTCCGATTATATAGATACTAGCGGATCCGTGCGACAACTTTCGCGTTTTAAAGTCCATCCTCTTTTCTAAACTTTTCTAAAATCTTCATCGGTATCAAGCAGCCATTGGAGTAGCTACTTGTAGCTACTGGATGAGTGGGTCTTGAATAATGCTTATGCAAATAAACCTCGTCATTCTGCGAAAACCACGGTGTACACAGACAGTGTAAACATAAGATGGAGGAAACTACGCTTTCTAAGCGTGACGTCACAAACAAAGCTGGCATCCAGCGCCTTATATAGGTGGTATTGGGCAGTATTGATAAGCGCCGAAGAAAAAAAACCCGGCAAAAATGAAATCGAATATCAAATAATAACTCATCGTATAGATTGCGTTATAAGAAAAGATTATTTGAGGCCTTTGGACATAAAATTCCATGTTTTAAGGCTCTAGAACGCTAAGAGATATTTAACTAGGACATAGATTTGGACAATGAGATCGAGTGTTGAGGGTTGCATTTATGTAGATGCGTTTTTAAACAAATCCTTCCTATTATTAAAATCAAAGTGTTGTTCTTCAAATGTATGTTCATAAACACTTTTCTTATGGTTCAATGTATTGCAAACATATCCAAACAAATGGAACTGAGATACTTGAGGATACAAGTTTGCACGAATACATATGACCCATTATAATGACATTCGTTCGATTAATAGACCCTCCAATCCGTAAAAAAAAAAACAACAAAAAAATATCAGTTTAATTTACTGAACGTGATAATGAAATACGTGAATTAGCAAGTGAATTATCCACGACGATGACCTTTCCAAATTTTATTAAGCATTGGAAAACTTTTCCATTTCACTCCAACTTTTTCCACATTTTGCAACTGCGCCAGAACATTATGTCGAAGAGACGAGAAAGTTGTTATTGCTCTGTGCCATATTGGTTTCGCTTGTGAAACTATTGTCTTCAGGTCTGCTCCGATTCCAAAAGCCTCGTGAGGAGATGGTTGATCGTCCGTGGGCCTCACGAAATACCATCGTCCTTCACGTAAAGTGTATCCTGTTATTGGGAGTGTTTTTTACTTAATGCCTTCTTTTCGTAAGGTATCGAAACTAACTGATTAACGAACCACATCGAGATGAATTTGGTATTAATAGGAAGATAACCAGACATCTCTGACCTGCCATGGTTTGATTTAACACATCAAATTGTATTAGTGTATTGACCCAGTGTTTTCGTAGCAGAAGTAGATGTATTTGCTGTGATATTTAAGAGAATGTTCAATGACCATATTAGAGACGTAATGAAATATAAATATTTTTGAATTGAAAATAGTTGAGAAAAAGTTTATTTGCCGGCAATTGAAGTCCGGCAAACAATTTTATAAGTTTGCGTTTGCAAAGAAATTTCTAGCAGACAAAGGAAGCAAGAGGTCCGGTTATACTGAAAAGTAACGTAAGTATGTTGTACAGATTACAAATGCCGTCGGGTTTTTGGTTGATTAAAGGAGCAATTTGCGTAGTGCTAAATACTTGAACTTTATGAAGATTGTCCAAGGAGCTATCCGCATTTATGGCTTGCTTGGTACTAAACTTCAACTAAATATACGTGCTAATGATATTTTATGAACTTGATATATTCTGCCAGCTTCATTGACCATGTCTATAAAATATGATAAAGGATGCACAATTCACTGCTGTTCCAGCTAAAGATGCTATTTTATCTTGGACAGCATTCAGGCCAGTGTAATTTAAAGGACAATACACAAGAGTAAATGCGGGAAATGTTTTTCAAGTGAATGAAAGAGTTCACCAGGAGACTTTCCCACTTCCCTTTGCCCGCCGAGGGGTCGGGTGATGTTGAAACGCTGAGAACTGGGAGAGGTGGCTCAGGGCATCAACTGATTTCAGTGTAATGTCTCTGACCAGGAGGTCTTATGTTCGAGTCCCGACAGTGGCAGGATTTTCGACTAGAGCTTGTCACAATTTAAAATTTTTAAACTGATAAAATTGGTTTTAATCTGTTTCAGTATCGTCTACATTGTTTCTTATAAGACATAAATGTTATAGAATGTTATATGACACATCCTAGGGAAATAAACGAGTAGTACTCCAACGTTATCAGGTCGAAAATCAATTATCAAAATCTATTTATTTTTTCTACTTGAATTTTTCGTCAAAATGGATTGTCAAAAATAACTTCTTATTCAACTATTTTTTCCTCGCCTTTGCAATTTTTTTCAGCTTGATACACGCAATAGAAGCTGAAAAACAATAAAAAGTGAAAAACACGTTTATAGTTATATCTTTGCAACATATTGCACTAGGAGGCTGAAGTTTTGGAATCTACAGCACTTTTATTCTCTTTCATACGAGCATTGCAATTGTCCATTTGGTTTGGGGGCACTTTTTACCACCTTATTCGGCTATATTATTTGGTTCAGTATGCTATTGGACATTTTTTCATTTTTATTCCTCTATAGTTTTCACGTACAAACGGATGAAATAGAAGAAAAAAATTACAACTAATGAAACCCTTAAATCTACCTCCATCTTTAAACAGGATGAAAAGTTATACTTTCTCATACATGTTTTTAGTTACTTAAAAAAATCTTTGCCAAATTCGAAAAAAATTGGAACAGCGCGGTCGATTGCGACTAAGTCACAAACAAATTTACAGACACGAAATGCTGATCGTTTGATTTAAAACAGAACATCACTTCATTCGGTAAATTATCCATAATACTTACTTGTCGAGATGCTTAGTTATTATTCTTCTACTTTTTTAACATTCTTTGTTTTTGACATCCCTAACTATTATTACAAATAAAACTGTAAGATGAAGCGTAAGTAATCTTTCTTGTTGCACTCTCTTGTATGTGGGAAACCTTTCCCTCTCATTCAGACCTAGTGCTTTGCGTTACTCTCTCCCGCAGGCGCGACGCTGCGCCGTAAATCACGAGAGAATTTCTCGCGTTGAGGTGCGTGAGTAAGTTCAAGTTGGCGAGGTACGAATTAGCAGAAGTCTGTTCGCAGCCGCCAGTTTCCCGCGAAAACAGCGTCGCCTGGGGCCGGCGCGAGACGGGGACAGCGGGGGTGGAGGAGGCGAAGGGGTCGAGTGTGTTTGTGTGATGCGAGTCTCGAGATTTGGGGACGGGAGGGCAAAACTGGGGGGAGGCGGAGTTGGATGGAACAGGGTTGAGTGGCAAAGGATCCGAGCTGAAGAATGTGGTTAGGAGAACGAAGAAAGAGTTGGAAGGCAAGAAAATGCGGGAGAAAGGGGAACTGGATAGAAGAGAGGAAGAATCGACTGGATAGAAGAGAGGAATTGCAGATGGAGATTGATTGTTTAGTGATTCTGAGCACGTCAACTACAATGGTCATTAGTTCCGCAAGTGAAATGCATGTCTTTTGCTCGGGAGGAGGCGGTGATCTTTCCCCCTCTATATGGCGAGATCTGGCGCCGACCTACAGTTCGCTAGCGGAGTTTACCCCAACCAGGTATTTCCGACCAGAGGGGTCAAGCTCCTAGCTCCTGACTGGTTTCTCGGAATGTGTGGTAGTGTAGTGCGTGTGTGTGTAACGGATTAGGATAGAACAAGGAAGAGGAAGAAATGTTTGCGCATGTTCCGTGGCGCGTGTGTTAGGTACAGCATTCACCTGGTGCTGATCAGAGAAACCACGGAAAACTACCGATCAGAGTAGCCGGTCGCTAGAATTCTCCTCCAGACTGCGACTCAATTCAACCTAGCTGACAAGCTAGTGTCGGAAACCCTACCACCGTCGGAACTCGATTCTAGAATCTCCTGGTCAGTGTCCTCCTGCAGTGACATCAGTTGATGCCTTGAGCCATCCCTCCGCGAAGCAGGTGGAGAGGGAGAGAGGGCAAGAAAGGGCGGGAAAGGATAAGGAATGGTTGAGTAGCATGTAAGTAGCGTGTGCAGCTCCAATTCTTGTCGGCTACAACTCCAAGCTGCACTCGTCTTCTCCATTTCTTGATAAAGTTCTAATTTGAAGTGTCTCTGCGCTGCAGAGGAATTCCCAGAATCCATTTAAATTGCACACGTCCTTGTGACATTCGAGTGTTTTAAGCTTTAGAAAACTCAAGACTTCACGAGCAACATTCATATTTAAATTGCAGGATATAAAAAGTCATTTAACTTTTTCGTATCGATTGAGATAGTTCTGCGACAACATTGTTACCTCTGACCCCTTATTCTTCGAGTGGTTCCAGGGTTTGAGTCCGGATGATTGAAAATTTTCAATACTAGCTAGATCTTACGTACATAAAACTGATATGAATTGAATTTGCCTTATTTTACGTGGAGAGACTCGAGCCATCAGGCCCGCTCTTCCGGCTGACCACGCAAATTTCGCTACGCTCCTTTCATCAACTAGCAGAGAAAGGTGGTATTTCTTGGGCGCGAAGCAGACGATTTTGAATTTAGCTCAGAGGCTTCATTTAGGCTTGAGAATCTTTTACTTGCAAGTAAATCTACTAACATGGAACAGCCGGCTTTACTTCCCCTCCGAAGGAAGGCGTACGAAGGAAAATGACTTGTGGTGTCGAATTTTCAGATTTTTTAATACAAAATATTGATATTTTTTAATTGAAGAAGCGACTGAATTTTTAATCCACTAGGTCATACTATCTACTCCATAAACGAATTCAGCAACATTCAGCCACCATTCGACATTCTACCAGATGAATTGGTCGAATTTAAGCACTGGAGAACAATTGTGGCGAACAACTGTTCTGATCGGTATTTTTCCGTCATTTCTCCGATCAATACTATGCGATTACCAAAGAAGGTGTATACAAAACGAGCCATGGATCTCATGTGATATTTCCTTCCTCGGTCTTTTCTTTTCCTCTCTCCGCCGCTATACGCACACACATGTCGGGAGACCAACAGTTTGGCGACGCTTCCCTGGGCAAAAAGACCAGAAGGAGCGAACCAGTCGTTAACCGGCGTATACGTTGGCGCCTGAACTCGCGTTTCAGCAAGATAGAAAAACGCCAGAACTCGGAATAAAACTTGCACTACCATTATAGGAATAATGACTAGTAGTTGATGCGCCTGGAATCGTATCAGTCACTCATTCCTCATTCACAATATTTATAAGTTTGTTAGCATTATTTTTCTTTTTTATGAAATTTTCTTACCATGTATTTATGAAACAAACCAAGTTTTTGTGGTCATGCTCGTTTTAATATGCATATACTTTTCAGTTGTAATATAATTTTAAGTTCATAACACTCATCAATCATGAATCAACCCTTCTCAGCTACTTGTTTCTTGATTCTGTAAACAATTTATGACAAGTTTTTGTTTTTTCTGTCTTAATTCTAATCATTTCTTTTTGCTACTGCTATTTTTGTTGATCGTGTTTTCATACCTTCTGAGTAGGTTATACATAAGCAGTACGAAGTCCGGTGTCAGACACAACTATTGTTAGTCCTGTTACGTTACGTTCCCCTTAAAAATGAAATATCGCTTTGTAATAGTGCAATATCGAGTGAACGTAACCGCATTTGATCGTCCTATGTAACTATTTGTGCCAGATATGAGAGGAAAAAAGTGCAAAGTTAATCTTGTTCAGTGTATTGTAAATATTTTTTTAATATTTAATCATAAAACAACTGACCAAGCTACCTAGTACCTTGCTTTTTTTCTTTTTCTGAACACTTCGCTAAATATTTTTGGCAATAAAACCTTTCTGCTTTTCTAATTATTTTCTCTTCGCTGTTTTGAGGGCACTCGCTCCTTTCTCTAACTGGCTCCTTCGCATTTTCAAACTACCTTGAATGCCTCGTGCTCTCCTTAATGAAAGCTTTCCTTTCCGAGTGTTTTTATTCTGCTTGCAGCGCCTATCATTTTCTTTCTTTGCTTCCTAACACAGTAAAACCAACTTTAAACGGATCCTTCTTAAAACATAATGAAGACGCGGGATAATATCAAAGAACTTCATTAAAAGGAAACATATAAATAAATGATAGTGGTATATATTAGGCATTACACATTATATTATTGGCATTGTACAATTACAACTTTTGTAATGTATTAATTCTAGCTTCAACAAAAGTTTGAAAAACTTTTATAAATGGTTTGAAATTCTAAATACTGTAAAACGTAATAAAAATTATCATCTTTTCGAAGCATTCAGTGGAAGGAAAATTGAAAGTTTCTCTATTACTACTCCTTCCATAGTAAAACACACCAATTTTCATTTTCTTCAGTGTAAATTCATATTTAGTACACGTGCCGGATCGTCGAGAGTATCACTCTCGTTTCTAACACGTTTGTCGTTTCTGTTCTGGCACAAAGTGATGAGAGATCGAATTAAAGTTCGTAGCTGAATTACTTTCAGTGCAGTACATATTGTTTTGGGAAATGTATTTGAAACAAAATTCCTTGTAATAGGAAAAGGAAATTAAAGTTATTGATTAATACGAAATAATTTACAAGTTATCTGTTAAAAATGTTCCGTATGTTTGTGGGGATGTTATTACACGATTAGAGGAGGAAGATTGCTATTGTAATTAAGACCAACAATCACAACGTAATTAGTGTACAGATAACTTCAAAAATGATTTCCTGTTTAAATTACTGTCGGAAATTCAAATATTAATTTAAAGAAAACTCCCATTGTGCTGTACTTTAATATATTATTTTCTATTCATCAGTATAAAGATATCTTCCCCACCTTACTACTAGTGTTCACTTCCTGGGCACAATTTTCACGCGCTCTTCGTACCTTGCTCTTTACATGCCAGTGCAGCTCGTTCACCCACTAAGGAGTTTTCGGCGAATCCTCATTTTTGCTGACTCCCGGACCCTCTCTTCCCGCTCTCTCGCCCCTCCGCGTGAGCCGTATCGAGCCGCCGCACCCAGCCCTCACTCCGCCTCACCCCGGCTCGCTTCCGCCCCACATTGCCCCGCCTCGCCTCGCCTCGCCCCGCCTCGCCACGCTCGACTCGCCTCGCCCCGCTCGCCACGCCTCGCCACGCCTCGCACGCCTCGCCACGCTCGACTCGCCCTGCCTCTCCCCGTCCCTCTCCACCCCTCCCCGCCTATCCCCGCCCCTCTCTGCCCCCACTCCCGGTCGCACCACCGTATCCGCTTCGCTCGGCCCCGCCCCGCTCCGCCCGCTCCGGCCCGCTCCGACCCGCTCCGCCCGCCCTGCCCCACCTCGTCCCGCCGCTCCGCCCCGCCTCACCCGCCTCGCGCCACGCTTCACGCACCTGATCCCGCCTCATCCTCGCCTCGCCCCGCCTCTCCCGCCTCGACTCGCCCTGCCTCTCCAGCCTCGCTCAGCTTTGCCCAGACCTCCCCGCCGCTTCTCCACCCTCTCCACCTATCATCGCCTCACCCTGCTCACTCAGGCCGCACTCCGGGATCCGCTCCGCTCAGGCCAGCCTCGCCCCCCCCTCCCGCGCCCCGCCCGCCCCGCCCTGCCAATGCCCCGCCCCGCTCCGCGCGAGCCCCGTATCGCCTCGAACTGCCCCTGCAACCATCCTTTTTTTGCCACGCCCGCGGTTATCCGCGCCCATCCAAAGCCCCACCCCGCCTCACCCCGATCCAGCTCAAGCTCCTCCCCCCCGGCCCACGCTACCCATGCTTACTATCAACGACCTTTGGCCGCCCTGGTCGCCTGCCCCCCACCCCGCCCCCACCCCCTGTGGCCCACCCTGCCTGCCCCACCCTTGCACCTTACGACCCGCCGCACCACACCCCACCCCGCCCCTCCGCGCCACGCCCGGCTCCTCGCGGCCCCCGTCTGCAGACGGCGCCGTTTCATTAAGGCATCGGCGCGGAAGAGCAGCTCTCGCCAATTGATTCTCCCGCCGGCCCCCGGCGCGCGCGCCAACTCCGGACAAATTCCTTCCCCGGCGGCCGCGGGGGTGGGACAAGCGCCACGAGGGCCGCGCGTGGCCCCGATGTCCCACCCGTTCGGATGTCTTACATCTCTGACGATTCGACTTCCGACTCAGGCGCGGGCCAGGTCCAACTCAGCGCCGTCTGGAGCACAATTCTACAGGACAGCAGCTCTGGATAGTTTTTGTGATTTCTCCGAGCGATATCACATCCTAACAATCAAGCCACGAACCGCGCGCAACCACACAACTACACACGTCGGGAGATAATAGATAGCTTCGAGAGTGTCTTGCTGTGCTTACATAGAGGGGAAACTCGCAAGCCGAAGAGGTGGAATTCGCCCAATCTCGCGTGTCATCGGGAGAGGTACCTCAGGGCATCAAATGATGCCACTATAGTGCCACTGACCGGGAGGTTCTAGGTTCGTGTCCCGACGGTGGCAGGAGTTTCGGCATTAGCTTGTCAGGTAGCTGGAGTGCACTGGCTGTCCTGAGGGGAACTCTAGCGGTCGCCTGCTCTCATCGGAAGATTTCCGTAGTTCCTAGGATCAATACCAGGCGAATGGTGGAGCAGTATCCTAACAAATAGGCTACTAACCGCGCGCGATCTTTCCTTCCTCTTCCTTATCCTATCCTCAACTCGTTACACACACACTAACATGCACTACACTGGCAGTCCGATCGGGAGGGTAGAGCTTGTCCCGGCTGGGGTGGTGCCCCGCTGGTGGGAGATACCTGGTTGGGGAAAACCCCGCTAACCGACGGTAGGTCGGCGCCGGATCTCACCATCCAGCGGGAGAAGCCCGAGGGAAAAACCGCCCGAGGAAATAAGCATGAACTACACCCGCGGGAAGAATGACCTTAGAAACTGGCGCGTGCGGAGTCACTAACAACAACCAACCTCACGTTTCACCGGTGGAGTAACAGGGCCACCTGCGAGCTATTACGTACACTTCTCTCACGGGGCTAAGAGTTGAATCAATGTTTGATGCACCTGGGATCACTAAATACTTCTCTCTTTCTCTCTCTCCCTTTGCCTTTCTCTTTCTCTCTCTTTCTCTCTCTCTCTCTCTCTCTCTCTCTCTCTCTCTCTCGCAGACACACACAGTCACTTATCTGGATATCCTATGACTTTACTGTGGTTCTGGAGGTATTTAAGGAGGTGAAACATTCTTTTTCTCTTTTTCTTTTGCTTCCGGCAGGTAGAAAGGAAAAGAGTTTAAACAATTTAAACAACGCATATTTCCACATTGTATGCATTATTATTCATTCTCATCGCGCATACCGTGACTCGCTGTCAGATATTTACAAATTAGGAGAAAAAGCTTGTTGAGAATGGTTGAGAGCCAGTCGGCGTTGATAGCAATTTCATTTCAGAAACCACTAAGTAAATTGAAGATTACAAAAATTGTTTAATATCTCCCTGTTCCTTGCAGTCTGAAATGATCTATACTATCACTTATTGTAATATGAAGATATAGTTGTATATTCTCCGACAACTAATTAAATTAACATTTTAATTTCTGAATTTACAAAGAGATTTGTATAACTAAAATAAATCAATACGAAAATAGTCAACATTATTTATAAACATAAAATAATGAAAATCCCTTTATTAATAATAGTCATTAGATTACGGAATAATGTAAACGTGTGTAAATTATATATGAAATTGAATTTGAAAAATGTTGACTCGTTTTTTCCTTTTAGCCACAAAAAATTATGTTAATTGGCAAAAATAAGCATTTGCTTATTTTATTATTTGGATATGAGGCAAAGCTAAAGCAGTAGTAGACATTCTGGGTCTAATTAAGCTAATTTAAGCCTTAAATTAACAACAAATTTATTTGTCGTGAAACACCTATTTTTAATTTTAATAACTTCTTCCCCTGTTTTCCACCTAACAAATTACAGAGCGTTCTAGCTCAATCGGAGTGGTTGTTCGTAAAATTTTCCTCTGTAAAAATATTTATATTATTTATATTAATATTTTTAATTTATATTGTTTCAGATAAATAATAATTTACATTAAACATTATTATGCTCCTAAAAGTAGGGTACGTTGTTTTTGTACTTACAGTTGTTTGCTTTTAATTAAGAAGTACATACTTCAGTTTGTCTTATTACAAAAACTATAACATTATTAACGAAATTATTAGAAATAATATATTCTATTATTAGATATTATTAGATTTATTTCAAAAGAGATTTGACCATAAAACTTTGATGTTTCAAAAAATTGCATTTTAGAATCATATAAATACTCTTCGAAACATTTAAATTGTTTATTATTTACAAAAGAATATTCGCAGTTAAATTCTCAATGTTTATGTCTGTAAATGTTTCGCTTTCGAATTTTACACCCCTACAAGCGCCGTGGCTCTGCCGGCACATCCCGCTTAAGGAAGCCTATTGACGTTCCTGAGCGGCGATTGTAAAGCAAACAGCCTCCATGTTTCTCTTCGCCGCCGCCGCCGCGCTTCTTTCCACTGCACGACCGTCTTTTGTTAATCCTCGACAGTCGACCGTCTGACGCGCGTTCCGGCGAATCGAACCCGAATTATTCAAATCTCGCGCTACGAAGATCGTAAAATTCGTTATCGTGCCGCCGACGGCTACAACGCTGGAATGATATACGACGGAACAAAGAGCGCGGTAATTTATTTCGTTAAGAGAAGGAGAATAGAAGGTCTCGAGCATAAACGATTCATAAAAAAAAGGCTTTTAGGCTCGTAGAGCGTTTCAATTATAATATCATTACGCGCGGAAAGACCGACGGGAACATTCAAAGGGGAATCGTAAGTGTCGAGACGTCCTCTTTCGCGTGGAGGACAACTTCATAAAAATCCCGAACGGCCGTGCGCAGCGCCCCTACGGGAGCTGCGAGGCACTAGCGTGGCTGCTGCGCGTCGCGCGGCGGCGGGTTTACAAATTAGGCGGTCGCGCGCTCGGCGAAGGTTAGCGAGTTATTCGGCGCGACCATTAAGAAGGCGATAATGCCTCGTTGTTTATTGACTCAATGGCCCGTTAGCGACCACGCCGCACCCCGCTCCACTCCGGAGGTGGGGTGGGGTGCGGGGCAGAGCGCCGCATTGACATGAGGGGCGGGGCAGCGGGTCGTACATTAGGCGGCCGCGGGGCAGGAAGGGGCGGGGCGGGGCGGGCGGTCGCCGTGTTATTTATAGGGGCGGATGTCAAACCTGCGCACGGCGCGGGGCCCGGCTTCGTGACCCGCGCGACGCAGCGGGCGTGTGGTTCGGCACGCTGGCGAAAGGGATTTGACAACAAAACGTCGATGTTTCCAAAAATTCAAAAAATTGCATTTCAGAAACATCTAAATACTTTCGAAACATTTAAATTGTTTACAATTTACAAAGGAAAGTAATATATTTGTTCACGAAAAAATTAAGGCAGAAATAAAAAAGCACGCAATTTACACAATCCGACTGTTTTGTTTTATTTCTGGGTTAATTTTGCATTTTTTTAAAGTTGCATCAACTTCGAGGTCGTTAGCGACCACTATTGCTTGTAACGGTATGGTAACTGTGAGGATGACACGCTATGATGATGATAGGGGGTGAAAGGACGAGCACAATATAAGCATGCCCGAGGAGGGACTCGAATCCGCGACCCTTCGGCACTACTGCCTTAGCGATCTCGGCCACCGGATCGGTAATTTTTTAAAATCAACTTTTGAGTACTTATTGCGGCTCAGCCATTTGGGACACAAAAGGAGTATATTAGACAAAATATCTGGAATATTGTCGTAGGATCTTGTTAACGATGTTTCGACGTTTCCTCCCCGAATACCTTGACCAAAACATGTACTTTTTTAATAATTGATGTTTTATAACTGGTTAAATAACTTCCAACATAATAGATGTGCATCGAGGAGGTTGTGTCAAAAATGGACCCCAGCGTAGTTTTTATCTATATATAAGTATGGAGTTGGAATTCAATCGCGTATGGATTTTATATTTAGAACCTTTCGTTATCTTTAGTGACAGTCTCGCCTTTCAACGCTTTTCTCATGTTCAAAAAACAAATCAAAACTGTCGCCATGCGTAATTGCTTAGAAAAACTTTGGTCTCCTCCAACTTCCACTGACCGGGAAGTCCTAGGTTCGAGCCCCGACGGTGGCAGGATTTAGACACTAGCTTGTTAGCGAGGTCGAATTCAGTCGCTGTCTGGAGGATAATTCTATCGGCTGGCTGCTCTGATCGGTAGTTTTCCGTGGTTTCTGTGATCAACACTAGGCGAATTCCGGAGCAGTGCCCTAACAAACGAGCCACGGGCGGCGCGCGATCTCACCGTCCTCTTCCTTGTCCTATCCTAAACCCGTACATACACTTACACTAACTTGCACTAGACTACCACACACATCCGGGGGACCCGTCAGGAGCTAAGAGCTTGTCCCGGCTGGGACGGTGCCCCGCTGTTGGGAGGTACCTGGTTGGGGAAAAATTCGAAAAACAATAGTCACATAATATAAGCAATACAATGTAACTGACGCCCGTTTTTGCCATTATCCCACACCGCTGTTTCACAATCCTTATACACCTACACGTTAGATAGCACTTAGCATTATTTCTAAAATCAAACGTTCTAAAAAAGAAATTTGGTGGGTATATTTTGAATCGCGAACCACTGTTTTATATCGAGCGCTTAAAAGTAATCTTGCAAATTTGATTAAAATTGATCCAGGCGTTCCGAAGTATTGCTCACACACACAGACATACACATCTCTTTTTATATATTCAGCTTTGGGAAAGAAATTTGTAGAAACTTTCTGTTCTAGAAACGTTCCACAACGAAGCAAACAGTCTGACAGGGTTATCTTCTCAAGTTATTTATTCGCAGTTTCTTCTGAGAATACTCATGGAAAGAATTGACAGGAGAGACGTTGGCACCAATCGTACCTTTCTAAAGCAGAATTATTTTTAAAAAAAAATAATACAAATATCAATCCTACAACTTGCAAAAACAAAAAAAATCGCAAAACTACTTTTTTGCAAAAAGATTTAAATGGTCGGTTGTGGATTTATGGCACATGAAAGTACAATACGAGCATGGCGAGAAGCACAGGATAGAAAATTTGCATCGGTCGTTAATCTCAACGTTGTGGCTGTACTTGGCGTTGCAGTGACTCCAGGAGATGTGAGATAGGGAAGAAGAGATTGAGCGCACTGATGAATCACATTGAAGAGCTGCCCTTACTCCTTTGAACTACATATGTTTGGGACAGTCCAAATTTTGACAGATTGCAAAAGTTATTACTGTAGCCGGTACTGATTATGGGATTTAACGACATGCATTCATAGAATGGAAATAGCCCTAATTTTGAATTAATTATCGTTTCAACCTATTATGACACCGAGCTTAAGTATGAAGGTACGTACTATTCCAGTAAGTTCAATGAGTAGAAGTTTGATCAATTTGATTACTTTGAAGTTTTCATATTTGAAAAAGAGCATTATCGAAATTATTTGACTTGCAATGTTATTTGCGGAGAGTGCAATTTTTCTCTCATATTGTTTAATAATGTTATACAAATACTAAAAATTATGTTTTTTTAAATTATTAATTTATCATCATCACATCCCATTAACCGCACATGACATTTACCCGCTAACAATTTATTTTATCGCCTACTGATGATTTATCAAATAAGACTCGTGATGTCTGACTTAGAATATACTTACCTCTCAAAGACGAATGTTCAGTACCATAATGAATCGAGTACTAAAATCTCCTTTCTGCTGACGTACAGACTATTCATTTTGTCTATAAAATTTAAAAGATGGGAGTCGCATAACCATTCTAGTAACGATTATTGGTCGCTTGGGATCGTTATTTAAGCGTTAGTACCGTCTTTTTTGCATGTTACTTTGCATCACATATGCGCATTTTGCCCAGCATGTTTTACCGGGCATTTTTGCCGACTTAGTCCGAACAAACTCAATTGTACGACGGTTAGTAGTGCAGAAATTGCTGTTTTAATGCGCGAGTGTATAAAAAAGTGTTTGTGGGCATATTTCCTTCGGGTTACTATTGGTGTTTGAAATGTTGTTCAATTGCTCCGATTACACTTTGGAAGTGGGGCTGTGTGGTACAAATCGAAACGACTATATTTTTTCCAAACAATGTTTTTATCAATGCAGTATATACAGTTGGGTTAATTATAGACACTTGTTATTTTATTATTATTATTATTATTATTATTATTATTATTATTATTATTATTATTTAGGGAAATTACAATACACTTACGTTTTATTTATTGCATTTCATTTTTGGGTCCTTTGCTGTTTTTGAAGGGGAAGTGAGCGGTTGTTAATAAAACTATTTGTTAGTCTTTGTCATGGCAGAAATCGGAAAATAATTTTTTTTTCACTGGTTGACTTTCAGATATACACGAATGTAAAACGAACGTAATATTCAAATCAAAGTTTAATTTCAAAAAGACTTGAAGTCAATAAAATTTAATTTATGGTGCACTACACGCATTCAGGTCTGGCAGTAGTGTTATCTTTATTTATTAATATCAAACGATTTTTGCATTAATCTTGTTTTATTGTCGTGGTAGAACTTCTATACACAAAATTTTTAAGTGGCACATCTTGTTAAGTAAAATTTATTGCGCCTTCCCTATATCTAAAATTGATTCTTAGCACAAACAAAAATATTCTTAGCACAAACAGAACATACAAATTAGCATTTACATGCATTCACAGCGATTCAAAATTTGGTTTGAAGAGAAAGACTTCGCGATCTAATATTTTGACAAACCCCTGTTGAAAACAGAACCAACTTTCTATTTCACTGACTCGTATATTAAACATCGTATATCTTTCAACAAAATAAAAAAATACACCTGAAGGAGACTTTTAAACTTTTCTTTGAAATTAATTCTACAGATCATTGTTGGATCATTGTAGTTATCCCGGTGTCAATCAGCTGGCTCTTAATGAATTATTAAAAGTTAAATGTAATTATAAAAATAGTTTTCGCTTTTCATTTAATGTTGAAAATAATACTTTTAGAGGATTATTGTTATCAAAATAGAAACATTAATATTTGGTAAACTTTTTAATATTACGCTAGTAAACATTAATACAACACTGATGCTATCTACGCTTCCTCCAAATTGTGAATGTTATTTCCAATTCGGGGCCCACTGTGACGAGCGGCCAGAATCGGCGCGACCCTCATTTGCATTTTCGGGGGCGCCTGAGACCATAATTCTCCGCCCCACCCCCGCCTTCCTTCCCTTCTTTTTTCCTCCTTCGAGCCACTACTCTTCATTTTTCTCCTGTTGCCAACGACTTCATCGGATATTCCGCGGAGGAAACGACTGGATAGGTACTGCTGTGTCGTACAGTCTCGCACATGTATACGAAACAGAATTTTCGTCGACGACTCCAACTCTATTTTTACTAGAAACTTCGTTTCCGTGGAATTCCTTTGCGGTGGAGCATCGTTTGTCCGGCGTCCCCCCGGGGAACAGAATGCGGTCTACGAGGAGATAAAGTAGATGAAATTACTCCAGAACTAAGAGCGTTAAACTATTTCCACTTAACTCGGAGTTTACCACAAGAGCCAGGAAGTTCCTTCGTTTCCGACGCTTCTCCAGCTGTTGACTAAACAATGCTACAGATCACGGACGCGCGCGAGACAGAGATACAACGCGATAAATAACGAAGTGCAAATAAATCATGCGAGGCATCCCGAATATAACTTCTAGGATCAATTAATTTCTTGTACTACTCCTGTATCATGAACGTGGCCATTCATTTCCTGGATGTTTTTGTGTTTGGCCGGCCCCTACCGGCCTCCCCCTTTCGTTTCCTCGTCGCCGCGAGAAAAGGCTTTGGGGAGTGTGCCAGAGTAAATAAGTGTATTTATAAAACACGACGTCATAATTCACGTTCCCTCATCCTAAAACTCTCTCCTGCTTGTATTTCATACGGCTTTCTCGCATTCGAGCATAATTACTATAATAACACGCGGCGTTTAAATCTCGCGTCGCCGTCTTCTTCTCCGCTCGGCGGGTGACGCGCGATAAATCGTCACCGGAACAACAATGGAGCAGTTCGGCGGGATTTCCGACTCAATGAAACGGGCGCGGAGGGCACTGAGAAGCTTTTTTCGCGCCCTCTTCAACTGATATCGACTTCATTACTCATTCGGCGTTAACGACGCGCGGAGGAGGTTGCGGGGGTGGGGGTGAGAAAGGAGATTCGCTCTCTCGCAATATGTTGGTTTCAAGTTGATAGAGAGAGAGTGTATGGTAGAGAAGATCTCACAATTTCTAAGATGTTTATATAATATTGGCATTATCGCGATAGCAAAGAGAGAAGGGTATGTAATTATAGACACTTGTTATTTTATTACTTATTATTATTTATTATCTATTATTATTTTTTGTTGCTTTTGGTCATGGCAGAAATCGAAAATATTAAATTTAACTGCTGACTTTCGGATATAAAACGAAGTAATATTAAATAAGTTTAATTTCGAAAAGATTGAAGTCAATAAATTAATTTTGCTTGGCAATACACGTATCAGTTTGGCAGTAGTGTTATGATGTTTATTTATTAATACAAAAAACGAAAAAATTTTGCCAATTAATCTTGTTTTATTTGGTCGTGGTAGAATTCTATACACAGAATTTTTAAGTGGCACATTTGTTAAGTAAGATTTATTGCGGCTTCCTGTACTTAAAATTGGATTGTGCAGTATCTAAAGAATTCTTAGACAAACAGAAATAAAATTGGCATTTAATGCATTCAATGGATTAAATTTGTTTTGAAGAGAAAGACTTCGCGATCTAATATTTTGACCAAGCCTGTTGCAACAGGAAAAGCAACTTTCTATTTCACTGACTCGTATTTAACATGTATATCTTTCAAAAAATAAAAAATACCTGAAAGGAGACTTTAAACTTTTTTGAAATTAATATCTACAGTCTTGTTTGGATCATTGTAGTTATCGCGGTGTCAATCAGCTGGCTCTTAATAATTATTAAAAGTTAAATGTAATTATTAAAGAATGTGTTATTCGTTTTCATTGTAGATGTGGTTGAAAATAATACTTTTAGGATGTATTGTTATAAAATAGAAACATTAAGTATTTGGTAAATTTTATATTCACGTAGTGAAACATTATAAACACTGGGATTGCTAATTTACCTTACTCCAAATTGTGAAGTGTTATTTCAATTCGGAGAGACGTGTGACGAGCGGCCAGAATGGCGCGACCGCTCATTTGCATTTTCGGGGCGCCTGAGACATAATTTCGTCACCCCGTTCCTTCTTTTTTTTCCTCCTTCGAAGGTGCGATACTGTGTCATTTTTCTCCTGTTGCCAACTGCTTCATCGAATATTCGCGGAGGAAACGATGGATAGGTATGCTGTTGGTCAGTCTCGCACATGTATAGAAACAGAATTTTTCGTCGACGGCTACAACTACTATTTTTACTAGAAACTTCGTTTTCCGTGGAATTCCTTTGCGGTGGAGATCGTTTGTCCGGGTCCCCGGGGAACAGAATGGGTTCTAGAGGAGAAAAGTAGATGAAATTACCCAGAACTAAGAGCGTTAAATATTTCACCCTTAACTGGAGTTTCCAAAGAGCCAGGAAGTTCTTCATTTCCGACGCTTTCTACAGCTGTTGACTAAACAAATGCTAAGTACGGACGCGCGCGAGACAGAGATACAACGGGATAAATAACAGGAAGTGCAAATAAAATAATGCGAGGCATCCCGAATATATCTAGGATAATTAATTTTTGTACTACTTCCTGTATCATGAGTGGGCATTCATCTTCTGGATGTTTTTGTGTTTGGCCGGCCTACGGCTCCCTTTCGTTTCTCGTCGCCGGCGAGAAAAGGATTTGGGGAGTGTGCCAGAGTAAATAAGTGTATTTTATAAAACGACGTCATAATTCACGTTCCCTCAATCTAAATCTCTCTGTTGTATTTTCATAACCGGTTTTCTCGATTCGAGCATAATTCTATAATAACAACGCCGGGCGTTTAAATTGCGTCGCCGTCTTCTTCTCCGCTCGGCGGGTGACGCGCGATAAATCGTCACGGAACAACATGGAAGCAGTTCGGGCGGATTTCCTTCCGATCATGGAAAGGGGCGGGAGGGCACTGAGAAGTTTTTTCGCGCCCTCTTCATGATATCGACTTCCATTATCCATTCGAGTTAAGCGCGCGCGGAGGAGGTTGTGGGGGTGGGGGTGAGGGGGTGGGGGGTGAAGAGGAGAGGAAACTCGGCCAAGCTGTTCCCGGCGCAGGCAAAAAACGTTCGACGAGCGCTTCTTCTGACAAATCAAGGAGTTTGCTTATTCGGAGAGATGGTAGGGCTTCGACTAATGTCACTGCGTCTCTCTCACTGCAGGTCTGGTTTGAGTCCGGACAGTGGCAAGGATTTTTTTGAGTATTTACTATGGCTGTGCGGGTGAGCTAAATGGGGAAGGTGCCGACGTTTTCGGTTCACACATTTGCGGCTTTCCTCAGGGCGTGAGCGTAAACGCTTCAAGGATTTTTCGAGCATAAGTTGTTCAGACAGGTCGAATTCAGGCGCCGTCTGTGGGAGAATTCTGCAGCGAAGCTAGAAATTATTCTCAGTAAACGACTGAATTTCACTTCGTGAACTGGGTCTCACAGCGTCGCGGAGGTGTGCCTAGGACGCCCTCGGTAGGTTATGGAGTGAGCGATCAGTGCGATGCCTGAGAGACCTCTCCGTGGCTCGACACAGTTGATTTAAAACAAGTATTTTGAATTTTGAGGGTAATTGGACTTGACGCCTTTGTAAAATTTTAATTTTTTCTCGTAATAGAACAATATAATGCAAGCCTAGGGGGAAAAATAGAGCAAAACAGTTTATGATTGACATTGTCATTTTTGCAAAAAAGCGGTATGTTTTTCAAAAGTTCAAAACATTTTAATTGCAAAAGTTTTAGCAATTAATTACGAGTAAGTATATGGAGTTATAACACCTCAAGTATAGTATTGATCGTATGTGCGGCAGAAATGGGAGAAAATAACCAGTCTTACAGTCATGTGAGAGATTGGTGATGCTTTTGTTATAGATACCTGGGATCTCGGGAAAAAGACAAAAGCGAAGCAAAGTTAGATTGTTCACTAAAATCAAATAAATGAAATGTAGTAAGCGTATTTCCCCAGCTTTTGGCTAGGAGCCTGTGGCTCGTGTTGCAGTTCATTGCAATCGCTTAGAATTAGTATATTACTATTTTACTTCGCGTCGCAGAAAATTGTGAAGATGACTAAATATTCCTTAATCATTTTGAGAAGTGTCGTTAAGTTTGTTACATAGCGGAATGGGAAAACATCAAAATACGATAAACATTTGATTTTTCACCAGCATATTAAAGTTTTGCTTATACGTACATCAGAAAAAAATTGTGGTTCGTAATCTGGGGATCAGGCTATGTAGTACATGTTTTCGGGTCGCTACATCCAAAGACAACGAATGATCTGATGGAAGATTCCAAGAGAAGCAATGAATTAGGAAGGAGAGAGGAGAGGCGAGAAGAGGATTCGGGAAGAGAGATCACTTTACCCAAAAAGGTGATGGACTGAACGCGGACACGGGATCGACTAATCTTGAAGGCTTAGAAAGAAAATATCGAATCCGTGTCGGTTTTACCTCTATCACATAGGTTTTTGATAGAATCAAAAAATATAAAAATATAAGATATTTTTGACCCAGGGTCAGACATGTTACTATATGTTCCTGAGAGGAGCGGAAACTCTGAATTAGTCATAAATGCC
>BOPP01000128.1:751020-779412 GCA_017312745.1 Gryllus bimaculatus | reverse complement strand
TGCAATAGTACGTCATTGTCGTATTAGTGAAGACTTGAGCAAAATATTTATTTTTTGCAATGTTCTACTGGGTCATTTTATTTGTTGGTCTCGAGCAGTGTGTTGCTGCAGGCCTTTAATTTTCTTATACGAGTATTTTTCTTCTGTATTTCAGGCGTGTATATTTCAAGTCATAATCATAGGAATCGACCAATTTTCCTATCTGAAATAAAAGTAGCCACAGTCATCAATTTTCCAGTCATTGGATGATATTCTTCCAAAGTTCTTGACTTATCTTGAAGAGTGTAAAATGTACAATGGTTAAAACATGTAGTCGAGCGCTGCGAATCACCGTCATTGTTTATTAAGGCAACCAACTTGACGTTTATGAGTTTCACGATTTCATATTGCCGCCATCTCTGGCATTATCACGACACGGCTATTGCGAAGGCGAGGAGGTGAAGAAGACGCAGACGGTGACGAAAAAAAAGAGGATGACGAAAAAAACGACGGCAAAGAAGAAGACTATGGAGAAGACCACGACGACGATGAAGAATACGACGGCGAAGAAGACAATGGGAAAGAAGGAGAAGATGACGACTTCGACGAAAAACAAAAAGACAATGGAGAAGGAGTAGATGACGAAGAAGAAGACGACGGTGCAGAAGACGAAGATGTAGACTACGGCAAAGACGATGGAAGTGATGACAAAGAAGAAGATGAAGCATGAGAGAAGAAACATGAGGAATACATGGTTTGAGAAAACTGAGAGTATCAGACTATTGTCTTATTAACTGTTGATCGGTATTCTGTTGCTAATGTTGGAGTTAACAGCTGAATCATATAAGCTCTCGTGGTTTTGAAAGCATCTTCTGAATTACCTTCATCTTGCAGAAGGCTGACTCAGTCACACATGATATTTGGTTCTCTATTCTTCGGAGAATCCTAGTTAGAATCCTAGAAATTCATATGTCTGCAAGTCATGACGTGGCAGTGGTGCAGAAAGTGTGAAGATGTCTAAACTCACATGAATAAGTAGATATCGTCGTACTAATCTTAGCTAATATGTTTTTGTGCACACCTGTCGTTGGGTAATTTTATAAAGCTTTTAAATTTTTTGCAATAAATTGACGTCGGGTAAAGTCTTAAGACATCAAATATGTGGGGTCTAAGTCTCTAAAAGTAAATGGCATTAATATGTGTATTGTTATTTATTTGTAAATAAATATTAATTTCGAGAAGGAACCGAAAACGAGATATCCAAATGTACATTTGAAAATTTTTGACATATTCTGAAAGAATTCTGCATTGATAGTTCTCACAATTAAGCTATGATTTGTTACTTTTATTTGAAAATAAGAACAAAAGAGGTTTATACACGTAGACAAGTTTGAAGTGTTTGAGTAAAACCGAAATTTGTCTATTTGTTTGAAATATACTCACAATGCGATAATCCAAAATGTTTCTTCTGCCTGTCATTTTAGAAGACATTACTAACTGAAACGTTGAAAGGCTCTTTACGATTTGGCGATCATAAAAGTGGAGAATAGTCGTTTTGTAGGGGAGTAAAAGGTCAATAGCAATTATAGGGAAGGAGATGAAAGTTTTGCTTCAATTTGTCTTGTCGTATTTGCTTCAGGATCATATCATTAATTAGTTTTCCGGAAATCATAAAACTTGTATTGTTCCTTCTATACTTTACAATTTCTAAGAATGTCGTTGACGTTAATACTAACAAATAAAATCTTAGGCGGATTATAATATACATTGCGATGAAACTGGAAAAAATCTAACATTTCACTTTCACATGGTTGTTAAACCTGTATCTGTTTAAAGCAAGACTGGAACCTTTTTTTCTTGTTAGAAGAATAATTCTTCCCACAATTTAACTGGAACTACTCTAAGAAAATACGTGGTTTCGCGAAGGTAAATGAAGCCATAAAGCATATGTTAAGGAAATGGTAATAGTTGGAAATATATTTTCGTAATAAGGGACGCAGAATCCAAACCCGACTGCAGAGCGAGCTCGCCAAGACTGCCGATCTAAGAATAATCACCGCTCTCACTGTCGTTACTTATTCTTTGCCGGCGGTGGCCCACAGTGGGACAGAGAACACCGAAGTGTGGCATTAATTGAAAACCTCTGAAGTATTGCAAAAATGTCGTGGACATCAAATTATGTTATTAAAGAAAAAATACGGTGTAGCTTCTTTTCAAATTGGAGAGAACGCTTTCGAAATTATTAATTATATAAATAAAATGAAGCACGTTATTACTTTCATGTAATATATAATTTATTATACTTAGATCGTGAAATAAGAAAATAGATACGTAGCCAGATAGATATAAATAGATTAATAGGCGGATACACAGGTAAATAGATAGACATATATACAGATAGGTAATTAGATGGACAGATGAATTGACAGATGGGTGTACAAATAGATAAATGTATGAATAGATAGATAGATAGGTAGATAGATAGATAGATGGACAGAAAGAAAGAAAGAAAGAAACAAACTTAAACGTACACACGTTTCTTCCTTTCTGTATAGGTTCGGTGGTATAACGGTTAGCATGTCGGGCTGTTGTTTTCAGGGTTGCGTGTTCAAACTCGATACAAGCCGTCGGTTTAAAAACAGTGTGCACATATATAGGAAAGGCGGGCGAAAAAATCGTACGTACGCCTTTCTTCGTATGAAGAAGTAAAGCCGGCAGCCCTATGTAGGAGATTTATTGGTTTTAGATGATCCTCAAGCCTAAAAGAAGCCTCTGAGCATCAAACAAATCGCTTGTTTCGTCGCCCGAGATGATACCTTTTTTTATCCACTAGATGGTGAAAGGAGCTAAGCAAAATTTACGTGCTCAAACAGCCTGGTGGCCCGAGTTACGCCGCGTAAAATAGTGTATTAACTAACTTCTTGGAGCATTTGCTTTTTGCCACGTTTTGCGGTCCGTGGCTCGACTGTGCGCCCGCTGGGGGCTGGTCGACGCTGCCGGACAACCCGTGTTTTGCGCGGCGTAATACATTTTTACGTTCACTCCTCGCGCGAGAAAATTACGTCTACAAGCGCTGAATTGATACGCTAGAGCGGCCTTGGCGGAACCAACGACTGTATTCGCATGTAATATAGTATTTGAAAGGCATCCTGGAAAACAATGCAAAATATTTCACTCTGACAGATAATTCACAATTAAAACGATGCTATCTTCACTTAGGTACTCTCGCAGGAATATATTGCATAAATGATTACGTTGGTTGTGAAAAACACCCCCAAGATACTTTCGTTTTTGAGTATTGTAGGATTTCATAACCGATTAGGATTTCGCGGTAAAATCCTATCGTTTTTTTTATTTCTATGCATCTCATTTCCGTTGCATTTTTAGATTGAAATTAATTGTGGCGTTTATTGCTTGAAAGCTCATCGTTGAGAAAAATCCAATCCTAAATTCTCACGTAATTTTATTTCAAAACAAATTATAAGGTAGTATACCAGTATTTTTATAAAATCCGGTGTATCGCATTTATATTTTTATTATACTTGCACCTTTTGATTTCAACTTTTTAGTTTTTGTCATAGGCTTCCTTTTTAATTAAAGAAACATTACTGTGTATAGGAACAATATTTATCCTTTTTTCATTACAAGAGAAAGTGTAATGATGCGCCGGTAAATTTGCCATTTTCCAGCGCATGATTACACTTTCTTTTCTTACGAAGTATGTGCAAGAAAGTAAACTAGTGTTACTGAACAGTCCCATCACTATTTATATATTTTTCCAATTTTCGAAAGTTCGGAGACTTATGAAAATGAGTCATGTGCAATCCTTTAAGCGTACTTTTTTCAATTCCTTAAAAAAAATTGAAGAAACAAATTGGAGCAGTTTTGAAAAAAGGTTTCTTTGCATTAATTTAAATCACAAATTACGAGACAGCTACTCGTTTTTCCTAAAAACACAGTATGATCTTTTTTAATGAGCTGTTTTTTGGAATAGACTTTGTTCGAAGCAAACATTTCTTCCTTTGATTTTGTAATTTTTAAACGTAACCTTTTTGCAATTTTCGAAAACATGCGAGTGCCGAAAAGGACTGGTACCTTATTTTTACCGTCCATTGATACATTAGAGGAAAAATTTAAAGAAAAAAATTGATGCAGATTGTTTGAAAGAAAATGTTAACAAATTTAAAACAGCACTTTCACAATTTTAGAAAAAAAATATTTCGATGAACATGAGATCTGCGCCATTTTCTTAAACGATCTTCACGGTAACTAAGATACAAAGTTTAATAAAAAAAATTGGAGCCATTTTTGAGGAAGTTTTGATAATAATTTTAAAGATTCTTGTAAAGTGCCCTCAAAAATCAAATTATCCAGTTGAAGCCTCGGGTTTGTTTAGATCCATCGGGGAATATCAGTTTTGGAGTAAGTCTTATTTTTTCTTTAGAATTAAACTAGTATTGCCACAGAATGGCACAGACTTTCCCGTATTAGTTTTCTATTTCCTTTCGTCTCTGCTCGCTATTCGGACACACACTCTTGCCAGCACCCCACTAACGCTCAAAGTACAGTTATTTGACATTTTCTTAATTTTTCCGTTTACTAACACTTGGGACGGAAGTATTATTTTAGGAATATTAACGAACAGTAAAACCTCGTCTTAAATGCCAATTTTCTTTAAAACTTTTGAAGACGTTTTTAAGAAAACTTTCATAAACGATTGAAACTCCAGAGAAAAAAAATAGTTTCTATTTCTCTCCAGTGAATATGTGTTTGAAGTGTCATCAGCGCTCGCTGCGAACTTTTGCCTTCAACAGTTTATTGTGACAGAAAGGGAGAAGCGAAGTCATGGTTCAAGAAATGTTGCGCGATTAATACACTCATGACTATAAAACGTAACTCAATATTTTGACTGAAAACATCACGCACAACAGCTTAAAACAAAAGATATAAACATTGCAATAAAGAAAGACTATTGTGTCGGCACTGCCAACGTGACAAGTAAAATATGCTTCAGGTTGTACGTTCAGGTTATAGTATTCGTTATTATACTAATAAGTAGTACATCTGTATTTTAAAGAACGTCGAAGCTCAAGAAATGACTTTTAAACTCATTGTTTTTGTATTAATTATCTTCGTGTGTTCTTCTCACACCGCGCGACAGCAACGAGAGTGAGTTGTCCATACATCTTAAAGTTAAGTGTATTGTTAACAAAAAAATGTGTTCATTTCATGAGAAATTATTCATCAATCTCCTCACATCATAAAAATTAATATATTCTAAATGGCAGGAAAGTATTATTTTTTCTTTTAAAATATGATATTGTTTTCTGAATATGATTTCAAAATCTCATTTTCAGAAACACTCAAACGCCATTTTCTCAAAAATTGCTGCAAATTTTTTCTTTAAACTTTTCCAACGAAAAATGATAATTGCACTGTTTAAGGTGACATAGAATTAAATTTGCTGTATTATTTTGTCTTTTCAAAAGTTACACTAATGTAATTTTTTACAATATCTCTTATGTTATTAATATCCACATTTCCAGCCATTTGTAAACACTATTGAATTTGTAACTGAAAGTGCTTTAAATGATTTCATCTAAAGTGTTTCAAAAACTCAATAGTTTTCTGTCAAAAGAGGTTCAAATGTCGCATCACAGTAACGTTTAAACACCATCTTCTTAACATAGGCTCCGAATTTTTCAATGAAAATTGCCATTTAGAACGAGGTTTTACTCTTCTTTAATATTCGTAAAGTAATAATTTGGTTCCACTACTAAATAGTGAAAAGAAACTAGAAAAATTGAGAAAATGTCAAAAAATATTCTTTAGGCATTTATTGATGGCAGCTGGCAAGAGGATGGGGCAATTCGGAACAGCTATCCCAGACCAAAGAAAATAGAAAACTAATACGCGAAAGTCTAGGTCATTGTGTTGCATCGCTAGTTTAAATTGTTCACGGAAGTTCGAGCACATATTTCAAATCCGATTTCTTGCTAGTTTTTGTGGGAAAAGGGCTTCGTAGCATGAATTATATTTTAAAAAGGCGTTTTCAGACCAAAAATCGGACCATTGGTTCAGACTTCATCGGTAAAATAAATTCCCATGTGATAGTAAGGCGATCTATTGAGTTTTCTTACAAGTATTTTTCGGTTAATTTTGCCTTAAGTATAAATTCACTATATTTCTCTAAAGCGTCCTTTACGCTATCCGAGGACCAAGTTTAATCCAAAATGTGACATTTCTGAGAAAATTTAAAATAGTTGATGCTTTATGCAAAGTACCCTCAAAAATATGAATATCCGTTAGCGAATACAAAAGCCTCGCGTTCGTTAAGATCGATCGAGAAATATCAACTTCGGAGAAAATGGTGCTGGCGTTGATCACAGACGGACTGACAGATACACAATAGGGGCGCCAAATCTTTAAACAATTGAATCGTACTATGGTAATCTTATTTTTCATTACTGTCACACACAATACGATATAACGCGTGCTATATTTTATTTAGAGGTGAAGATTTTTTGTGCCCCGAATATTTAGTATGGAGACAAGTACAATTTTGAAGTTGTGTTGAGATGATTGTAAAAGAGTGAAATTTATTGTAATTCTGAAAAATTATTTTACTCATACGGGTAAAATGAAGTTTCTGATTAGTCACACCCTCATATAATAAATTATTTATTTCAGGTACGACTTTTGTGATTTCAACTGTTTGTATTGTAGAGATTGCAAAATATTGCCTGGTTATCCTGGAACATACATATGCTACATACGTTGTGGTTTCTGTCGCTTATGCAAATTCCTGTTTATAGTAGATATAGGTGATGATTTAGATATCCTTGTGTGATAATTCATAATCAATGAAAATAAGGTCATGAGGTAAGCAAAGGCATCATGTGATATTTTTATGCGATATTATTTCAACTGCAGGAGCGTCGAATCTTAATATTTGATTAATGTATTGAATGGTTTTCAGATCTTCTTACAAACGCTTTGAATATTTCGCCTCCATCTGTCGAACTAGAATAATTATTTTAAGACTATCTAAAAGTCTGTAAGTTTTGAATAGCTGTCTCATCTCTATTGATTGGTAAATTACTGAGTATTTCAATTTAGAACTTAACCTATTCGTTTTCTGAAATGTCAATTAAAGATTTTTTTAAAACGAGTCCTGAGTTTTGCAATTGTTTTTTTGAAACAACGATTCGGAAATGTAAAAGGTTAGGATGATTTAAATTGTATTCTCAAAGCAAAACTAAATGACGATACGTGCAATTCAAGTATATTCATGAAAGGAAAGGAACGTATAATATTCACTGCGAGAGACTGTGTCTGCTCTCTCAGCTGAATCAGCCGAGGTGATGAGATGCGGGCACTCGTAAAGCAAACAAGCTCGCATTGTGTGCAGCAACACACCGCACCTTGAATTTCTCCATGTGGACAGTTAATGGGGAGGCTGCCACTTTATGTCTCTAATTAGCGAGAAACTGTGATAGCGGTTGCCATTAGTTTGGCTTTTATATGCTTCTTCTGTCCAGAAGTGAAAATGAGCACGATAGTGAAGGGACTCACACTAAAGTCAGATTTATTAAAAGGAAAAATCCGGTGGCTGATTTAAATTCATTTGTTGAATAGGTCCGCGCTCCGCTTTTCAAAGCATTCGTAATGAGTTTAAATTGCCGAGGAAATTTCTCCGATGTTCCAAATAAATTGTGTAGGCCCACAGAGTGTTACAGTAAAAGTCGTAACGTATATCCGGCACACATAAATTTCTACAGTTAGGTAATGCAACATTAAGCAGAGTAACATATGTGAACAGGCAGTGAATACCAACCATTGGTTTCGTTGTGTAGCCCTACCTGTTTTGTTCTCTCATTTACTTTTACCCGTAGTATGTCTTGGAAAGAAGTTCAGGACCTCGGCACCATTTGTTTATCTCTGAACGTCAACGAACCAAACTTTAGTTTTTGTGCCGCTTTTATAATGTTTCAACGAAAAGAGAGTACAACAAAGTCAACCAACAGAGAGTATAGTAGAAGGATTTGATGAATAGATGTGCATAATTCTGGCACTGTTGATGTTATGTTCAGAAATAAACGTTGGAATACCAATAACAATAGTTTACTTAGCATGGGTTTTCAACAACACAAATACACATTGTATCATTGTAAGCCAGTGCACCATTTACACAATAGAAAATACAAACTTTAAAGCACAGTCTTCGTAAACAGTCTACTCTCTAACTACAGCGGAGCTTACCACTCTGCAATAGACTGACGTTAAGCAGGTCTATTCACGTAGGCTGAAGGCCCCTCGCTACACCATACAATCTCTTACATTGTCACCAACTTTCCGAATTGAAATTCCAGCCACTGAGCTGATTTACCAACTCTCTCCTTCGCGCTCGCAGTCCCGTTTGTCATATCGGAGACGTCATCCTACGACTCGCCTTGAGTGACGTCGGGGGGACACACGAGTTATTACGAATGAATGTGTGTGTAATGAATATGCATTTGCAAGTAAATAGTTTAAACAGTTATTTGCGGCTCTGATAGACCCGTTCCCCTGATCGTAGGAGCAATCCTTATCCGATTGGAGATCGTCCTGAGTCGTAGACTTCGCTGCTCCTCAACAAAAGTACGTAAACTGCGTAACTCTCCGTGACCGCAGTCACACTCGGAGCAACAGTTTCACAACAGCTTCCCAACACAAGAATGACCCCACGAGCATAGCTCGACTCTGCACCGCCCCAGGCACATGTTCTCTGCGATCGCACGAGGTATTCACACGACTCAAAATCCACCCCCGCGCCTCGCACATTAGCTCATGTTTCTTTCACCCACGTGACATGCGAATCCCGTCACGTGACCGCCGATCTGTCGCGCGGTTTTGGGCACCCCTCCCCACGGATTCTTGGAAGCTTCCAAATTACGTCGGGACGCCTCCTCCCCGGCCCAATTTCTATTCAGCCTCTCTCTGCTCACCCCCCTCCCCTGGCGTCTGGACCTGCCTAATCCTGCCCGCGGGCGCCTCGGCGCCAGACTTCCTTCCAACGAGGTTCGTTTCGCTATACGTTACACTTGAAGCTGCTGTCGCGGTGGCTGCCTTGACAAATGTGGCGAGTCCCGCAAGCGCGCACCATAAACTCAAATGCACCACCACACGACAACAGTTAAACCTTTACAAAATATGTTAATTACAAAATAGGTTTTCCTCCGAAGATCTGTATTTATAATATACAGTGACGGCTGGTGCCCCCCCAAAAGTGGGGGCAGCACCTCCGTGGAATGTCACGAGTGTGAATTCCAAAATTGAGAACACTAATACACAATAAAAATAAGAAACTCATGCATTCACAAAAAATAAGTTTAATAACAATCTATTATATACACATTTTTTGCGTTGAATCCATGTCAGGTGTGCTTTCCTCTAGTCAACATGATTTTGGCTTTGATTTCCCATGAACAGTCAAGTTTTTGTATTATTTCCGCCTTGAGACAATTGGAGGTAATAATATTGACACAATAAAAACGGACTTGGATTTTAAAATACGGTGATCAATGTTTAGTAATTTGCAACTGCCACTATTGTTTGAATACGTTGACACTTGTTCATTCTATGATTCCTCGCAAACTTGACGCAAAAAACTGCACGGCGAATCGTTTGGCTCGTGCTTGGCAACATTAAACGTCCATATCGTGACGTCACACATCTGCGCGTCGCGCTGCCTGGTTTGAAACTAGTCGACAGCTAGAGCGCTTTAGAGGGATTCTTTGATTTCAAGTAATTTCATACGTCGCTTTTGCTGCAATACTCTGATTATTCAATAAAATTAAGTGGAAAATGTATATTCCTAATATATGATAAGTATGTATAGTAGAATTATCTATTGGTTGTGCAACTTAAGCACGAGTCACACTAATGTACTTTCATATTTTTGACATTAGAGGTCTGGGGAACAACTGCCATTTCAATATATCCGTGTGATGAATAGTTCTCACTCTAAACATATTTATGCACCGTGGTGAGCATTCTAGTTTGTGTGTCGTTGGTTGGAATCATATAATTATTGCTCGAATTTTAATGACCTAAATATCAGCAAAATATGTAAGTATTTCTGACCTTACACGTATGTATATATGACGTTGAAAATGAAATATAAATTAATATACGTTGATTTCAAAAACTTCTTTCTGATTTTGCTATCTTGCCCTACTGTGTAAGAAAAGAAAGTATTGTAATCGAGCCACGCAAAACGACAATTTTTCGACCCAAAAACTCTTCAAATACAAATACCTTTTTTAAACTACAATACCTAGTTTTCTTACTTAATTGTAACCTTTTTTCTTAAAAAAGATAGGACTATAATCATTAAAATCCTGGCGCTACATCTAACCAATACTAATAGCAGCATGTAAGAATATCAACATATCAATATCAATATCAATAACAACCGCAAAAAATAAAAAAAAGTTATTACTTAGAGAAAAATATTACTTAATTTTAAAACAAAGATACAAAATCAGTTGCAGTCTGGAATATATATGAAGGATATAATGAAACAAAATGTATAAAAATCAAAAGGTAATGACCTTTACAAACGTCTGGAATAAAGACCGAAAATTGTGAATTTTATGTAATTTAATTTGTAATGGCAAAAAATCTAATCCCCATAATCTTTCAACTAAGTTAATAAAAATCCTCTTATAGCTGTCGATCTATTTTCAACTGTCATTTAGACAAAACAGTTTTATTATTGCACAAGGAAAGTGTTCGCTTTGTTTTAACATCTCCATCACATTGCACTAGGGGATAAGGATCATTTTATTAGTGCTTTCATCTCGCCATTACAGCGTTTACGACTTAGAGCAGGTGTTCTGAGAAGCATCAGCGATAACTGGGGCGCGGGTGTGTTGGAAATACCTTGTTCCAAGCGCACAGTGAACCCAAATAACAGCGAAAGCGCTGACGCAAGGGCCTCTTAGTTCTGTTTTACTTTCTCGTCCTGACGAAGATTGCGCTTGCGGAAAGAGAGAGACGTTTTTCCGGAAACTATTTTCTTTGGCGTCAAGGATCTGCAGAATGCGGATTATGAGTTAACAACATTTTAGAGGAAACAATCTACTATTTTTGGTTTCGTCCTTTTATCTATCTATCGTATTCTATCTACTATTTTTGGCGTCGTTCTTTCCCAACAAATCGTGGAACACATCATAAAATGTTTTATTTCCTCACTTGTTATCTAGTTACTAGTTGTGGTGCAAGTTGATAATATAAGACACTAAAGGAGAGACTCTCGCGAGCAATCCGGCTTCCTTCAATTGCAGGACCGGCAGGAAACGCACGGACGGAAAATTTTTGCACGGCGCATTCGTCAGTTTATCTTTACTAATCTATTAAGCGTTTCTGTCTAATTCTTGTTGAAAAAGTAAATTTATATGATTATGTAAATTTATATGAAGGATTTTATTACATGCATAAGCGATGTAATCAGACTGTTTTAGAAAGTTAAAACGTTTCGCTGGCGAATTTATTGCAATTTAAACTAAAAATTTTAAAAAAAGTGATTTTCTTATTTTTTAAATTTTACACAAAAGGGTCTCTTTTAATCTATAAATTGAGGTATTTCACATTTTTGGTAATTCACAAAGAATGTAATTTTATACTGCGATTAAAAGTTACGTAGGGCACAAATTCCGGAAACGTTTCGGTTATGTAGGAAACAAATGATTTTCAAACATAATTATTAATAATTTATAAAAATGAATGTATACAGATGTATTTCTAATTCGTAGATTTTTGTAAAACACTGTGTGACTTTACGTAATTTTTTGCGCCGTTCCATTTGGACATGGAATGACTCATTTGCAGTTAATTCTTTTACTACAATAAAGATATTTTGTGAGTCAAGTTATTCCTTACTTTATAACAATACAAATTAATTGAACCGACACAAATGAGTGATTAACTGTCTAACGACAAAGCCCTTCACGAACGCGATTACGTACATTGTCTATCGTATTTTTGAAATTTTTCTAATCCTTTTTTATAATTGTCTTTTACTTTTTTTACACATTGTCTACCCTATTTTTGAATTTTCTTCTAACCCTTTTTTAAAATGTCTCATACTATTTTTTACTATTAAAAATGCAATTTTCTAATATATTTATAATGTATTTCATCATTTTGGTTGACTTTGACATTTTGGTGGAGGACAAAGGTCTGCTGTTTAAAACGGCTTTAATTTTTAAAACACATGTTAGGTAGCGTTCATTACATAATCCTTCACAAGCAAGAATATGCTCTTAATGAGGTGTCCCCTGTCGTCTCTGGATTTTGTGCAACCCTGGCCCAGCGCGCAGCGCATGCATCCCCGCGCGCTCGGGAACCGCCGCCCGTCTGCCGCGCCCGCCGCCACAAAAGGAGATTCGCTCTCTCGCAATATGTTGGTTTCAAGTTGATAGAGAGAGAGTGTATGGTAGAGAAGATCTCACAATTTCTAAGATGTTTATATAATATTGGCATTATCGCGATAGCAAAGAGAGAAGGGTATGTAATTATAGACACTTGTTATTTTATTACTTATTATTATTTATTATCTATTATTATTTTTTGTTGCTTTTGGTCATGGCAGAAATCGAAAATATTAAATTTAACTGCTGACTTTCGGATATAAAACGAAGTAATATTAAATAAGTTTAATTTCGAAAAGATTGAAGTCAATAAATTAATTTTGCTTGGCAATACACGTATCAGTTTGGCAGTAGTGTTATGATGTTTATTTATTAATACAAAAAACGAAAAAATTTTGCCAATTAATCTTGTTTTATTTGGTCGTGGTAGAATTCTATACACAGAATTTTTAAGTGGCACATTTGTTAAGTAAGATTTATTGCGGCTTCCTGTACTTAAAATTGGATTGTGCAGTATCTAAAGAATTCTTAGACAAACAGAAATAAAATTGGCATTTAATGCATTCAATGGATTAAATTTGTTTTGAAGAGAAAGACTTCGCGATCTAATATTTTGACCAAGCCTGTTGCAACAGGAAAAGCAACTTTCTATTTCACTGACTCGTATTTAACATGTATATCTTTCAAAAAATAAAAAATACCTGAAAGGAGACTTTAAACTTTTTTGAAATTAATATCTACAGTCTTGTTTGGATCATTGTAGTTATCGCGGTGTCAATCAGCTGGCTCTTAATAATTATTAAAAGTTAAATGTAATTATTAAAGAATGTGTTATTCGTTTTCATTGTAGATGTGGTTGAAAATAATACTTTTAGGATGTATTGTTATAAAATAGAAACATTAAGTATTTGGTAAATTTTATATTCACGTAGTGAAACATTATAAACACTGGGATTGCTAATTTACCTTACTCCAAATTGTGAAGTGTTATTTCAATTCGGAGAGACGTGTGACGAGCGGCCAGAATGGCGCGACCGCTCATTTGCATTTTCGGGGCGCCTGAGACATAATTTCGTCACCCCGTTCCTTCTTTTTTTTCCTCCTTCGAAGGTGCGATACTGTGTCATTTTTCTCCTGTTGCCAACTGCTTCATCGAATATTCGCGGAGGAAACGATGGATAGGTATGCTGTTGGTCAGTCTCGCACATGTATAGAAACAGAATTTTTCGTCGACGGCTACAACTACTATTTTTACTAGAAACTTCGTTTTCCGTGGAATTCCTTTGCGGTGGAGATCGTTTGTCCGGGTCCCCGGGGAACAGAATGGGTTCTAGAGGAGAAAAGTAGATGAAATTACCCAGAACTAAGAGCGTTAAATATTTCACCCTTAACTGGAGTTTCCAAAGAGCCAGGAAGTTCTTCATTTCCGACGCTTTCTACAGCTGTTGACTAAACAAATGCTAAGTACGGACGCGCGCGAGACAGAGATACAACGGGATAAATAACAGGAAGTGCAAATAAAATAATGCGAGGCATCCCGAATATATCTAGGATAATTAATTTTTGTACTACTTCCTGTATCATGAGTGGGCATTCATCTTCTGGATGTTTTTGTGTTTGGCCGGCCTACGGCTCCCTTTCGTTTCTCGTCGCCGGCGAGAAAAGGATTTGGGGAGTGTGCCAGAGTAAATAAGTGTATTTTATAAAACGACGTCATAATTCACGTTCCCTCAATCTAAATCTCTCTGTTGTATTTTCATAACCGGTTTTCTCGATTCGAGCATAATTCTATAATAACAACGCCGGGCGTTTAAATTGCGTCGCCGTCTTCTTCTCCGCTCGGCGGGTGACGCGCGATAAATCGTCACGGAACAACATGGAAGCAGTTCGGGCGGATTTCCTTCCGATCATGGAAAGGGGCGGGAGGGCACTGAGAAGTTTTTTCGCGCCCTCTTCATGATATCGACTTCCATTATCCATTCGAGTTAAGCGCGCGCGGAGGAGGTTGTGGGGGTGGGGGTGAGGGGGTGGGGGGTGAAGAGGAGAGGAAACTCGGCCAAGCTGTTCCCGGCGCAGGCAAAAAACGTTCGACGAGCGCTTCTTCTGACAAATCAAGGAGTTTGCTTATTCGGAGAGATGGTAGGGCTTCGACTAATGTCACTGCGTCTCTCTCACTGCAGGTCTGGTTTGAGTCCGGACAGTGGCAAGGATTTTTTTGAGTATTTACTATGGCTGTGCGGGTGAGCTAAATGGGGAAGGTGCCGACGTTTTCGGTTCACACATTTGCGGCTTTCCTCAGGGCGTGAGCGTAAACGCTTCAAGGATTTTTCGAGCATAAGTTGTTCAGACAGGTCGAATTCAGGCGCCGTCTGTGGGAGAATTCTGCAGCGAAGCTAGAAATTATTCTCAGTAAACGACTGAATTTCACTTCGTGAACTGGGTCTCACAGCGTCGCGGAGGTGTGCCTAGGACGCCCTCGGTAGGTTATGGAGTGAGCGATCAGTGCGATGCCTGAGAGACCTCTCCGTGGCTCGACACAGTTGATTTAAAACAAGTATTTTGAATTTTGAGGGTAATTGGACTTGACGCCTTTGTAAAATTTTAATTTTTTCTCGTAATAGAACAATATAATGCAAGCCTAGGGGGAAAAATAGAGCAAAACAGTTTATGATTGACATTGTCATTTTTGCAAAAAAGCGGTATGTTTTTCAAAAGTTCAAAACATTTTAATTGCAAAAGTTTTAGCAATTAATTACGAGTAAGTATATGGAGTTATAACACCTCAAGTATAGTATTGATCGTATGTGCGGCAGAAATGGGAGAAAATAACCAGTCTTACAGTCATGTGAGAGATTGGTGATGCTTTTGTTATAGATACCTGGGATCTCGGGAAAAAGACAAAAGCGAAGCAAAGTTAGATTGTTCACTAAAATCAAATAAATGAAATGTAGTAAGCGTATTTCCCCAGCTTTTGGCTAGGAGCCTGTGGCTCGTGTTGCAGTTCATTGCAATCGCTTAGAATTAGTATATTACTATTTTACTTCGCGTCGCAGAAAATTGTGAAGATGACTAAATATTCCTTAATCATTTTGAGAAGTGTCGTTAAGTTTGTTACATAGCGGAATGGGAAAACATCAAAATACGATAAACATTTGATTTTTCACCAGCATATTAAAGTTTTGCTTATACGTACATCAGAAAAAAATTGTGGTTCGTAATCTGGGGATCAGGCTATGTAGTACATGTTTTCGGGTCGCTACATCCAAAGACAACGAATGATCTGATGGAAGATTCCAAGAGAAGCAATGAATTAGGAAGGAGAGAGGAGAGGCGAGAAGAGGATTCGGGAAGAGAGATCACTTTACCCAAAAAGGTGATGGACTGAACGCGGACACGGGATCGACTAATCTTGAAGGCTTAGAAAGAAAATATCGAATCCGTGTCGGTTTTACCTCTATCACATAGGTTTTTGATAGAATCAAAAAATATAAAAATATAAGATATTTTTGACCCAGGGTCAGACATGTTACTATATGTTCCTGAGAGGAGCGGAAACTCTGAATTAGTCATAAATGCCTAGTACGTCATTGTCGTATTTAGTGACGACTTGAGCAAGAATATTTATTTTTTTGCAATGTTCATACTGGGTCATTTTATTTGTTGGTTCGAGCAGTGTGTTGCTGCAGGCATTTAATTTTCTTATACGAGTATTTTTTCCGTATTTAGGGTGTATATTTCAGTCATAATCATAGGAATCGACCAATTTTCCTATCTGAATAAAGTAGCACAGTATCAAATTTTCCAGTCATTGGATATATTTTCCAAGTTCTTTGACTTAGCTTGAAGAAGTGTAAAATGTACAATGGTTAAACATGTAGTGCGCGCTGCGAATACCGTCATTGTTTATTAAGGCAACAACTTGACGTTTATGAGTTTTACACGATTTCATATTGCGCATCTCTGGCATTATATGACACGGCTATTGCGAAAGGCGAGGAAGGTGAAGAAGAGCAGAGGTGACGAAAAAAAGAGGATGACGAAAAAAGACGGCAAGAAGAAGACTATGGAGAAGACCACGACGACGATGAAGACTACGACGGCAAGAAGACAATGGGGAAAGAAAGGAGAAGATGAATTCGACGAAAAACAAAAGACAATGGAGAAGGAGTAGATGAGAAGAAGAAGACGACGGTGCGAAGACGTAAGAGGTAGACTAGGAAAGACGATGGAAGTGATGACAAAGAAGAAGATGAAAGATGAGAGAAGAAACATGAGGAATAATGGTTAGAAACTGAGCTTATCAGAATTTGTCTTATTAGCAGTTTTGATGATATTCTGTTGTTAATGATGGAATTAATGCTGAATAATATAAAGCTTTGTGGTTTTTAAATCATCTTCTGGAATTATCTTCATCTTTAGCAGAAGGATTACTTCATCACACGTGGATATTTGGGTTTCTATTTTGCGGAGAATCTAGTTAGGAATTATATGTCTGCAAGAACATGACGTGGCAGTGGTGCAGAAAGAGTGAGTTCTACACTCACAACGACTAGGTAGATATCGGTGTACTAATCATAGTAATGTGTTTTTGTGGCACACGTGTGTTAGGTTAATTAAAAGCTTTTGTAATTTTTTGCAATAAATTGACGTGGATAAAGTCCTTAAGCTTATAAATATGTGGGATCTTGTGTTAAGTTCTTAAAAATAAACGGATTATATGTGCATTGTATTTATTTGTATTAAATATTAATTTCGAGAAGAAACAGAAAAGAGATATCGCAAATGTACATTTTGATAATTTCTTGGAACTTCTGAAATAATTCTGCATTGATAGTTCTGCATTAAGCTTGTTTTGTAGTTTTAATTTGAAAATAAAACAAAAGGGGGTTTATACACAAAGACAATTTTGAAGTGATTGAGTAAAACGACCTTTGCCCATTTAGCTTGAAATATACTCGCACTGCGCAATTTAAAATGTTTTCTTTCTGCTGTCAATTTTAGAAGACATTACCACTGAAATGTTGAAAGGATTCCCACGACTTGGCGATCATAAACAGTGGAGAATAGTCGGTTTTTTAGGGGAGTAAAGGTAATAGAATTATAGGGACGGAGATGAAAGTTCTGCCTTCAATTTGTCGTGTCGTATTTGCTTCAGGATCATATCAATAATTAGTTTTCCGGAATCATAAAACTGTATTGTTTCTATAGTTTACAATTTCTAAGAATGTCGTTGACCGTTTAATACTAACAAATAAAATCTTAGGCGGGATTAATACTATACATTGCGATGAAACTGAAAAATCTAACATTTCACTTCCAATGGTTTGTTAAACCTGTATCTGTTTAAAGAAGACTGGAACTTTTTCTTGTTTAGAAGAAATAGATTCTTCCAACAATTTAACTGGAACTACTCTAAGACAATACGTGGGGTTTCGGGAAGGTAAATGAAGCATAAAGCATATGTAAGGAAATGGTAATAATTGAAATATATTTTCGTAATAAGGGCGCAAGATCCAAAACACCCGACTGAGAGTCGACATTCGGAAAAACTGCCGATTGAAGATATCACCGCTCTCAACGTCGTTACTTATTCCTTTGCCGGCGGTGGGCTTACAGTGGGACAGAGGACACCGGAAGTGTGGCAATTAATTGAACGCTCTTCGAAAATATTAATAATATTAAAATATAAATAAATACAATTAGCAGTTCATTACTTTCCTTAATAACAATTTATTATACTTAGATGTGAAATAGGAAAATAGATATGTAGCCAGATGGGTAGATTGATAGATAAATAGATAGATTATAGACGGATACAAGGTATAATAGATAAGATATATACAGATGGGTAATTAGCTGGACAGATGAATTGACAGATGGGTGTACAGATAGATGAAATGTATCGAATAGATAGTAGATAGGTAGACAGATAGATAGGGTAGATAGACTAGATTAGCGATGGATAGATGATAGATGGATAGATAGATAGCTAGATAAGATAGATGATAGATGGAATTAGATTATGATAGATAGATAGATAGATAGATGATAGATGGATCAGATGGTAGATGGAATAGATGGATAGATAGAAGTAGATAGATAGACGAGAGAGAGAGAGATAGATGGATAGAAGAATAAACTTACGTATCACTTCTTACTTCCTTTCTGTATAGGTTAGGTGGTAAACGGTTAGGCTGTGGGGCTGTTCGTTTTTCAGGGTTGCGTGTTTCCTACTTGCGATACAGCGTCGTTTTAAAAAAACCTGGACATCTATAGAAAGGCGGGCGAAAAATCGGTAACGATATGGCCTTCTTCGTATGAAGAAGTACAAGGCAGTCTATGTAGGAGATTTATTGTTTTTTAGAAGATCTCAAGGCCTAAAGACGTCTGGAGCATAAACAAATCGGACTTGTTTCGTCGCCGAGATGATACTTTTTTTTTATCAGTAGATGATGAAAGGAGCTAAGCAAAATTTACGGTACTCAAACAGCCTGGTGCCCGAGTTTACGGGCCGCGTAAAATAGTTGTATTAACTAACTTAATTGGAGCATTTGCTTTTTTGCCACGTTTTGGCGGTCTCGATGGTCGACCTGTGGCCGCTGGGAGCCTGGTCGACGCTGCGGACAACCGTGTTTTGCGCGCGTAATACATTTTTACGTTCATCCTGGGAGAAAATTACGTCTACAAGCGTGCATTGATACGCAGAGGGCTTGGGGAACCAGACTGTATTGCATGTAATATAGTATTTGAAAGGGCATCCTGGAAAACAATGCAAAATATTTCACTCTGATCAGATAATTCACAATTAAAGATGCTATTTCACTTAGGTAATCTGAGGTATATAATTGCATAAATGATTACGTTGGTTGTGACAAAAACACCCCAAGATTCTTTCGTTTTGAGTATTGGGATTTATACGTTAGGATTGCGGTAAAATCCTATGTTTTTTTTATTTTATGGCACTCTTTCGTTGCATTTTTAGATTTGAAATTAATTGTGGGTTTATTGCTTGAAAGCTCATCGTTAGAAAAATCCAATCCTAAATTCTCAGGTACTTTTATTTAAAACAAATTATAAGGTAGTATACAGTATTTTTATAAATCGGTGTATAGTATTTTATTTTTATTATTTGCACCTTTTGATTTCAACTTTTTAGTTTTTCGTCATAGGTTCGCTTTTTAATTTAAGAAAATTACTGTGTATAGGAACATATTTATCCCCCTTTTTTCAATTCCAAGAGAAAGTGTAATGAATGCGCGGTAATTTGCCATTTTCAGCGCATGATTAACACTTTCTTTTCTTGAAGTATTGCAAGAAAGTTAAACTAGTGTTATGAACAGTCCATCACTATTTTTATTTTTCCAATTTTCGAAGTTTCGGAGACTTATGAAAATGAGTCATGTGCAATCTTTAAGCGTACTTTTTTCAATTTCCTTAAAAAAAAATTGAAGGAAACATTTGGAGCAGTTTTGAAAAAAGGTTTTTTGCATTAATTTAAATAAATTAGGACAGTATGGTTTTTTCTAAAACAGTATGAATTTTTTTAATGAGCGTGTTTTTTTGGATAGACTTTGTTGAAGCCAACATTTCTTCCTTTGATTTTGTAATTTTAAACGTAAGTTTTGCAATTTTCGAAAACATGCGAGTGGCGAAAAGACTGGTATTATTTTCCCGTCATTGATACATTGAGGAAAAATTAAAGAAAAAATTGATGCGATTGTTTGAAAGAAAATGGTTAACAAATTTAAAACAGCACTTTCACAATTTTAGAAAAAATATTTGATGAACATGAGATCTCGCCATTTTCTTAAACGATCTCACGGTCAACTAGATACAAAGTTTAATAAAAAAAATTGGAGCATTTTTTGAGGAAGTTTTTGATAATAATTTTAAAGATTTTGTAAAGTGCCTCAAATCAATTTTATCCCAGTTGAGTCGGGTTTGTTTAGTCATCGGGGAATATCAGTTTTGGAGTAAGGTTTATTTTTCTTTAAGAATTAAACTAGTATTGCTAACAGAATGGACAGACTTTCCCGTATTAGTTTCTATTTCCTTGTCTCTGCTCGCTATTGGACACAGATTTAACACTCTTGCCAGCACCCACTAACGCTCAATATACAGTTTATTTGACATTTTTCTTAATTTTTCCGGTTTACTAAATCTGGGACGGAAGTATTATTTTAGGAATATTTAGAACAGTAAACCGTCTTAAATGCAATTTTTTTAAAACTTTTGAAGACGTTTTTAAGAAACTTCAAAACGATTGAAAATCCAGAGAAAAAAATAGGTTTCTATTCTCATCCAGTGAGATGGTTTGAAGTGTTCATAGTGCTTCGCTCGATTTTGCCTTCAACAGTTTTATTGTGACAGAAAGCGGAGAAGGAAGTTGGGTTCAAGAATGTTGCGCGATTTAATAACTCATGCTATAAAGTAACTCAATATTTTGATGAAACATACGCCCACAAGCTTAAAACAAAAGATATAAACATTGGCAATAAGAAAGATATTGTGTGGCACTGCAACGTGAAAGTAAATTGCTTCAGGTTGTACGTTCAGGTCTAGTATTCGTTAATTATACTAATAAGTAGTACATCTGTATTTTAAAGAACGCGTCGAAGCTCAACGAAATGACTTTTAAACTCATTGTTTTTGTATTAATTACTTCGTGTGTTTTCTCAACGGCGAACAGCAACGAGAGTGAGTTGTCATACATTTAAGTTAAGTGTATCTTTTAACAAAAATTGTGTTCATTTCATGAGAAATTATTCCCATCCATCTCTCACATCATAAAATTAATATTTAAATGGAGGAAAGTTTTTTTTTTTATTTTAAAAATATGCATTATTGGTTTTTGAATATGATTTAAAAGTCATTTTAGAAACATCAAAGCCATTTTTCAAAAATTCTGCACTATTTTTTCTTTAAACTTTTCCAACGAAAAATGAATAATTGCAACTGTTTAAGTGAAATAGAATTTAAATTTGCTGTATTATTTTGTTTTAAATTTTACCTAATGGTAATTTTTACAATTTCTTATGTTATTAAATATCCACATTTCAGCCATTTGTAACATGATTGATTTGTAATGAAAGTGGCTTCTAAATGATTTCATCTAAGTGTTTTCAAAAATCAAAATGTTTTGTCAAAAGAGGTTCAAATGTGCATCACGTAACGTTTAAAAACCCATCTTCTTAAAACATAGGCTCGAATTTTTTCAATGAAAATTAATTAGAAACGAGGTTTTACTCTTTTAATATTCGTAAAGTAATAATTTGGTTCACTACTAAATAGGTGAAAAGAAACTAGAAAAATTGAGAAAAATTTCAAAAATATTCTTTAGGGCATTGCTTGATGGCAGCTGGCAAGAGGATGGGGGCAATTCGGAACAGTATCGCAGACCAAAGAAAATAGAAATAATACCGAAAGTCTAGGTCATTGTGTTGCAATCGCTAGTTTAAATTGTTCAACGAATTCGAGCACATTATTTAAATCCGATTTCTTGCTGTTTTTGTGGGAAAAGGGCTTCGAGCATGAATTATATGTTTAAAAAGGCGTTTCAGACCAAAAAGCATTGTTAGACTTCATGGTATAAATAAATTCCCATGTGATAGTTAAGGCGATCTATTAAGTTTTACAAGTATTTTTCGGTTATTTTTGGCTAAGTTATAAATCACCTATATTTTCTAAAAGCGTCCTTTACGCTATCGAGGAAAGTTTTAATCCAAAATGTGACATTCTGTAAGAAAATTTAAAATAGTTGTGCTTTTCAAAGTACACGCAAATATGAATTCGTTAAGCCCCCTAATTACCAAAAAGTCGAGTTCGTTAAATCGATCGAGACTATCAACTTTGGAGAAATGGTGCTGGGTTGATCACAGACGACTGACAGACACACAATAGGCGAGCACATCTTTAAACAATTGAATAGTATCTGATAATCTTAATTTTCATTATGTCAACCCCATAACGATATAAGCGTGCTAATTTTATTTAGAGGTAAGATTTTTTGTGCCCCGAATATTTAGTATGGAGACAAGTACAATTTTGATAGTTGTGTTGAATGATTGTAATAAGAGTGAAATTTATTGTAATTTGATAAAATTATTTTACTCATACGGGGTAAATGAGTTTTCTGATAGTCACCTCATATAGATAAAATTATTTATTTAGGCTACGAAACTTTTTTGTGATTTCACTGTTTGTATTGTAGAGATTGCAAAATATTCCTGGTTATCTGGAATACATTGCTACACTACGTTGTGTTGTTGTCGGCTTATGCAAATTCTGTTTATAGTAAGAATAGGTGATGATTTAGATATCTTGTGTGATAATTCATAATCAATGATATAAGGTCATGAGTAAGCAAAGGCATCATGTGATATTTTTATGCGATATTAATTTAACTGCAGGAGCGTCCGAATATTTTAAATATTGATTAATGTATTGAATGGTTTTAGATTTTTCAAACTGCTTTGAATATTGCCTCATTGTCGAACTAGAATATTATTTTAAGACTATCTAAAAGTCTTGTAAGTTTTTGAATAGTGGTCTATTCTATTGATTGGTAAATTACTGAGTATTTAATTTAGAACTAACCCTATTCGTTTTCTGATGTCAATTAAGATTTTTTTTTAAAACGAGTCTGAAGTTTTGCAATTGTTTTTTTGAAACACGATTAGGAAATGTAAAAGGTTAGGATGAATTTAAATTGTATTCTCAAGCAAATAAATGACGTCGTGCATTCAAGTATATTCATGAAAGGAAAAGGAACGGTATAATAATTCACTGCGAGAGACTGTGTCTGTCTCTAGCTGAATGAGTGAGGGTGATGAGATGCGGGCACTCGTTAAAGCAAACAGCTCGATTGTGTGCAACACACCGCACCTTGAATTTTTCATGTGGACAGTTAATGGGGGGCTGCCACTTTATGTCTTTAATTAGCGAGAAATTGTGTGGGTTGCATTAGTTTTGGCTTTTATAGTGCTTTTCTGTCCAGAAGTGAAATGAGCACGATAGTGAAGGGACTCACACTAAAGTCAGATTTATTAAGGAAAAACTCCGGTGGCTGATTTAAATTCATTTGTATGAATAGGTCCGCTCGCTTTTCAAAGCATTCGTAATGAGTTTTAAATTGCCGTAGGAAAATTTCTCCGATGTTCAAATAAATTGTGTAGGCGCACAGGTGTTAAGTAAAAGTGTAACGTATATCCGGCCATAAATTTCTACAGTTAGGTAATAATTAAGCAGAGTAACATATGTGAACAGGCAGTGATACCACCATTGGTTTCGTGTGTAAGTACTGTTTGGTTCTCTCATTTACTTTTCCCGTAGTACTGTCTTTGACATGAGTTAGGATCGGACCATTTGTTTTATCTCTGAACGTCAACGACCAAATTTAGTTTTTGGTGGCCGTTTTTATTTTGATGTTTTCAACGAAAAGAGCGTTACAAAAAGTAAACACAGAGAGTAAGTAGAGGGATTTGATGAATAGATGTGCATAATTCTGGATGGTTGATGTTATGTTCAGAAATAACGTTGGAATACCAATAACAATAGTTACTTAGCAGGGTTTTCACAACCACATACCATTGTTATATTGTAAGCCAAGTTGCCACATTTACAATAGAAATACAACTTTAAACACAGTTTCGTAAACAGTTACTCTCTAATACAGCGGAGTTCTTACCACTATGCAATAGACTGAGTTAGGCAGCACTATTCACGTGGCTGAAGGCCTCGCTTACAACCATAATTCGTACATTGTACAATTTCGATTGAAATTCCAGCCATTGAGCTGATTTACCAACTCTCCTCCTTTCGCGCTCGAGTCATTTGTCATATCGGGAGAGTCATCCTACGAACTCGCTTGAGTGGCGTGGGGGGACACAAGAGTTATTCGATGATGTGTGTGTGAATGAATATGCATTTGCAAGTAAATAGTTTAAACCAGTTATTTGCAGTCCTGATAGACCCGTTCTGATCGTAGGAGCATCCTTATCTGATTGGAGATGGTCCTGAGTCCGTAGACTTCGGCTACTCTGCAACCAAAGTACGTAACCGGTAATCTCGCGTGACCGGCAGTCACGCCCGGAGCAAACAGTTTTATCCAACGTTTCCCACAAAGAATGACCCACGAGGGCATAGCTCGCTCTTCACCGCCCGGGCACAGTGTTCTGTTGCGATCGACCGAGGTATTCAGATCAAAATCCCCCGGCTCGACAGTGCTCATGTTTCTTTCACCACGTTGACAAATGCGAATCTGTCCGCACGTGCGCGATCTTCAGCGGTTTTTGGGCACCTCCCCGGATTCTTGGAAGCTTCCAAATTAGTCGGGGCGCCTCCCTCCCGGCCAATTTCTATTAGTCCTTTCTGCCACGCCCCTGGGTCTGACTGATATCCTGCGCGCGGCCTCGGCGCCTACTTCTGCCAAACGAGGTTTTGTTTCGCTATACGTTAAACTTGAAGTAGCCTGAGCGGTGCTGCTTGACAATTGTCGAGTCCCAATGCGCGCGCCGCGAAAGCCCAAATGCACCGCCATACGACAACAGTTACCTTTACAAAATGTGTTAATTACAAAATAGTTTCACTCGAAGATCTGTTATTATAATATACAGTGAGGTGGTGCCCCCCAAGTGGGGGCAGCACTCGTGGAATGTCAGGAGCGGTGATTCAATATTGGAACATATCACAATAAAATAGAAACTCATGCTTAAAAGGTTATAAATATATTATAACCATTTTTTGCCGTGATCGTGTCAGGTATGCTTTCCTTAGTCAACCATGATTTTGGCTTTGATTTCCGCACTGACACTCAGTTTTTGTATTATTTCTGGTTGAGACCCAATTGAAGATAATAATATTCACACAATCATAAAACGGACTTGGATTTTAAAAATAGGGTGATCAATGTGTAGTATTGCAACTATACTATTGAATACGTTGTAAAACTAGTTCTTCTATGATTCTGCAACTTGAGGCGAAAAACTTGCAGGGCGATGATGGCTCGTGCTTGGACATTAACGTCCATATGTGACGTCCAACATCTGCGGTGCGCTGCTGGTTAAACAACAGAGAGCGTTGAGAGCTGTTTTTTGATTTTCAAATAATTTCATACGTCGATTTTGCTGCAATACTCTTTCGATTTATTCAATAAATTAGATTATCCGATTATTAAATGATATTCTGATACTCTTGATTATTAAAATGTTTATTCCTCATGTTGTGATAGTATGTATAGTAAGATTATCTACTGGATTGTTCTAATTGTCTATGGTTTTGCAACGTGCAACTTGGAGAATGAGTCACCACTAATTTATTTCATATTTTTTGAATTAGTGGTCTGGGGAAAACCTAGCTTTCAATATATCGTATGATAACTGTCTCACTCCTAAAATGTTTATGCGCGTGGCGAGATTCTAGTTTTGTGTGTCGTGGTCAATCATATAATTACTGGCCGAATTTTATGACCTTAAAATATGCAAATAATGTAAGGTGATTTCTGACTTACACCGTATGTAAATGTGACGTTGGAAAAATTATAAATTAATGTATTGATTTCAAAATGCTTCTTGCTGATTTATTTCTCTCTCTTATTTTGTAAGAAGGGAAATGTATTGTAATGTCTATGCCCAAAAGCCGGACAATTTTACGGGTCCGAGAAAATTTTTCAAAATAAATACTTTTTTGAACTGACAATATTGATTTGTTAGTAAATTGGTAAATTTATCATAAAAAAAGATAACGACAGAATAATCATGTAAAATCCTGGGGCCTAGTTTACCAAAAAATAGCGACATGTAGATAGGAGCATAAGCAAAAAATAAAAAAAGTTAAATTACTTTAATTACTAACAATATTAATTAATGTTTAAAATTAGATACAAAATCTGCTGCAGTCTGAAGATATATGACAGGATATATGAAAATGTATAAAATCAAAAAGGAAATGGTATTTTAAACGTCTGAATAAAGCCGAAACGTGAATTTTATGTAATGTAATTTGTAAATGGCAACAAAACTAATCCATATCTTTCAACATAAGTTAATAAAAGTCATCTTTGTAGCTGTGATCTATTTTCTACTGTATTTTAGACAACAGTATTTATTATTGCCCAAGGAAAGTGGTTGCTTTGGTTTTAACATATCTCAATTGGACTAGGGGGATAAGGATCATTTTATTAGTGCTTTCATCTCGCATCTCTAGTCAAGGCGTTTTAGCGCTTAGGGCAAGGGTGTTTCTAAGGAAGTCAGCGATAACTGGGGGGCGGGGTGTGTTGGGAATACTTGTTCAAGCGCCAAGTGAACACAAATTAACAGCGAAAGCGTGGACGCAGGGCTCTAGTTTTGTTTTACTTCTCGTCCTGAGAAGATTGCGCTTGCGGAAGAGAGGACGTTTTTTCCCCGGGAAACTATTTCTTTGGCGTTAAGGATTGCAGAATGGCCGGATTCTGAGTTTAACATTTAGAGGAAATCTATATTTTGGTTTCCGTTTTTTTATCTATCTATCGTATTCTATCTACTATTTTTGGGCTTTCGTTCTTTCAATATCGTGGAATCACCTTCCATAAAATGTTTTATTTTCTCCACTTGTTATTAGTTATAGTTTGGTCAAGTTGATAATATAAGCACTAAGGAGAGAACTCTCAGAGATCCGGTTTCCCTTAATTGCAGGAGGCAGGAAAGCACGGGACGAATATTTTCGCACGGCGCATTGTCGTTTTAATTCTTTACTAATCTATTAAGCGTTCTGTCTAATTCGTGTTGAAAAAGTAAATTTATATGATTGTATAATTTAATGAAGATTTTTTACATGCATAAGCGATGTAATCAGACTGTTTTTAGACAGTTAAAGAGTTTCCGCTGGGAATTTATTGCAATTTAAATAAAATTTTAAAAAGAAGTGATTTTTTTATTTTTTAAATTTACAAAGGGTCTTTTAATTAATAAATTGAGGTATTTCACATTTTTTGGTAATTCACAAGAATGTAATTTTACTGCGATAAAAGTTACGTAGGGAAATTCCCGGGAACGTTTCGGGATTTTACGTAGGAAACAAATGATTTTAAACCATATTATTTATAATTTATAAAATGAATATACACAGGTGTATTTTAATTCGGTGTTTTTGGTAAAACAACTGTGTGACTTTACGTCCATTTTTGCGCGTTCCATTTGGACAGGAATGATCATTTGCAGTTAATTCTTTTACCTACATATATTTTGTGAGTAAGTTATTCCTTATTTATAAATAAATTAATTGAACAACCATAAGTGATTAACGATAAAACCTTCAGAAGCGATTACGTAATTGTTATGATTTTTGATTTTTTTTTTCTAATCTATTTATAATTGTTTTTACTATTTTACCAACATTTTACTTTTTGAATTTTTTCTAGTCTTTTTTTTAATGTCTCTACTATTTTTTACCTATGAAATGCATTTTTAATATATTTATGATGTATTTAATTTATTTTGGTTGACTTTGGAATTTTGGGAAGAAAAGGTACTGTGTTAAAAAGAAATATTTTATAACCAATGTTTGTAGGTTATTACATAATCTTACAACTAAGCATGTGCTTTAAAGGTGTCCTGTGTCTTGGTTTTGTGACCTGCCAGGGAGGGCATGCATCGCGCGTCGGGAACGGCGACTGCGGACCGGCAAGGAAGTGGTGAAGGCTGAGTGGGGGCGGGGCCGGGGCTGCGAAACCGGAGCAGAAAGCGGACGGCGCGGGCGACTTGTTGCCGATCGGTGAGCCCCTAGCACGGCTAGGCGGTGGGCGTGGTGGTGGCCGGTGGGACGACCGGCCGGGTGGTGGGACGGGGCGGGGCGGGGGTGGGGAGAGGAGCGGGTGGGGAGGGGAACAGAGTGAGGGATTGGGGGATGGTTGGGGGGGGGGGGGGGGGGGGGAGGGGGGGGAGGGGCGGGGAGGCGGGGCGTGGCGTGGCGGGGCGGGGCGGGGCGGGGCGGGGCGGGGGCGGGGCGGAGTGGGGGGGCGGAG
>BOPP01000128.1:733530-744343 GCA_017312745.1 Gryllus bimaculatus | reverse complement strand
GTGGGGGCGGGCAGGGGCGGCGCATGGGCCAGTAGACGCGGGGCGGTGGTTGCGGGGGCGGTGCGGGTCGGTGGCAGGGGTTGGCAATGGCGGGCGGTGGCCGCGGGGGTTGGCGGTGCGGAGTGGCTCGGGGGTAGTGCGAGGCGGCGGGGATGCAGGAGTGGTGGGGCGCGCGGGGCGGTCGCATGGGCCATTGGAGGGCCTTGCGGGGGCGGCGGTGCGGTGGGCGGCGCGTGGGTCGGGTGCGGGTTCGTGCGGGAGCAGTGAAGGGGCGGCGCGGTGACCGGTGCGGCTGGTGGTGGCACGGTAACAGTGTCGGCGGCGGGGTGCAGTAACGCAAGGTCGGCGATAAGGCGAATCGCAGGGGGCAGCGCGGGGCAGCGCGGTGACCGCGGGGTACGCGCGATGCCAGCGGGGTTGGACGCGGGGGCAGTTGAGGACGGCGCGGGCAGCAGTAGAGTGAAGGCTGGCGGGTGTTGCACGCGCGCCGAGCGCCGCAAGGCCAGCCGGGACGCGGGCCACGCAGGCCAGCGGGCACGGTGGGTGGCGGGGGGCGCGTGCGGGGTGGCAGCGGGCGGCGCGGGCGCGAGCGAGGGCGGCGGCGGGCGCGCTCGGAATCGCCGCGGGGGGCAGACGCAGGGCGTGCTGAGCTGCGTTAGGGGATCGCCCACCGCGCTCGTGTTGAGTGGAGGGTTCATTCACCTGGCCGCGTCGCCGAACGCGACGTGGTATCCAGTTCCGCTCGTGGCGCCGCAGCGGGATTTCACGGCCTCGTGAATGAAGGCTATTAACATGTGGGCGCGCGGCTCACGTTCAGCCTGAGGGTGTGTAGTGTCACATTGAGTGGCGCCGCCGACCGCTCGCCGCCGTTTGCCGCGTCGATTAAAACCAATCGCAGGATCGTTGCATTAGCTCTCACGGTGTTGAGGCCGGGCTTCGTCTGACCGCGGCGTGGGGCTGGGCCGCCCGGGCACCCCGGAGGTGGCGCGGGCGAAGGGGTCTGGGAACGCGGCGGCGAGGGTGGAGGATGGGGCGTGTGGCAGGGACGGGGAGTATATGGTGGCGGGGCGGCTGTGTGGGTGATCGTGTTGTCTGGGGGTGAATGACGATGCCGAGGGGGCTGCGCGGCGAGGCGACTGCGCCGTGGCCCGTGGAGCGATGCGGGAGTGGGACTGCAGGGGTGCGGGGGGGCCGCCTCCGCCAACTTTCACAGGCCTTACGCCGCCCTCACGTTTCGCACTGGCCCAAAATGGGCCGAAAGACACATCTGATCTGCAAAGGATTGATTTGACAACCGAAATAAATCGTCTGAATATCTCAAGGAATGGAGGCGGAAAAGAAGGGAAGGCCATTTTGTTAAATAGCGACTTTTAATGATGATGGTTTTGAAATGAAACAGGATCGCTGTGGACAAAGATAAATCATTTATTGACATTTTTAAAATCCCTCAGACGAACACGTATGCCACAGTAAAAGCTGATTATAGCATTTTACCGTGTCTTAGACTGCCCTTATTGTGAACCTTTTCTGAGGTCACAAGTTCAGAGGTTGCCTAAATGTGTTGTACTTTGTTGTAATATTGTACTTTGTTTCTTTTTTACTTAATCATTGACATTTACCCCAAAATTTTACTACGTAGTTTTGATTAATTAAGCTATTAATGTATTTCAAAATGGGACAACTTTTGGATACAGAAAGTGAAGAAAGAAAGAAAAAAATAGATTGAACTCGTTTGAACTTCGGAAGATTTTGAGAGTAAAATGATCGGGAAACTTTTGTAACAATTTATATAATGAGTCATTTTCACTTTAAATGTTGTAAAAGTATGTAGTGTTCTCTTATGTTAATTAGTTAATCGTTTAAAGACTAAACATCGTTATTATTGAATATCTGGTTTCAAAATTTCAGAAAACATCGTTTTGACCCCCTGTCCGTCACCTTAGCGCTACGCCGCGTCCCATGCAACGTAGTTTTCTCTGCATTGGAGCTCATTAAAAAGTTATAACGAGATCGTAATTCTATTCTGCTATCGTAGTAGGAGTTGAATAATTTTGGGTAGTTATTCGGGTTCTGAATAAACAGGATATCAAATAAGGTCAGTCCGTGTAACGTAATATTCTTCAGTTATTGAACATGTTATGAACTCCTGTGCTGTTTGTGTTTTTTGTTGGTGATAGTTAATACAAAAATAAATACCTTACCCTTTCCAAAATACAGAAAGCCTTAGAATAATTATTTTACAACTTCGTCATTTACAGTATATAACTTTTCTGGGGAATTATTATACCAACAAAATTGTAGATAATAATATTTTCATTTAAGCGTTGGATGTTTATAAACACTCATGTATCGACAATAACTCCCCCTCAAAAAAATTACGTGATTCAGTGTTAACTCTTTTGTTTTTAAGGATACTTCTAGAAATGTAGATGAATCACCTATTGTTTATTCTTCTCTTCTCCTAACTGGATTTTTATTCTTTTTTCTCAACTCTTCAGGAGCATATGTTTCACGCGAGTGGTTGCCGCTGGAAAACAAATGACCCGACTGTCTATATTGTGGTCTCCAAACGTACGATTCTTGAATCGCAGGAAACGTATTTTATTTTGCGAAAGGGAGACTTTTATGCAGGCGTCCAAATGTTTCACACGAAGTTACTACGCCATTCACAGCAAGCAGCACGGATGGCGGAGGCCACTTTCACATTTATTTTCGCTTCGATCCGAAACGGTCCCGCACAATTTCGCGCTGTCTGATCTCGTAAATCTAGCTCTTGGGTAAACAAACTTTGCTCACGACACGCGAATGCCCGAAAACACTGGAAAGCCTTTGCACGGAGGAAAATACCCACTGTCGGTTTCGATGTGATCGAAGTGCAGTGGGTTCTGCGGGCTCTCGGCTGTATTGAGAGCAATAGGCATCAATGGCAAAACGTTCCATAAGCAGAGAGGTTCTTTTTAATTGGTATTTACCATTAAATAGATAAGGTAATTGGTAATTGATGTTTCAAAAGTGTCAGAAGAAATTAGTAATTTTATTTTGAAATAATCGAAATAACTTTACCCAAAAGCTAACCAAATGTGTTTCTTAACATGTTAACAAAATATTCATCATTACTCAATAAAATTGAAAATTAAAATAAGTGGTTGATTCTCAACTATTATTATTTACTCACAGAATATTAACTATTTTATAAAACAATATCAACAATCTATGTGTCTTGTAAATCTTTCTGCGAAGTGAGAAATGTGGAGGCTGTAAGGAGATTGGAAGGGAACGTGTTATGCATCCATTCTATGACAAATGCTTTGTTCTCACAAGCGTTGTCTCATGGATACGACAGTCCATTTTCAGTAAACTATTTTGTGGGGAGAGTGATTGATTTTTCTTCAACCATTCGCCTCTTTCAGGGATTTGCTGAAGGGACGTGAGACAGATGTGTATAATTTATGTTTTTCGCACAATTTTGTCTGTATGAATTATTTAGAGACGAAATTAATCCTGCAGAACCCCACTGAAACTAATCGCTTTTGTATTTGCCTGGACCTCACTCGAGGAAAGTTGCTACCAACCCGTGGATAAATTTGGAAGCAAGCAGTTAAATTTAATAGGAACCACTTCGGGTAACCGCATGTGGCTCGTACACAGTTGTAATCCTGCAGCCTGGAGTTCCCAGAGAGCGCAAATCCTACTCGGTTTCATTCGCTGCGTAGGCGGAGTCGCGAGGCCAGTGCCGGAGCTAGGCAATTTTGGACCGGGGGCAATCCTGAAACGTAAACCCCACAAAAAGGATTTGAAAGCTGTATCAAGAAACCATGAGTTATTTTATTTCAACAAATAATAAAAATTACGTTTAAGCTATAAAAAGTGATGAGAAATACATTTTAAATGATAGTTTTAAATAACGTATTTAGAGATGAAATAATACAATTTTCACGGTGATCTTATAACGCTAAACAATTTTGGGTTTAGTTAGTGTTTAGTAAAATGAATTGTTGTTAAACACTTGAAATAATATTGACGTCTGTGGATCCTATTATAATGTTAGCGTCGTTTGATTCATTTCGCACTTAAATTTTCGAAAAATTGTACATGACCTTATTTCAAAATATATCTTAAAGGAACATATTTCGTTAAGGGAAATATCTGTGTCATTAATATTTTTGTTGTAGGAAGGCTCCGAAAATATGCTGAAGTTTTGCAATTTCCAAAAAATTAGGGTTTTTAACCATTATAAGGCTGCACCATTATTTTAAGCGTCCTTCACACTATCCAACAATAAAATTAAATCAAAAACGATGGAGCCATTTTTTTTGTTGAACATTTGCAATATGATTCAGTAAAGTAGCCCCCAATATTAAAATATCGGTTTCAAATTCAGGGGGCCGCGACATCAGTCAGATCAATAGGGTAATATACATTTTGGAGAAAATCGGCTAAACGGTTTAACCGCTGGCGTTCACAGACGGACGGACAGACATACGTTCTGCCGTCATTCGATTTTTCGGTATCAACAACCCACAAATTCTGCCTACACGAGTTAGAGGATTATTTTTCTAAATTTAGGAACTGTATTTATCTCCTTTTTCATTATCAAGGCCCTGTAATAAAAAAAAGTTCTGCCGAAAATTTCCACAGCTATTCGGGCAGTATTACAAACCGTCCTCACTACTCCGTTGGGAGAAAGGAAAAAATGAAAATTTCATGAAATATGAGACTACTGAGACGCGACTTCAATTTTTTTAAAACTAATTTTCCCCCTCAATCCCATCTTTGGACCCGTGGCTTTTTGGGCTCGTTGGCTTGCGGCGCGCCGGACGTTCGCCCGGGCGATGCCCAGCGCCCGCCCTGCGCGTGGTGCAGGTGTAGGGAGGTGGAGAAGCCAGGCAGGAGCAGCCAATCGGCTGGAGCTGCCTCGGTGCCCCGAGAGCGCCCGGCGCCGCGGCTCCTCGGCCGAGAGGGCGAAAATGTAACTTCACTAAGCGCACGTTTTGTTGAACTCTCCTTGTGCTTGTAATGGTAGGAAGCGAGTTACTATTTTGTTAGCAATGCAGAAAAATCATACTTGCAATTCGTTTACCGATGCAAAATAGTTTTCTGTAACTCAGGAACAAAAATGTCTAGTTTTTTTTCAAATATTCCTAATCTCGCACTTTTTTCAAATTAATTTTTATTTACTTATTTTAAACTTTTACTCGTCTTTGAACTATTTATAGATAAAATGACGGGAATGGATTCTGGAACTCAAGAAAACGTGCGCAGATGTTATTCTTCCCCATACGTCACTTATAGTTTTTACTTTTTTTTTGGCGACTAAATAAATGTAAAGGCTCGCCGTGTGGGGAGAGAAGCGGCGAAAACCTCGTGAGCAGCTGGAAGACGGCGCTCTCGAGACCGGCGATTTTACAAGTTTGTGGCAAGGAAATGAAAAAATACTGAGCGAGCTAGTTGGGTGGAAGGTGAATCGCTCGGGATGTTTCATTTTTGCCGCCGTTTCCTGCAAGGACGCGCCGTTTCTTTTGAATTGTACAATATATGCCTGATTAAATTCGAGCTAAAAAAACGCCTCTGATATGAATATAAAAAGATGATTACTGCCAATAATATTTGTATTGCCGTATGCTATCGTAATGAGAAGATCTTCTGCTGCAAAAACATGCTGCAAAAAATAAAATAACGCAAACAATATTTCAGAAAAGGTAAAGACTAAAACAATTAACTCACACAGAAGATTGAAAAAAGTGTTCCGATACCTCATTTTCTGGGTTTTAAGCCCGGGGTAGTCGATAACGCAAAATATGACACGTGTAATCCTAAAAACAAACAACGGGAAAACAGAAAATGTCTCAAAACATCAAACCATTGGGTGTCAATGCTGGGAAATAAATCCATGCACCTTACTGCAAAGAAGGTCAATAAATCTGAAATGTTGGAGCATGACAGGCAGGAAAAAGAATCAAATTGAATTTGCTAAAATATATTGAGGTATATGAAGAGTAAAGATCTGATAAGTAACCAGTGACAATGACATAGAAAATACATTATTATCTACAATACAGCTTGGACCGTGACAGCTAAATTACATTACATCAGCAGTTAAATAATGATTAACAATTTGAAATTGCATATACACATATCACATTAAAAGTTAAATATTTTAATCACGTCTGCTAGTGAATGAAAATAATTAAATAGGCGGTCCAGTTTCCAAACCTAACTATTCAAAGTTTAAGAAATTGTTATTTTAAAGTTTAATATCCCTCTGAAAAAGTCAATTACATTGCTTGAATTTGAAATGTATAATTAATTTTAAACTATTAAGTCATACATTTTGATGATGCCATGTAATGGAAACAAACATTTTCAGGCATAGAGTTAATTTTCATTTAACTTGAAACCGGAAATATCTCGAAACTTAAAATGTTGAGTTGTTGGTTCTTGGAGCTGGGTCTATATACGACACATACATTGAATTTACTATAAAGTACAAGTAAAAATTAAGTAAATTTTTTATTTGTAAAAATGATACTAATAAATTAATAATGCGTAATAGCGCCCATGAGGTCGGTTCAGATCGTTGAAATATTTCGCAGGACAAGTCAAGGACTTGTCATCGTGCGTGTACCTTTCATGTTCGTTTATTGTGAAATTAAATGTTGATGTTTAACATTCAAAGGAGTGTAAATATTTACAACATATTAATAAGCATCTAATAAACTAGTTAATGTCTACTGTTTTATCAAGTGATATATCTACTGTTTATATGAAATGTAATTCACAGACTTGTGCAATAAAACCACGTGAATATTATGTATTTAAGTTGTTCCCAAGCTGTCTTGATGATCTGAGTCAGCGAAGGTGAGAAGATGCAAAGCCTGGAAAGTTTTTCTCTTCAAAAGAACCCTTGGGAAATGTTCTCTTGCCTTGCTTACATATTCTGCGATTTAAGCAGACTATTTCATTTCATGCTCTTCTGCATCCTAGTTCTCGTCAGTTCCATTACATGTTCATCTCACGCTCTACTCACAACGACAACAAAGAGAGTGGTTTTGAGCAAAGTACGTACTATGAACTAGGATTATTCTCTGAAGAATAGAAAAAAAAAGAGCTCTTCAAATTTAAGTTAGATACAATATTCACGATTCGCTTTTTAAAATTGAAGTAATATCACGTTAAACAAACCAATATTTCATGCTAAAATGAACAAACTCTTGATAGGTAATGGGTAAATTGAAAAAATGTACATGGGTAATTTTTACTTTCTCGCTACGGAGTAAAGAGATGTATGTAATGCCGCGTGAAAAATGATGAATTTTCGTCGGAAAAACTCTTATTACAGGAAAAAGCGGATAAATCGTCAAAATAAATTGTTTCATTTGCAAAAATTGTCTATCACGTGGTGTAATCAGAATTCATGTTTTGTGGGTATTTGATACCGAAATATCGAATGACGGCAAAATACCTATGCGTCTGTCAATTTTTTGAACAATGCTAGCGGGTAAACCTTTAAACTGATTTTTGCTAAAATTTATATTCCCCATTCGTTCTGGCGTATATCACGGCCCCTAAAATTTGAAACCGACATTTCAATATTTCGGGGTATTTTACATGAAGCCTTTGGGACATTTTCCAAATTTTCAAAATATGGTTCCATCGTTTTTGATTAAATTTTGTTGTTGGATGGTGTGAAAGATGTTCAAGAGAATGATGCAGGTCTCATTTTAGTTAAAAACTGCAATTTTTTGAAAAGTACAAAAATTCAAAATTTTTCAGCGTTTTTCTACACCAATTATGATATTGGAGATATTTTTCCTTTATGAAATCTGTTACTTAAAGATATATTTTGAAATAAGGGCATGTATAATTTTTCGACTCTTCTATTACTTTTCCCATAATTTTGCGAAAAAAATTCGGGCGAGAGAGTACGTCCTTTTTAGCAGCACTAGTTATATCACGTTAGCACGAAAAGCAAGCGACGGGAAAACGTCTTTGAGACGGAAGGTTCTGAGGCGAGTTGCGTAGGCAGCGGCCCGGGGACGAAGGGCAGACGAAGGGTGCGCTTGAAGCGGCGCCGCAGTCCATGTGTCACCGCCCTCGCGCGCCCTAATCCAGCAAGCGCACGCCCAGAAGCAAGGCCGCTCTTTTTCCCTACGCGACCTCAAACCCACTCCCTTAACCTTCCCCAACCGTTGGCCCTGTCGTATCTCAGGCTACTTCTTTATTCAGTCCCCTTACTCCCGCGCTTATCGCGGGTTTTGCGGGATCCTACAAGGCGTGGGCGAAAGAGAAATGGAATTTAAAACGCAAAGTAAAGGAGGAAGGAAATAGTTCAGTACCCGCGCCATACATTCGGAATTTTTGTTCTGTTAAGAGGAACATCGATGATTTGAAGTCCTTGATATACCGGAATTCAATACATTACCACTCATCTTTCTTTAACTAACGTCTATGAATTTCAGTTTTAGCCACACCTTACGGAATCTAAAATCTAGCTGCTTTATGATCGTACATTTCAACCTATATACGCCTAAGCAGATATTAAAGTAGACTAGAAGAGATTTCTTGGCCACCTACGTGAACACTGCTCCTATGCTCCTAAACGTGCCATGTAAACACGTCAAATTCTTATTCATGTATTTCTCACGGATTTAAGTTAAAAAACACTTAGTGAAGAAAATTACTCTTATGAGTATATACTTTAACATTATAAATATATTTACTCGGGACTGTTCCGCGGACCAGATTTAACAATTTATATATTCTCAAAAGTGAGAATATTAAACTTTTTATTGACGATTAATTTGGATAAATCTGCCATATATGAAGTCACAATCAAGTTCGCAACAAAATATGCCCGTAACTAGTATGTTGTATAATGGAATGATGAGTCTGAATCCAGGAATACGTTGAACATATATTGAGAGAGAGGTTGTAGGAACGAGCCCCTTCGGTGGCAGGGTTTCTGATACTAGCTACACAGCTAGATCGAATTCAGTCGCTGTTTGAAGGAGAATTCTAGCGGCCGGCTGCTCTCAGCGGTACTTTTCAATGGTTTCTCCGATTCGCATCAAGTGAATGCCGGAGCAGTACCCTAACAAACGGGCCTCGGAACGAGGCGATCTTTCCGTCCTCTTCCTTGTTGTATCCTCACCCCTTACACACACACTAACATGCCACACATGCCGAATGACCGTTTGGTAGCTTACAGCTTGTTCCGGCTGGGGCGGTGCCCTGGTGGTGGCATGTACGTGGTTGGGAGGAACCCCGCTACCTGGGGGGCCGGTCAGCATCGGGTCTCACCATCCAGCGGAGGATCACCCCCACTTCCCGACGAAAATGTATGCACTACACTTACGGATCTAATGCCGTTAGCAGTTGATGCTCTCGCAATCACTAATCAACCTATTGAACAGATATTCAGTTCGAAATCGATGACGAGATATTGCGAAACAAAATATTTTGTACAACTAAATTTTGCCGATACTGGATAAATTTACTAAAGCAATTTTTTGGCGAAAATGTCCATTTCCAAGGTTTCCATTTGCATGTACGTTATGACTGAAATTCCCTAATATGAAATTCCTTTTATGTTCACTTTCTTTTTCTAAAAAGCAGAATAGTTTGGATCTTTGCTATATCGAATCCTGTTAAAACACGACAGCTTACATCCTTGCCCTCCCTTGGCTACTCGCCCACAGTCTCCAATTTGTTCTTTCGCTTCCCCACGAAAACGTTTACTCTTTTATTTTCTTGAACGTAAATTAGCTTCCCTAATCTCGTTTTATCGATTCTTTCTGTTTCGTTGCGTTGATCTCATCGGGCCCCAAGTTGTGCCGCTTTCCACTGGTGCGCCAGCGGCCCACCGAGAGTTCTTTTTAGCGCTACCTGCGCTCTCTCAATGAGATACCAGACCGTTTGCGTATCGCCCCTTGACGCCCTCCGCTTTTAATGGGAGCCTGTTATCGCATTCACCCACACACGGCACAATCCTACCTGTCGTGTGGCCCTTGTGTCGCCACTACTCGCTGCCAAACGCCCGCGGTCCGCGCCGCTCACACTGCCCGCTGCCTGCCGCCCACAGCTCGCCCATCTCCTACCCCCCTCCCGCCTATCACTCGCCGCCCGAACCCCTCGCCGCCTACTGCCCGCCACCCGTGTCTACCACACCTCCTCCCTGCCGCCCCCGCCTCGCGAAAAAACGGCGTCATTCGGAGTCGAATCGGGAGAGATGGCTCAGAGCATCAACTGATGTCACTGCAGTCCCTCCCTCTGTCTGGGAGGTCCTAGGCTTCCACTCCCTACGGTGGCGGGATTTTCGACACTAGCTTGTCAGCTAGGTCGAATTCAGTCGCTGTTTGGAGAATTTTAGCGGCCGGCTGCTGTGATCGGTAGTATTCCGTGGTTTCTCCGATCAACACCAGGTGAATGCTGGAGCATTTCCCTAACAAACGGACCGCGGATCGCGCGCGATCTATCCTAACTCTTCCTTGATCTATCCACACTCTAACGTGCACTACTCTAACACACATGCCGGGGGACCGATCGGAAGTTTAGTGGTCCTCCCGGCTGGGGCGGTGCCACGCTGGTGGGAGATACGTGCATGAGGAAAACTCCGTTAGCAGACGGTAGGTCGGCGCCGCATCTCGCCATCCCGCGGGATAAGACCAAAGCCACCTCTCGAGGAAAACATGCACTACACTTACGGGACTAATGACCATTAGTAATTGGCGGGCCCGGAATTACTATCAACCAATTAATGGACGTCGAGCAGAGGCCGTTTCCCGGCACCGCCACCGCAGTCGCTCCCACCGCC
>BOPP01000128.1:644363-657524 GCA_017312745.1 Gryllus bimaculatus | reverse complement strand
TGTATTAAGTGTTTGAAATCAATGTTTTTTATATATTTAAACGTTAACAATACCATTCAATGCTTTCTCGGTGTTTTACAGGTGGAGACGATGCCCATACTTTTCTCATCTTCACTCTACCCCTGGGAACAATTGGTAAGTTAAGTCTGGCAACACATTGGGTTATTTAGATGAATGAATTTTGGTTATTGATATAATATACATCAATATGTTAAGCTTATTTAGTTTATAGGATTAAAGTACATAAGCTACTCTATTAACAATTATGCGGAACTAAATTATTATTTATATCTCCTAATTTAATGGACCAATTGGCGCAAGAAAAGCATAATTTCATTGCATATTAGAGTTTATCCATAACATCTATTCATGAATTTTTGTTGTTTTCTCGACTGTGGAATTTTTAAAGCGCAAATGACAGTCCAAGCTTTTTTTGTGTGAATTGGAACGCCAAATCAATCGAAGGATTATCAAAACTCATCGATGCTTTTTGTCAGAAACTAGTCGCTTGGGCGATTAGGCCGTTTGACAAAATAACTTTTGAATGTTATTTGTTACAGAAGAGGCTGTTTTTTTTATGATACGATTTATATTAAGATATTAACAAGAGTTTAAGATATTTTTCTCTCGAGTAATTAAGTTTTCTGTTTTCATACACTCAGAAATAAATAATTCAAATGTCAGGTTACGAATGGGTACTTGGGATTTTCGAAAAATAGCAGTGTGGTTTCAATGACATCTTCGAAACTCACTAAATCTCTCTTGTGAAGATGATTTTTAGAGCGAATAATAGAAGATAGATAAATATTAAAATCTATATCACAAGATCTGCCTGCTCTTCAGTACTAGCATATTGCGGGACGTCGTCAACATTTTGGCCATTATCTGGTGAAATATAACCCATCACTACACTTGTTTTCATATGTATCAAATCCTGATGTTGGTTTTTAGGCATTCTTGATGTTAGTATTCTTAGTGAAAAAACTATCTGGGTCTTCAATATTTCCCTGAACTTTTTAATATTGAGACATTATAATATTTAGAGCCCGACGACATTTTTGTTATAAAATACGATAGGTGCAAACAAATAATTTTATTTTTTTAAAAGTGTCTTAACCGTAAATTGTGCATGATTCATAATTAAACATCGGTTAATCATAATGTTACATTGATGTAATGGAATAATGATATTAAAGATTGGTCCTCCACGAGCTGTAAAGTAGCGCTTTGGGGGCGCTAATTGACTTAGTGAGTGGCTTATAAACGACATTCCGAAAGACCGCTGCGGCCAGCGTTCTCTTTAGCCGATTTGTTGCTGGCAAAAACGCGCGTGTATGACCGGCGCTGCGAAGGACGCGTCTCATGTCGCGACGGGGGCGATGTGCTGATACTACTCAACAAAAAGAACGTGAACAAGGGAGGAGATGACCCGTTCGCGATACATGGAGAGGCGTCTTTCCGAGCGGGGCGGGGTCGATACACGGCGGTTTTGCAGCGAAACAAATCGGCTAAAGAGAAGCTGAGCCGCAGCGGTGCTTTCGGAATTTCGTTTATAAGCATCACTAAATGTCATTAAGCGCCGCAAGCGCGTACTTTACGAGCTTCGTGGGAGGACATCTTTAATTCATTATAATTAATGACATTATGATTTAACTTTTATATTATGAATATGACAATTGACGGTTAAGAACTTTTAAAAAATCAAATTATTTGTTTGCAACTCTCTGGTTTTATAAAATGTTCGTCGGTGCTAAATATTATAATGTCTCCAATTATTTAAAAAAGGTTTATGGGAAATATTGAAGACCCAGCATGTTTTTTCACTAAATACTAACATCAACGGCAGTTGCTTAAACAACATCCAGGGATTTGATAGACATATAGAAAAAAGTGTAGTGAGTGGATTATATTCACAGATTAATTTGGCAAAAATGTTGACCGACGTCCGCAATTGTAGTACTGAAGAAGGCAGAAAGTTTGTATATAAGATTTAATATTTATTATTTTATTATTCGCTTTTAAAATGGGGATTCTTACAGAGAGATTTTTAGGTGAGTTTCGTAGATGTCATTTGAACCACCTGGCTATTTTCGAAAATCCCAAGGTATCCCATTGTCGTAACCTGATCAATTTGGAAGTTTTTATTTCTGAGTGTAATGGAAAAAGAAAACATTAATTTTACTCGAGAGAAAAATATCTTAAACTCTTGTTAATAATCTTAATATAATCGTATCATAAAAAAACAGCCTCTTTTCTGGTATACAATAACATTCAAGAGTTATTTTCAAAGGGGCTAATCTGCCAAGCGACTAGTTTTTCTGACAAAAGATGATGAGTTTTGAATAATCTTCGATTTGGATTTGGGTTCCAATTCAAAAAGTTGCTGTCATTTGCGCTTAAAATATCAGTGAAAACACAAAATTCAATGGGAATAGATTGTTATGGATACTCGTAAATATGCAATGAATTTATGAATTATGCTTTTCTTGCGCCATTGGTCCATTAAATTAGGAGAGTATAAATAATAATTTAGTTCCGCAGTAATTGTTAATAGAGTTGCTTATTGTTACTAATCTATACGCTAAATAGCTTTAGATATTGATGCATATTACATCAAGTAACCAAATTCATTCATCTAGAGTAACCAATGTGTTGCAGACTTAACTTACCAATGGGTTTGAGTGAAGATGAGAAAATTTATGGGCATCGTCTCACCTGTAAAACAAAAGAAAGCATTTGAATGGTATTGTTACGTTTACATATATAAAACATTGTTTCAAACCGGTAATACAAATTATCAGTATTATTTTACTCATTATTATCATCAAAAATTGAACTTCACATTATAATTGTGAATTGAGCATTGCATGTCTGATATAATATAATTCATTTGATAACGAGACAAAATAGGAATTTCACTCTGAGAAAGGTCGCAGAATTACGGCCAACACGTCTCCAGGTGACCAAAGTAGATAATACTCCATCTGATTTAACACATTCTTAATATTTTTATTGTTAAATTTTAGCTTTTTATAGCTAACTCGACTTCAAAAATTTTCGACAAAACAACATTGATTTACAATATAACATAAAAGGTATCAACAAACCATGTAAATTTTAAACAATTTTTGATTTTAAAATACTGTTAAAACAAAATTAAAAGACTTCCTTGGAGATAACACGTTTTTCAGAGTTACATCCTGTGTGTTTTCTCCTGGATTTGGGTTTCCTGTGAAGAGTAACGACGGAGTTCTCGTGTGTATGGAAAGCGAATCCACTTGGGGCCACATATATTTGGAAAGTTCCCAGGGCACTAAAGGGGAACTGCTGGCAGAGATCGAGGTGCACGCGGCCGTGCGAAGGTGGTTCAAGCGAAATTTATCCCGCGTTGTTCTCCTTTAAGCACATTATCCCGGAGGGGGAAGATATGTTCCTTAAAAAGCTACGCGCTTTTGCAGATTAACTTATTTTATCTTGTCTGCATGGTAAAGAGAATACTCAAAAAACTAAAATTTCGTGTAGGTATTTTTTCTTTTGAATATTACAATGTAGTATTCTAAGACATAATTATAAATATATTTAATTTTTGTAATTTTAATTATATATAGGAAAGTGTTGTTTTCAGTAATAAAACCAGAATGTCAACTGACGAAAGGTTGTAACGAATTGGTGATATATTACCAATTATCATTTGGAGCTGTTATACTTTTTGCTCTTTTGCTTTGCTTTGCATTTATTCTTAATGTGGAATGCACTAACGACAATCGACTGATTTTATTAATGGAAGGACCACAAAGCAGAGGCTTTCTAAGAACAATTAAAGTAACGAAGGTCTGTCGTGCAACTTTCTGCAATCACCGCACGAGCGCGAAATTTAATCGTAATTTAATTCATTGGTCGGCAGGAGTGCGTCGCGACGGCGAGTATGTTTGGCTTCTGCGCGAAGCAGTCGGAAACTCTGCGCGTCGTAATTTCGGGCCCACGAACCGGGCAAAGATGCAATCGGTGGCGGACAAATTCAGGCGCAAATAGATGGAAGTACGCATACGCGCAATAGAGGGTGGACGGGCAAGTGCGGACAGGTCACAAATACAGGGGTATAGGGTCGAAGATATCGAGAGGGCAACGCTCGCGCGACAAAGTTGGGAGTTGAGCGCGGTATAGTGGGAATAAGGTAGTGGGCGCGGTCAGAGACGTGGGAGCAGATTCAAGGGAGCGGAAAGGGAGCGGCAAGTGAGCGCTAAGTGAGCGGCTAAGTGAGCGGCAAGGGAGCGGTGAATGAGCGGCGATGCGCGGCGGATGAGCGGCGAACGAGCGGCGACGAGCGGCGAACGAGCGGAGAACGCGGGCGAACGAGCGGCGAACGAGCGGCGACGAGGCGAACGAGCGGGAGAACGAGCGGGACGAGCGGCGAAGAAGCGGAGACGAGCGGAGAGAGCGCACTAGCGAGGAGCGGAGACGAGGCGACGAGCGGCTGGCAACGGCTTGTCTGCGTATTTTCCAGGCATCTCGTAACGCGAATGGGTAAAATGGCTCAGGCTCTGTACTCGGATTTAAACCTAGCAGCACTTCAAGGTTCACGTGGCTCGAGGACACGGGGACATTGTTATCCAATCGGGGAGCTCAAATACCAAAGGAACATTTAAATCGAATAACGCTCCGATTGAACTGAGAGTGTTCATTCCCTCTCCTTGCAACTCGTGCCTCTGAGGTGCAGGCTATGTTTAAATCGGAGTATAGGCACATAGTAGAATTCCATAAGTAATTTCAGCGTGGTCAACTGCTGTTGTCATTAGTCAGAGTGTTGTGCCTGTTCTTTTCTCGGGAGGTTGCGGTGATCTTTCCCTCTGGTGGCAGATCGGGCCGGAAGAACCGTGTGTTAGCCATTAGGTATATCCACTAGGGACCGCTCAGACTTTAAGCGTTCCAAATAGTCTGCCGTATGTGTGGCTAATGTACTTTTGTAAGTGTGTGTAAGTAACGTAGGATAAGGCAAGGAATAGGAAGGAAGATCGGCGCGGTGCGTGGCCCGTTTGTTTTGGGTTACTAGTCGGTATTCGCTGGTGGTTCGGATAAACCACAGTAAACGCCCGACCAGGGTAACTGGTCACTAGAATTTTCCCTCTTAGGCAGCGAAAAGCACTACGACTAGAAATCTAGTATGTGATAATCCTGCCTACCGTCGGAAACCTTTTTACCTAGGACTCCCGGTTAGCGACGCCTGCAGTGAATCAGTTCGATACGCATGAGGGCCAAGCAACCTAGCCTCGGGTGATTCTTTTTGTATTTCGGGAAGGGTCAACGTTCTTGGCCCTAGCCCGTAAGCGCCTGATAGTGTTATATGTTGAAGTGGGGCGATTCATTCCGTAAGCCTGAACATGAGATCAGTGTCGACCTACACGTGGCATAGTTTCCGCCTCAGGTATCACTGCAACGGGACAACGCCGCAGCGGAACAAGCTCAAAGCTCTCAGGATATGTGGTAGTGGAGAACGAGTAAGTTGTGTTGGGTCTGTAAATGGAGTGTGAGGGGAAAGATAAGAGAATATAATATCATTCGCTGTCGTTAGTAATACTAGTCTTCTTCTGTTTTTTGTTCGTGGAAATCTCAGAAAGTATCGATCGAGTCGGTGGCAGCTAGAAGTCTCCATGAGCAGCGGCGGCGATGGTGTAACGGTTAGCGTACTGGATGTTGTACCCAAGTTGGCGGGTTCAAACCGATCGAGGGGAAAATCGATTTTTAAGGGGAAAAAATCGCTTCGGTACGGCTTCCTTCGGAGGGGAAGTAAACCGGCTGTCCCATGTTCGTGATTTCTTGCCATGTAAAGATAATCCAAAGCCTAAATGAGACTCTGAGCTAAATTCAAAATGCTGTTTCTCGCCCGAAGAAATAACCTCCTTTCTCTCCTAGTTTGGTGAAAGGAGGCGTAGCGAAATTGCGTGGTAGACGGCAAGAGGGGCTGATGGCCCGAGTCTCGCCACGGTAATAAGGCAAATTCAGTTCAATTCAGCGAGTGAATTCGACCCGGTTATCTTATCTACGCAGATATCGAAATCCGCCATTGCCGAGAATGGAATCTTGGAACCTCCCGGTTCCAATTTTAAGGGAGCAAAATTAGAAGCGCGGGGCGGGCGGCGGGCGTCGCATTCTCCCGGCGTCCTCCTTCGAAGCGCCTCGAGAGCGACGGGCGGTGTACACAGGCTTTCGTCGGTTGCACAAGGCACGCCTATCTGCGACACGCGGATGGGGGAACGCGCCAGAACTTTGGTTTTGGGAACTGTTTTTGAGAGGGGTTTGGGGAAAAGACCCGCCTGTCCCCATTTCGTCATTCCAGACTCGCTCTTCTGCCCCGCCCTCGCCCTGCTCCCGCCCACGCACCATGGTGTAGCGTGGGCGTCAGCCCGCCCGGGGGAAGGAAAATTTCGGCCACCCTTTTTTGGGAATTTTCCAACTTAACAAGTCTAAAATTATGCAAGAGTGAACCACGTACAAGTCGAACGTACAGCTGACATTAATAAAAAGTTTTAATAAAGTAATTTCATTAAGTTGTCGAATGTAATCATACAGGAACAATCAATTGTCAATAATTTCTACAATTTAACGATCATTACACGACGTTTGAACATTAAAATCAGTTTTTGAAATCGGGCATACTTATAACGATTAGTTAATGGTGGAATTGGATTACTGAGATCAATCTATGAAACGTTCTTTAAATTGTCAAGCGTTACTCATGGAGTTCTGAAGGGACTTATCGCGTAACCGTATCTAATTTGCAAATGTGTTTTCTACAATATTAAACACTATTTTTTTTATATGGGATGTAAGAATTTTCGCTATACTACTCATAAAAGGGATCTAAACACCAAAATAAACTACGGGTAATTTCATCAAGTAGTTACAGCGGTGTTGGCCAGTCGGCTTACAATGCGGGTGCAACATATTATTATACAATTCATTTAAAGAGTGCAAGCGAATAATTAATGAAAATTCGTGTTCATTTCAATCGGTTCCGAATGCATAGGTTCGACAAAAATTTGAAAGCAATGCCTTTCAAATGTTTTATAAATATCATTATAATTATTTATTATGAAATATTACGGCGGGTTGGGGCCGCCTGCCCCCACATAGATATGGCACTGCTGCCCTCTTTATCCATGTATCCCCGTCCCACCACGGCTGTGGTAGCTCAGTGTCCGCACAGTTGGGTTGCTTCTACAGCACATATCGACCGGGAGGTTTTTAATTTTGGAGTTCCAAGGGTGCCGGGTTTTTTTGACCAAGCTGCGTAGCTAGGTCGAATTCAACCTACTGTGTAGAGACGAAAGCGAAGCGGTCGGCTGTCGAAAACGACAAGATCATTGTGGTGGTTTTTCTTCGATGAATAGAAAGAGAATGACAGAAGAGTGCCATAAACAAACGGGCTAAGGACCTCGCACCATATTTTCTTTCTTATTTTTTTTATCATCATATTTCTCTCACACATAACCGCTACACTGTCACAATGCGAAAATCAGTCGGAAGTTTAGGCGTTTGTAGCGTGGTAGGGGATAACGTGCTGAGGAAATATTTTGAGGTGGTAACCTCAAACTACGCTTAGGTAGGGCCCCGTGGTCCACGTTGCAGCAGAAAAGGAAACAACCGCACGTGACGGGGAATAAAATGTCATACACTTTCGGGGGATCGTTCTGCCTGCATGTCTCACTCGCCACCCCAGGACGATCCCTCCTCCTATCTCTAAGTTTTTTTTCTCGCTCTGTCTTGTACCCGCCTGTACGCATTTACCGGGCATTTTGGGGGGGCGATGGTATAACAGCTAGCTTATAGAGCTGTTATACCATTTTGCGGGTTCACGCGATTTTAAAAGCGGGGATTTTTAAGGGCGAAGAAAGCTTTCATGACGCTTTCTTTCGGAGAGGAGTAAAGACGCCGCGGTTGCCGCCATGTTAGTAGAATTTATTTGTAAGTAACATTATCAAGCTAATGAGCCTTGAGCTCAATTCAAATCGCTCTGTTTCGTCCAGAAATACTCCTTTCTCCGTAGTTGGTGAAAGGAGCGTAAAGTGAAATTTGCGTGGGTCAGACGAAAGGAACGGGCCTGAAATGAAACCGAGTTCTCGGCAAAGTAAAATAAGGACATCATTTCATTTCAATTTTACTCGCACCTGTTGGTTCTTTTCACTCTTTGAACGTAAATCGTGTCAGCCGCTCTCTCACCCTTCATCCGGAATTGTCCCCCATCACTTCGTGTCTTGCAACCCACTTTCACGGCCTTAGATGGCCATCTAACGATCGTTCACTGCTGATCCTGTCTCGATCATCGTCATGTCTCACATTATCTGCTGGTGTTTCGGCGATTTTTCACGCTGACGCATTCCGTGCACTATTTCCACCATGTCCTCAGATTCTCGGTCTCCTTCTCCAGCCTCTTTCAACGCGGACGCCGTTCTTCGCCTCCTTTACAATATGACCGGCTTGCCACCTCTGTTGTACTGCGCCGGTCACCACCGAGCTTTTCTACGGCACTTTGCGCCCTCCCATGCGCTTCAAAGCCGCACCTCCAGGGCATTCAACGCATAATTTTATTTGTCACGTTACTCGGACCATAACATTGAGCAAACTCTGAATCAAAAATGACAAGGGTTATTAGCAAATTAGTTTTTCATTGTTAGGAACTTTATATTGATCTATGTTTTGCAGACTTCTGTTCAGTGTAAGATAATCATATCATGTTGTGGAAGTGGTATTTCACCTCAAGACATCGCCTTGAAAGCTGATGTTTAGAACTTAAGCTTCCCTGTCGACAAAATTCACTAATTCCATCACAACGAGAGCTGATGCTCGTAACCTAATTCCATCCAACACATCGGCACACATGTGTCGTCAAACCAAGCGTTTATGGCTTCGTAATTCTCTATTGATACTTCTTTCACTTACCACACTCCACAAGGTCTACCATCCGAGTAACAGCTGTCACGGTTATTACTCCCACCTGCAGTTTACAAAGGATTCGCTAAATTTTTACGCCTACTGTTGGAAATCATTTTCTCTATTCTAAACCTAACTTTCGGTCATGAATCTTGTACATCCTGTTTCTCTGACCTAAGACTGGATTGGCTCACTTTATTTTCAATGATGAACTACAGTACGTATCACGATTATTTTTAGTGAACCAACAAACGGTCTAGCACCTCTCTCACTCTCGTTTCAAATAATCACAGGGGTTTCTTTTTTTTGAATGGGGGAAGAGGCTTTCTAACGGCATCTTTACCGGCCATCACCACATGCCTTAGGCAAACACCTGATGATAAGGGTGGCGACTGTCAACAATTTCCCCAATTACCAGCAGTCCAGTCTTTACATACTCCGTCACTTGAATCTTTATCAGACTGCTGCGTCTTATCCAACTCCTCGTCTCCACTTTCTTCCCACTCCTGCCTCGTCCATCCGCATCATCTTGGTTGGCCAGCGGGGTCGGACGTCGTCCCAAGACTACGACCTGGATAGGGGCCCGCGGGCGACACGGGTCGGTTGCCCGCCACGGCCACCGCCCACGGCGCGCCCCGTCCGCACGGCGCTCTTGCAGAATTGCCGGTAACTTAGGCTGCGAGTGCCGGGGGGTTCGGTTGCTAACCCTCTGGTAAACAGAGCGTCAAGCGAATGCCTTCGAGAGTGGTGGGGGTGGGGGGTGGGGGGTGCGAACTCTGTTTTCGGGGCGCGGCAGGGGGGGTCAGAGGCGGGGCTGCCAATAAGACTGCAAGCGCTCGATATGCTTAGTACTAGGCAGAAAATGGTGATTGTGTGGCTCAGCTTTTGATTAGTGTGAACATTTTCTTAACTGCTATCGTTTTTGATATGTATATTAAAAAAACTATATTATTATTATTATTTTCTTATTATTTATTATTATTATTGCGTATTTTCCAATAATGGAAACTTAAGCAAAAATTGAGCTTCGTTTTTTGGTGGAGTTCTACCTTATTTTTTGGGGTGGGAGTTCTTTCTTAATTTTCATAATTCTTTTTCATTCTGGTTTTGGAGAATGCAGTTTTCTTTCTTCAGGACCGGTTCGGTCTGTAGGTTTGATTTTGGTTGTTCTGGTTTGACTTCCCTGTTGTTACTTTGGTTGCGGAAGGTGGTTTTTTGTCCTGAGGTGACAGGTTATGTGGCGTATGATGTTTTTTTTTTTGTTCTTTCAATCCATTATTATTATTATTATTATTATTATTATTATATTATTATTATTATTATTATTTGAAGATATGAAAAAGCAACCGGTTATGAAGGTAGATAATCTAAATATTTCTTGAGAGAGTTTTTTTTGGCATTAATTTCGTTATTTATTTAGTTAATACATTTTAGTTTAATAAATCGCGGTTTTTCTAGAATGAGATGAATAGTTATTAAAATTGCATGGATATCTATATAGTGAATCTTACATGAGTATGAGTGAAAATAAAAACTTCCTTGCAGTGTTCCTTTAATGTAATAATGTTTAAAGTAGATGAAAGGCACTTGAAATATTTGATATATTTTCGTTAAATGTTTTATATGTTTTTCCATTATAGTTTTGGGAATATTTATTTTTATCTAACTTATTTCGCTCCCCGGGAGAACGAATTTTACATTTATGAATTTAATTTAACTCTTTATTAATTTTAAATTTGGCAGAATTTGGCAAATATTACTTGTATTGTATTTATTGGTGACTGAAGCAAGTTTTAAATGTTGTTGGCGCAGGAATTGTGATGCGAGATGTAATTTAACACAGATGTTCAAAGAGTTTGGAGAATTTAATAATACATTTGCCATGAATTGAGACTAGTAAGCTACCACTTCTCGTTTCAATTTAATTTCCGGGCATTTCGTCGGGTAGATTAAAACTGTGGTGTGACCGATTTTGTTGCAATGTAAAAAAAGGGATTATAATAGGCCAAAAAACACATGATTTTAGCTTAATATTTCGCTCGTCAGAGTAATCAATAAATAGAAACATTGCCTTTCAGTATTTTAATTAGTAAGTGTGTTAGGGAAGGATTTTGAAAATTATTTTATCTCCCTACCGGGTAAAGCATGATAATAGTGAGTCGAAAAGATGTAATAACCATAAATGACAGCACATTAATGAAATATTTTTTATTCATTTCTTTTGCTCAAATAATAAAACAGTAGATAAAAAATTAAATACTATGAAAGTTGTTTAAATTAATGCGACATTTAATAACATTAGTGCAAACTTCCCAATTACGAATTTTAAGAGATCAATAAATAATTAAAACTATGTTTATTCTTTTTCAACTTCTTGATATGATTCTTATTTGAAATATACGTTCATGGAAAGTATAATGTTTGATATACATTTTAAAAATAGTTCCTTCGTTTTTTAAAACAACGTTCATATCTGAAAATTAGTATTTTTATTCGTATTTTATGAATGATATATTTTCTGCTTTTAGCGCATCTGTATTCACTTCGTTTTTGTAAACATATTTACTTCACATTTAAGTGTAGTAATCGACAGGAACCGGTCAACGATTTCTATTTTGAAATTTTTGTTGACATGAATTGTTCACCAGCCATCGAGAAATCCATCCAGCCCTTATTCACAGTTACTACAGCAATTCGATTGGTTTACTATGAGGGAAAAATGTTTTGTCGGGAAAAGCATTCGTTGACACCGAATTACCCGTCCACGAGAATTGGACATAGCAAAGACCAAATATGGTGTTGTATGTTTTAATATAAAATAACAATACGGTTTTTTCTGGGAACAACGACTGTGGAATAATTGAATTGGAAATGAAAAACATATATAATTTTTTTCTGCGAATTACTTATTACTTAAATGTGTGATCTTAATCTTTAAACTCTAATATTCATTGTATAAAATAAATCATCGGTAAATATTTAATTTTGCTTATGGCATATTATTATCGGCTTTTAATTATAATGTAAAAATTGAAATTAAAACAGTGGTGTGCTGATTTATGTTTAAACTTCTGAGCTGTTCTAAAGTTTCTAAAAAATAAACCGAAATGGCGATGTTTCTCATCACAATTTTCTCGTGCAATCACTTCTGTCAGATTTCATTTCCGGGAAGGTGAGAAAGCTATAATAGCTGAGTGGAATTAATGTCACACTGATGGCAATTAACATGGGGTTCATTCCCTACCCGCCCTCGGATCCATTTCTTTGTTTACTCTGGTGAAACGCGGCCGGGAAAGCAATTTCAGACCGCAAAGCGGTTGCGCGGACTTGGTTCTCTCCGAGAACAGAGCCAAACGGCTTAGCAATTAACCTCATTAAACCTGCGAACGACTCACGTGCGGTGCAAGCGAAGAAAATGCGCGGTGGAATGTTAGGCGTGAGTTTTAGGGTTGCGAGATGATAATGAGAGTGGAGAATTGTAAAAGCAGTGATGATTCGGACAAGCAGTGTAGAGGTAGAGTGCTTTAAAGTAAAGAGAAATAAATTGTAAAGCTGAGTCCTGTCCTGCTGAGAAGCATAAGCGAGGATTGATATGTAATGTTATGCATGTAAGTGAGTAGTCTTGCTTAGGCTTGATACCGGTAAATTGTATGTATATGGGGTAGATAGAATAGACAGGATATAAATCACAAACTGTTATTAAGGATATTAAAAAACGTCTATTATTAAACATATTATTTGTACGATGACGAAATTTGAAAAGAAGAGTTTTTGGATTGTTTTAAAATTCTAATGATAGGGGTGTATTGAAAAGTGAGAACTATCTTACACCTATCACGTACATGAAATTCTAAATTAATGCACACCAATATTGTAATTTAAGGCCTAGTTTAGAAAAAAAATTTGTGCACAATTCGGTAATCATTTCTAAGATTCACTTTTTATTTTAAATAATAACAACAACAACAATAATAATCATAATAATAATATAATAATAAATATAATAATCTGCCTTTAGTAATGGTGAGAGGCTTTCTGGAAGATCTGAATTCATCAAGATATTTAATTTTTGTATTAAACGCATGCGAATATAAATATTGGAATTTATATATTGCTTTCATTTTAAACGTGTCATTTTTGCTTTTGAAAATTGAATATTAAAATTTTAAATGATTCTGCATATATGACAATACGTTTCATCCTCTTTCAGAAATTTGGCAAGAAAGAATTTAA
>BOPP01000128.1:626171-644338 GCA_017312745.1 Gryllus bimaculatus | reverse complement strand
CAGAAGGCTTCTAAGAACCAATTAAAGTAACGAACGGTCTGTCAGTGCAACTTTCTGCAATCACCGCAGCGAGCCGCGAAATTAATCGTAATTAACTTCCATTGATCGGCGGACGGGCGTCGCGAGTAGTTCTGCTTCTGCGCGAAGCGGCTCGCGAAACCTCCGCGGCCACGATCGTAAATCTCGGGCACGCGAACCGGCCAAAGAATGCAAATCGGCGGCGGAGCAAATTCCAGGAGCAAATAGATGGAAGTACGCATACGCGCAATAGAGGGTGGACGGGCAAGTGCGGACAGGTCACAAATACAGGGGTATAGGGTCGAAGATATCGAGAGGGCAACGCTCGCGCGACAAAGTTGGGAGTTGAGCGCGGTATAGTGGGAATAAGGTAGTGGGCGCGGTCAGAGACGTGGGAGCAGATTCAAGGGAGCGGAAAGGGAGCGGCAAGTGAGCGCTAAGTGAGCGGCTAAGTGAGCGGCAAGGGAGCGGTGAATGAGCGGCGATGCGCGGCGGATGAGCGGCGAACGAGCGGCGACGAGCGGCGAACGAGCGGAGAACGCGGGCGAACGAGCGGCGAACGAGCGGCGACGAGGCGAACGAGCGGGAGAACGAGCGGGACGAGCGGCGAAGAAGCGGAGACGAGCGGAGAGAGCGCACTAGCGAGGAGCGGAGACGAGGCGACGAGCGGCTGGCAACGGCTTGTCTGCGTATTTTCCAGGCATCTCGTAACGCGATGGGTAAAATGCTCAGGCTCTGTACTCGGATTTAAACCTAGCAGCACTTCAAGGTCACGTGCTCGAAGGACACGGGGACATTGTTATCCAATCGGGAGCTCAAATACCAAACATTTAAATCCGAATAAAGCTCCCGATTGAATGAGAGTGTTCCCCTCTCCTTGCAACTCGTCACTCTGAGGTGCAGCTATGTTTAAATCGGAGTATAGGCACATAGTAGATTCATAGTAATTTCCAGCGTGTCAACTGCTGTTGTCATTAGTCACAGAGTGTTGTGCATGTTCTTTTCTCGGGAGGTTGCGGTGATCTTTCCCCTCTGGATGGCAAGATCCGGCGCCGAAGAACCGTGTGTTAGCCCAATTAGGTATATCCCACCATCAGGGCACCGCCTCAGACTTCTAAGCGTCCAACTAGTCTCCCGGTATGTGTGCTAATGTACTTTTGTGTGTGTAAGTAACGGTAAGGAGAAGGCAAGGAATAGGAAGGAAAGATCGCGCGCGGTGCGTGGCCCGTTTGTTTTGGGTACTAGTCCGGTATTCGCCTGGTATTCGGAGAAACCACAGTAAACGCTCGACCAGAGTAACTGGTCACTACAATTTTCCTCTTAGTCAGCGAAAGAACTCGACATACTTATCTAGCTAGTGTCGATAATCCTGCCACTGTCGGAACCTTAACCTAGGACCTCCCGGTCAAAGTCGCTGCCGTTAAATCAGTTGATACCATAACCCACCTAAGCTAGCCTGGACACTCGGTTGATTCATTGATTCATTTGTATTTCCGGAAGGGTCAACTTCTATGGCCACTAGCCCCGTAAGCGCTGATAGTGTTATATCGTTGAAGTGGCGCGGTTCATTCCGCAGCTGAAACATGAGATCCAGTGTCGACCTACACGTCGGCATAGGTTTCCGCCTCCAGCTATCACTGCCAACGGGACAACGCCGCAGCCGGAACAAGCTCTAAGCACTCCCGGCATATGTGGTAGGGAAGAACAAGTAAGTGTGTGGGTATGTAAATGGAGCGGAGGGGAAAAGATAAGAAAATAAATATTGTACGCAGTCGCTTAGTAATACTCCAGTATTTTCGTAGTTTTGTTCGCGGAAATCTCAGAAAAGTATCGATCAGAGTCGGTGGCAGCTAGAAGTCTCCATGCAGCGAGCGGCGGCGATGGTGTAACGGTTAGCGTACTGGACTGTTGTACCCAAGTTGGCGGGTTCAAACCGATCGAAGGGAAATCGATTTTAAAGGCGAAAAAATCCCTTCTAACGCCTTCCCCTTCGGAGGGAAGTAAAGCCGCGTCCCATGTTCGTTGATTATTTGCATGTAAAGATCCATCAAGCCTAAATGAGACGTCTGAGCTAAATCAAAAATGCCTGTTTCTCGCCCGAAGAAATAACCCTTTCTCTCCTAGTTTGCGTGAAAGGAGGCGTAGCGAAATTGCGTGGTGAGACGCAAGAGCGGGCCTATGGCCCCGAGTCTCGCCACGTAAATAAGGCAAATTCAGTTCAACAGCGAGTGAATTCGACCCGGTTATCTATCTACGCAGTATCGAAAATCCGCCATTGCCGAGAATGGAATCTTGGAACCTCCCGGTCCAATTTTAGGGAGCAAATAGAAGCAGCGGCGGACGGGCGGGCGTCGCATCTCTCCCGCGTCATCCTTCGAGGCGCCTCGAGAAGCGACGGGCGGTGTACACAGGCTTCGTCGGTTGCACAAGGCCGACGCCTATCTGCGACACGCGGACAGCCGCGCCAGAACTTTGTTTTGGGACATTGTTTTGAGACGGGGTGGGGAAAGACCCGCCTGTCCCCATTTCGTCCCCATTCCAGACTCTCTTCTGCCCCGCCCTCGCCCCTGCTCCCCGCCCACCGCACCAATGGCGTAGCGTGGGCGTCAGCCGCCCCGGGGCGAAGGAAAACTTCGCCACCCTCTTATTTAGGAATTTCAACTTACAAGTCTAAAATATGCAAGAGTGAACCACGTAACAGTCGAACGTACAGTCACATAATAAAAACGTTTATAAAGTATTTCATAAGTTGTCAATGTAATCATACAGGAACAATACAATTGTCAACATTTTCAATAATTTAACGATCATTACACGTACGTTTGAACATTAAAATCAGTTTTGAAATCGCATACTTATAAACGATTAAGTTAATGTGAATTGGATTACTGACGATCCATCTATGAAACGTTCTTTAAATTGTCAAAGCGTTACTCATGGAGTTCCTGAAGGGTTATATCCATACCGTAATCTAATTTGCAGCTGTTGTTCTACAATATTAAACACTATTTTTATATGATAGAAGTCATTCTTGTTTAATATTAGTCATAAAAGATCTAAACCCAAAATAAATACGGGTTATCGATACAAGTTAGTACAGCCGGTGTTGCCAGTCGCTACAATATGCAACATATTATTATACATTCATTTAAAGAAGTCACAGAATAAGTAATCAAAGATTCTGTGTTCATTTCAATTGGTCCGAATCATAGGTTCGACAAAAATCTGAAACGCATGCGTTCAAATATCATTATAATTATTTATTGTGAAATTTTGCCGCCGGGGGTGGGCCGCCCCTACCCCTCACATAGATACGTCACTGCATCGCCCCTTTTCATCCCTGACCCCAACCACCGGCTGCGGTAGCTCAGTGGCCACACTGTTGCTTCTGCAGCATCATCGACTTTGTGTTTTTTTAATTTTGAGTCCCGATGATGCCGTTTTTTGACCCTAGCTGAATAGCTAGGTCGAATTCAACTACAGTCTAGAGATGAAAGCAAGCGGTTGGCTGTTTCAAAAGATCGTTTGTGGTGGTTTCTTCAATGAGTAGACTGAGAATAACAGAAGAGTGCCCTAACAAACGGGCCACAGACCTCGCACCATATTTTCTTTCTTATCCTTTTTTATATCATCCTATTTCACTCACACATACAACGCTACATTGTCACTAATGCCGAAAAATCAGTCGGAAGTTTAGCGTTTGTAGCGGGTAGGGCGGTACGCTGCTGGAGGAAATACTTGAGGTGGAACTCCTCAAACCTACGCCTAGGTCGGCCCCGTGGTCCACGTTGAAGCAGAGAACAAACACTGCCACGTGACGGCATATAACATGTACTACACTTACGGGACCCTCCATGCACATCTATATCTAGTTTCTGTCTCCGCTCCATTCCTGTGCCCGCCTGTCCACCATTTACCGTGCATTTGGGCGCCGGTGATGATGTAACGGTTAGTGTAACGGACTGTTATACTTAAGTTGGCAGCTTCAAACCCAATAGAAGCCACGGGTTTTTAAGGGCGAAAAAATCCTTCGCACGCCTTCCTTAGAAGGGGAAGTAAAGCCGGCTATCCCATGTTGTAGATTTACTGCATGTAAAATATCTTCAAACATAAACCCTCTGAGCTAAATTCAAAATTGCTTGTTTCGTCGCCCAAGAAATACCTCCTTACTCCGCTAGTTGGTGAAAGGAGCGTAGAGAAATTTGCGTGGTCAGAAGAAAGAACGGACCTGATGAACCGAGACTCGCAAAGTAAAATAAGACATCATTTCAATTCAATTTACCCGCCTGTTGAGTTCTTTTCACTCCTGAACGTAATCCGTGTCAGACCATTCCACTCACCCTTCGTCGGGATTGTCCCCGCACTCACTTCCGTGTCCTTGCAACCCCACTTTCACGGCCTTACCTGCCTCTACGATCGTTCCACTGCTGATCCTGTCCCTCGATCATCGTCACAGTCTCACCATTATCTGCTGGTGCTTCGCGATTTTTTACGCTGACCATTCCGTGCAATATTCACAACGTCCTCGATCCCTCGCTCTCCTTCTCCAGCCCCCTTTCAACCCGGACCCCGTTCCTTCGCCTCCTTTACATATGGCCCCGGCCCGCATATTATACATATTGCCCGCCTCTGTCGTCTGCGCCGGTCACCAACCGAGCCTTTTCTACGCACTTTGCGCCCTCACCATGCGCTCAAAAGCGCACCCTCCAAGGGCATTCACACGCCATAATTTATCTTGTCACGTTACTCGACCCTATATTGAGCAAACTACTAAATCAAAAATGACAAAGTATCTCAGTCAAAATTAGTTTTCATTGATTAGAACTTTATATTGATCTATGTTTATGCAGACTTCTGTTCAGTGTAAGAATAATCCATATCATGTTCTGAAAGTGGTATTACCTCTAGACATCGCCTTGAAAGCTGATGTTTAGAACTTAAGATTCCCTATCGACAAAATTCACTATTCCATCCACAACGAGAGCTGATCAGCTCAGTTACTTGACTCCCATCCACACATCGGCAAACACGTGTCGTCAAACCGAGCATTCATTGGCTTCAGTATCTCTCTATTGATACTTCTTCACTTAACACACTCCACAAGGTCCCTACAATCCCAGTAAACAGCTGCCATCGTATTACCCCCACCTGCAAGCTTTACAAAGGATTCGACGAATCTAATTTTTACCCTACTGCTTGGAAACATTTTTTCTCATTCTAAAACCTAACTTTCGTCATGATCTTGTAACATCCTGTTCTCTGACCTAAGACTGCATTAGCTCACTTATTTTTCAATGCATAAACTCACGTCCGTACCACGATTATTTTTAGTGAACCAACAAACTCTAGCACCCCTCTCACGCTCTCTCTTCAAACTAATCACAGGTTTCTTATTTTTTTGAATCGAAGAGGCTTTCTACGGCATCTTTACCGGCCATCATCACATGCCTTAGGCCAACACCTGCTGATAAGGGCGGCAACTGTCAACACATTTCACCCAAATTACCACAGTCAATTCATTTACATACTCCGTCACTTCCATCTTTATCACAACTGCTGCGTCTTATCCAACTCCTCCGTCACTCCACTTTCCTTCCCCACTCCTGCCTCGTCCCATCCCCCATCTCTGGTGCCAGCGCTCTGCACGTCCGCCCCAAAAACTACGACCCTGGATAGGGGCCCGCGGGCGACACGGGTCGGTCTGCCCGCCAACGGCCACCGCCCACGCCCCGCGCCCCGTCCCGCACGGCGCTCTCTGTCCCCCCTAGAAATTGCCGTAACTTAGGCGCGAGTGCCGGGGGGTTCGGTGCTAACCTACTGGTAAACAAGCGTCAAGCGAATGCTCGAGAGTGTGGGTGGGGGGTGGGGGTGCGAACTCTGTTTCGGCGGCGCGGCAGGGGGGTCCAGAGGCGGGAGCTTGCCAATAAGACTGCAAGCGCTCATATGCTTCAGTACTAGAGCAAGAAAATGGTGATGTGTGGGCTCAGCTTTGATTAGTGTGAACATTTCTTAACTGCTATCTTTGATATGTATTATAAAAAACTTATTATTATATTATTCATTATTATTATTATTATTAGCGTATTTTCCCAATAATGGAAACGTTAAGCAAAAATTGACTCGTTTTTTGTGAGTTCTACTTGTTTTTTGAGTTCTTCTTAATTTTCCATATTCTTTTCATTCTGTTGGAGAATGCCAGTTTTCTTTCTTCAGACGTTTCGTCTTGTAGGTTTATTGGTTGTTCTGGTTTGACTTCCCATTTGTTCACTTTGTTGCGGAAGGTGTTTTTGTCTGAGGTGCCAGTTATGTCGGCGTATCGCATGTCTTTTTTTGTTTCTTTCATCCATTATTATTATTATTATTATTATTATTATTTGAAGATATGAAAAAGCAACACGTGTTACAATGAAGGTAGATAATCATAAACATAATTTCTTGAGAGACGTTTTTTTGCATTAATTTCGTTATTTTATTTAGTTAATCAATTTAGTTTAATAAATCGCAGTTTTTCTATGAGATAATAAGTTATTAAAATTGCATGGAATCTAATCAGTGAATCTTACAGAAGTATGAGGAAAATAAAAAACCTTCCTTCAAGTGTCTTTAATGTAATAAATGTTACAAGAGATGAAAGCGCCTTGAAAATATTTGATATATTTTCGTTAAATAGTTTTATATGTTTCATTAAGTTTTGAATTTATTTCTAATCTAACTTATTTCCGACTCCCGATGAACGATTTTACAATTTATGACATTTAATTTAACTCTTTATTAAATTTTAATTTTCGCAGAATTGCAAATATTACATGTTATTGTATTTGTGTCTGAAGCCAAGTTTTAGAATGTTAGTTGCCAAAACTTGTGATGCAGATGTAATTTAACACAGATGTTTGCAGAGTTTGGAGAATAAATAAATAAATTTGCATGAATTGAGACTAGTAGCTACCACTTCCTCGTTTCATTTCTTTCCGGGCATTTCGGTCCGTAGATTAATCTGTGGTCTGACCGATTTGTTGCAATGTAAAAAAGGGATTATGATAGGCAAAAAGATATGATTTAGCTGAAATATTTCCCTTGTCAGAGTAAATCATAAATAGAAACATTTGCCTTCTGTGTTTTAAATATTAAAGTGTGATAAGGAAGATTTTGAAAATTATTATATCTCCTTACCGCCGAAAGCCATGATAATAGTGAGTCGAAAATAATGTAATAACGTACATAAAATAATTATTTTATTCGTTTGCTCAAATAATAAACACTATAATAAATAACATACTACGAAAAGTTGTTAAATTATGCGACATTTAACATTAGCGCAAACTCCCAATTACCCTCTTTAAAGCAAGCAATAAATAATAAAAACTATGTTTATTCTTTTTCACTTCATATAGGAAATTGATTCTTTATTTGAAACATACACGTCATGAAAGTATATTTTTGTAAAATCTACATTCTAAAAATAGTTCTACAATTTGAAAACAACGTTCATTCTGAAAAGTAATTTCCCTTATTCGTATTTTTGAATGATATATTTTCTTGCTTTTAGCGCATCTGCTATTCACTTAGTTTTTGTAAACATATCTACTTCACATTTAAGTGCACGTAATCGACAGAACCCGGTCAACGATTTCTATTTTGAACTTTTGTTGACAATGAATTGTTCACCAGGAATCGAGAAAATCCATCCAGCCTTACTCACAGCTTACACAGCATTCGATTGGTTTACTATGAGGGAAAATGTTTGTCGGCCGAAAAGCACTCGTGACAAACGAATTACCCGTCCACGAGAAATTGACAAGCGCAAAGAACAAATAATGTGTGTATGTTTTATATAAAATAAGCAATACCGGTTTTCTTCTGGGAACAACGAACTGGGAATAATTGAATTGGAAATGAAAAACATATATAATTTCTTTTCTTCGATTACTTATTACTTAAATGTGTGATCTTAATCTTTAACTCTTAATATTCATTGTATAAAATAAATCATGGTAAATATTTAATTTGCTTCATGCATATTATTATCGTTTTTATTATAATGTAAAAAACTGAAATTAAAACAGTGGTGTGCTATTTATGATTTAAACTTCCGAGCTGTTCTAAAGTTCTAAAAAAATAAACCGAAATGGCGATGTTTCTCACTCAACAATTTTCTCGTGCATCACTCCTGTCCAGATTTCCATTTCGGAAAGTGAGAACAGCTATAACTAGCTGAGTGGAAATTAATATCACACTGATCGCAATTAACATGGGGTTCATCCCACTCACCCCGCCCTCGATTCATTTCTTTGTTTACTCTGTGAAACGCGGCCGAAAGCAATTTCAGACCGCACGCGTTGCGGACTGGTTCTCTCCCGAGAACAGAAGCCAAACGCCTTCGCAATTAACCTCATTAACCTGCGAACCGCACTCACCGTGCGGTGCAAAGAGAAGAAAATGCGCGATGGAAATGTTAGCGAGTGAGTTTTAGGGTTGCGAGATGATAATGAGAGTGGAGAACTTGTAAAAGCAGTGATGATTCCGGACAAGCAGTGTAGAGGTAGAGTGCTTAAGTAAACGAGAAATACAAATTGTAAAGCCTTGAGTACTGTCTCTGAGAACATACGCGAGGAATATGATATGTAATGTTATGCATGTAACAGTGAGTAGTCTTCGCTTAGGCTTGATACCCCGTAAATTGTATCGTAATGGGGTAGATAGAATAGACAGGATATACCAAATCACAAACTGTTATTAAGGATAATTAAAAAACTCTATTATTAAACATATTATTTGTACGATGACGAAATTTGAAAAGAAGAGTTTTGCAATGTTTTAAAAATTACTAATGATATGGGGTGTATTGAAAGTGAGAACTATCTTACACCTATCACGTACAAGAAAATCTCTAAAATTAAATGCACACCAAATATTAGTAATTTAAGCCTAGTTAGAAAAAAAAATTTGTGCACAATTCGGATAATCATTTCTAAGATTCACTTTTTAATTTGAATAATAATAATAATAATAATAATAATAATAATAATAATAATAATAATAATAATAATAATAATGCCTTTAGTAATGGTGAGGCTTGGAGATCTTGAATTCATTCCAAGATATTTTATTTTGTCATTAACGCATCGAATATAAATAATTGAATTTATATATTCTATTCATTTAAACGTGTCATTTTTGCTTTTGAAAATTGAATATTAAAATTTTAAATCATTCTGCATATTATGCGTTTCAATCCATGCGTTTCAAGCAATACGTTTCATCCTCTTTCAGAATTATGGCAAGAAACAATTTAAATAAATACGAACATTAAATTAATATTACAAGACGGCAACAGTAAACTATCATAAATCCAATACAGACTTACGGATGATTTATGTATTCATGGATTTATATTTAGATTTATTCAGTCAAAAAAACAGTAAAAACTGTATGTGACGTGGGGGGAAAAGATTATCTGCGCACGTTTTCTCGAGTTCCAGAATCCCTTCCCGTCATTTTAACTACAAATAGTTGAAAGATGAGTAAAAGTTTAACATAAATAAATACAAATAAATTTTAAAGATCGCAAGATTAGCAATATTTGAAAAATAGTCACCGTAGCTGAGCCAGAAAGTAATAAAATGTTTTTCGTATTTGACCTGACAAAAATGAGAGATTAAGTTCTTTTAAAGAGATTAAGTTCTACGAGTATTATCCAAGAGGAGGAAATACGAATTACATAAGGGAGGACCAAAGGGCTAAGCGTAAGATGGGATTCTCGCCCGCGGAGAACTCCCGGAGTTGATTGCAGTGGGCGCCTCCGACGGCCAGAGGATCCCATGCGCCGCCTTCGCCTCGAGGAGGATCTTGACCGGAAGCCCATTACTCACCCTACGGCTGAGTGGCGATGGCGACGAGAGCCTCTCCACGGGGGACAGCGGAAGCGCGAGGAGGCGGGCCGAGGCGGGGAGGAGAGTCGCGGAGCGAATAGAAGAGTTGCGAGTGGGGAGGGCGGGGATGGGCTGGAGGCACGAGGTGGGGTGTGGAGGGTGCCGGGGCTGGGCTGGGAGAGCGGGAGGAGAGTGCGGGGTGAAGAGAGGAGTTTGCGAGGGCTGGCGCGGAGCGGGAGGAGCTTGGCTGTTGCTGGGCTGGGCTGGGCTGGCTGGGCTGGAAGGTGAGGGTTGGGGCGGGGAGGAGCGAGGCTGGGGCTGGGAGGAGCGGAGTGAGGCGGGGAGGAGCTTTGCAAGGTGGCGAAGGGAGTGCCGGGGTGAAGAGAATATTGCGAGGGCGGCGCGGGAGCGGGAGGAGCTGGGCTGGAAGGTGGAGTTGGGGGGAGGAGCGGGGCAGGGTGGGGAGGAGAGTGCCGGGTGAAGAGGGAGAGTGGCGAGGTGAAGAGAAAGAATTGCGAGGTGGCGAGTGAGGGATTTGCTGGCTGGAAGGAGGAGGGGCCGTGGAGGAGCGAGGCTGAGCTTTGAGCTGGGAGGAGCGAGTGGTCTTGGAGGAGCGGGATGGGGCGTGAGGAGCTGGACGGGGCGGAGGAGGAGATAGGGCGAAGGTGATTGAGAAGAGTTTGCGGGGGATAGAGCGCGGCGGGGAGGAATTCGGTGGGGGAGCGCGGAGGAAGTGGAGAGGTGCAGGGCGAGAAGAGCGGGGCGGGGGAAGGGGCGGAACGGGCGTGGCGGGGCCGCGGCGCGTACATCAGCAAAGTCTATAATGTGCCGGTTGATCAGGGCGCCCGTGATTGGTGGCAGGTCCGTGTCGCCGCCGCTTACCTAATCCATATCTTAGCCGCGCCCAGCCGCGATCTGGGCCCTCATTTCTCTTAATATATTGACTGCAGTCTTGTAAGCGCCTCTTGCTCGACGGCTGTGCTCTTCCCCGGGCAAATTACGGGTGGCATTTCATACCAGAGTAGCGCTAATTGAAGCTTGGCTGACGGAGCAGATTTGTCCTTCGTTAGTTAGTTTATAGGGGGTCATTGAGGTAAGGTGCTGCGTCATCGTACGAACAAACCGCAGTGAAACGAGGAAGACAACGAATCACTTAAATGTCACACCGGAAATGACAATATTAAACAAGCTCGGAGAAAATTAAAAATAGAGGAAAACCAGAAGCCAATGATTGAGATACATAAATGTGGAATGAAGGGAAGAAGCAGCGTCATATTTTAGTTTAATTTTAAACTTTCTGGCACTAAAAACTACTAGACTACATATTTGTGAAATACAATATCCTAAACTATTTTCACAGAAACTAAAATAATTTACCAAACTGAATATATATATCACGTATATGGAAAATGAAATAAATGAGAAAATACCTACGCAATTGTTTTCACCTAGTAGAAAGGTTTTACTGGGAACGGATCGTGTTGTAGTATTCAAACCAAAAAAATGCTTTGAACCATGTAAATTGCCCATTCACTCACCACAGCCACTAAAGCCCGGCAACGCCAATATCGTTTCAACTTGCAAGAGCGGCCATTTCTCAAGTAAATCAATAGGGCATAGGTGTTTTCATTTTATAAGGCAAAAAAATAAAATGTAAAATATTTTTTTGCAGACTTTTGCCTTATGCCCAGAGTCCTGTGATATGATTCTATATATATATATATATATATATATATACTATATATATATATATATATATATATATAGTATATATGCCGGAATTCCAGATGATGGTATGTTTGAAAGGCTGGTACACCTTGATCACTTTTATAAAAGTAGCAAAATAACGATTTTTCAATGTTAATTACTTTCACGAGAACACTAAAAATAACGAACTTTAAGTAACTAATTATTAACACTAGACTCATAATAATAGTCAAAACATATAAGGTGTAAACATAAAACGTACCAAATCTGTCCACTGCCCGAATAACTACTTCAGCATCGGCTCACCAGTACCTTTCAGAGAACCAGGTATCCAAGAAAATGGCTCATCGTCTCCATTACTACACTGCAACGTTTATCTTGCAAAGTTTTGAACTCCAGTGGGCAACTAAGACACAGTTTACTATCGCATTTCAATACCAAATGAGGAAAATTTTCATAGAAAGACTCTTGCCATTGTTCTTTACCCATTTTATTTCTATTGATCACCCGATATCGGTAAACTGTAGATGGAGAACAGATTTTTTTAAAAATTGCGACGAAGGATCTGCAAGTTTAGAATAATCAATGAAGTTACTTGCTTATCGAATAGAGCTGTTCACAAACCCAGTAGAAATATTAGTGCCAGATTCAAGAGGTTTTTAAAACTTTTTTTTCGTTGTTGGAGGCGAAAACTTGGGACTCTTCGTCCTAGGTAATGATGATGATGGAGATGAAATTCCTTGTACAACTGCTTATTGATTTCAGCGATATCTTTGTAATAGTGTATTCTTATATGTTTCAATTTTTCTTCTTTTGTATCAATTTCGAATCGAAAATCTGCCTGCTCCACTCAAACCTTGCCCTGAGACACATTACCATCGTCTCTTTGTGATCTGAGACAACCCTCTATCTTCTTGTGATACTCAGTTCATGTACATCTCATTTTGCCTAGAATGTCAAGTTGTAAGATCTACTTTTCTAATCTGTCGTTTCATATTGGGCTTTATCGATGTTCTCGATTTTTCTATACCCAGATGTTTGGTGTTTCTTTGTACAGCTTCAGTATACAAGCGGCGGAATTCTTAATTTCAATCTAACAGGATAATTGCTGTTCATTTAGTTTAGATGTAGAAGCATCTAACTGTTTCTTTCATTTCTTTGTTGATGGTATATAAAAATTAAAAGTACTTGTTCATTGAAGAACCAGAGCCTCCTAAACATTATCAACTAGGCACCTTCTAGCAGCCCAAAATTCCTCTTTTTTTGTTACTCAATTTTATAGTTCAATATCTCAAAAAGAAACGAAAGAAATACAGCGAGACTCCTCACTAGAAATAAAGCACGTCAATATAGAAACTCACTAGTTTGAGATAAAAGTGTGCATCAGTTTTGATATAAAAGTGTGATCAATGTGTAAACCCCTAAAATAACCCATCTCATTTAAAATTTCACGTATATCTTTTCAATCTCTGAGAACTCGGGCCGTAAGCTAAGACTAAAGAAAATCACACGGGAAAAAATTGAATACCCATCGCAGCATTTTCCGTGTTACCGCAGAGCACAAAAACTTACTTTTGTTTCAGAAACACAAATTATCTTAATTTTCCAGGAATCAAACCAAGGTCACTTGCGTGCGTCCTAGTAATGAGCCATCTCGGGGTCACATTTTAAGTATGGTATGGGCAATTTTACATATTTTAAATTGAAATGCATAATAGCGGAGATTATAAAGCACAAAGTAGTTTAATGAACAATATGAATTTTAATAAACAGAAAAGTCAGCTAAAACTACCTTTTTCGGGCAATTATTTCGATACCAAAATGCCTTCTACAATAAAGAAAATAAACGAACAAATTAACATATGAAATAAACCAGAAATATAAAGTTTCAAATCTGTCTTTTGTATCCTTGGTTTATTCACGATTTTTAATTTGGCTCGTGTTATTTTAATTATTGTAAAGCCACTGATCATCGGATGAAGTTTCCCGAAACACTATATGTGCTGAAATTTTCTGTTTAATTTAATCATATGTGTAGTAAACAGACTTTGCGGTTGATGTCGCAACTATCTAAATCAATATTCAGGAATTACCACAATATCTCTGTTTTCCCTTACGCAATTTTACATATATTTTCTCGTTCGGGTGCGATATGATGATTTAGAAAACGTCCCGTTTAAACTGTGGCTTTTACCTTTTTAAAGAATTCTTGGTGATTTAAATCAAACCAACTTCCTCCATTCTCATGCCATTCAGTTTGCCACTTAGGCAGGGCTTTAATGAAGCATGCACTGGCATTTAATGTGGCTCAATTGGTCCTCCATCAATAAAACAAGCTTTTTTACAACTGCATAGCAGATTCAAGTACGTTGGAGTGGAAATCAGACAATCTTAACACAGCCCTGAAGGGCATTGGAAGATGACTGAGGAAAGAATAGCCTCAGCGGTTAAGCGGAGGTGATCAAAAAACTTGTTGGGCAAGCGTAAAAAGCTTGTGAAAGCAATAATTTTGTTTTTGCGCAAACTAATTTCACTTTTGTAGAAACAAGTAAAAGGTTTCAAGTTAAATGTTGCCTAGGTCTCTTTCGATAAGGAGAGGAATGTTTAAGAACGGCTTTTCCTGTTTTATTAAAGCTATTCTTACTAATGCTATCTTTTGAGGAAGCGGTACTACATTTTCTACATAACGTAAGGCAATCATCATCTGTAAGTTTTAGCCTTTCTAGCAACTTACTTGAGAATTCAGCACAAAAAATAAGTACCTTGTGGTCAAACTGGCAGATTTCCGGCATTAAGATTAAGAGTGCATGATAATTTACAGTCCATACCATACGTATTTTGTCACTGTAAAAGAGAAGTGCTGTCTTTTCAAAGTAATGAAAAACAAGCTATAATTGCTAAAAAACGAAACGACAGTGGTAATTTTGGGCAATTTTGTAAAATATTCGCGTCTTCTCCGCGAAAACACGTTTTTTATATACAGTTCAAGTCTACACAAAACAGTTCAACACAATAAATTATTTCATTATTAATTGATTTATAAATGGAGGCTTGAAGCTTTAACATACATTTTTTCATGCTATTTTTTTTTCTATCAAAAGGACAAAATAACATTAAAGAATCAATTTACTCTTTGTAATATTAATATTTGCGGACTTTGGCTTCGAACGTGTCGTTTAAAAACTTGATCCAATATAAATATTTCGTTGACATTGACAGCATGGAACGCTAGCTGACATGGCTCGGTCCATCAAATTTGCTGCTCCAGTGTTTGAATCTCAGTCATACACTTTGACAGTTGTTGAAGTGTTTGGAGGTTCAACGGTTCCGGGGTCTTGAGAGTGGATTTTCGACACTTGCTGGCGCGTTCACTCCGCGGTCTGAAAATAATTCTAGAGCCATTCCTTCTCGCTAAATATTTTTCATTTCATAACTGACCAACACCAGGCAAACGCAAGAGAAGTACCTATAAACGGGCCACGACCCGCGCGCAATCTTTGTCCATCATCCCTTGATCCCAATCATTTTCCCCTTCACCACACCCACATACACCAACATTAAACTACCACTGTTGTCGAAGAGACAAGTGGAGAGTCAGAGAGTGTTCAGCGATGAGGGGCGCCTGAAGGAGGTGATACCTGGGTGGGAAATCTCAAGCTGAGTGGCAGGGTCAGCGCCGAATCTCCCGTACTAGGGGAGAAAACTCTTCCGCTCGCTGGGATATATCTTATAAGTGCCTTAAGGACTTTATGAAGTTGCGTTTGTCACCGTCCGTAAACAAATAATCTCCAGTCGAATGAATAGATGTATTTGAAGGAAAATTATGATTAAGTTAATATCGTGAGTGGTTTGAAAGATTGTTCAGATAGTCGAATCGCGAGCAAGGAGGGGAATTTATCTGAGAATTTCCAAATTCACGAGTGGTTTTCATAGGAACTGTTCCACGAGGTGAAATTATGTCCAGCAGAGTTCCAAATTGGCGCGAAATATTCGGAAAAATAACTGAAAGGCGATATTACAAATCAAACAGGTTATGTTGTAGACGTATGCTGTTTATTGGGTCATCGAAATAGAGATTGATAGTATAACTTCCTCTAAGGTAGATGAGTCACAAGTTTTTATGATTGGCCAGTAGGGGTAGAAAGCACAAAGGAAAATCGGATAGAGAAAAGAATAAGCTGTTTAGATACAACCGCCGCTGCTTGGGACATTTTTGTATGTATAGTTTTGAACCACTATTGGAATTAATGTTCAACGATTGGAAATAGTCCATCAGCAATACCACCAAGAGCTTGAAAATTGTCGATAAATCCGGAACTCGCGATCGAGAAGGAGATTTATCTGAGAAATTTTCTGAGCACTAGTGGTATTTAATAGCACTGTTCCACGAATTGAAATTACGTCCAACAGAGTTCCACTCCAAATGCCCCAAATATAGAAGAAGTAAAGCTATGTTCAAAATCGAAGACGTTATGTTATACTGTATACACGCTTCATGAAACATAGCGATCAATAGATACCGCTTCGACGCCAGCTTTATTATTGGACCAGTAGGGGGGAGAGGCGGTAAGAAAAATCGGAATAAAAAAGTCCGATAATTGTTTTTATATACACCGTCTGATTTTTTACGCATAGTTAAACATTATTGGTTTTAATTTCAGGCGAGTGGGAATGGTGGAGATGAAGACCTTCACGCTACCATTCGGATGAGGTATGACGTTAGCTCGACGAACATTTTGAAATATTTGTCAAGTAGTGAAAGTAACGCTTATATCCTGCTTGAAGTTTAGAAGTGCCGACTTGACGTGTAGTTTCTGAGAGAGGTAACGTAATCTTAGATTTCGTCCACTCATACGCAAAATGAGCAGCAAAGCAAGTTACCTATGAAGCACATATATCTTCGTTACTAACAAATTCCTTTATTGTGTGGCTTCTTGGGGATATTGGCATACTTGGCGAAATATTCAATTTTTTTCCTTTCGGGTTTAAGCAAATTGTCCCTCTACATTCCTTTTCAATCTTCTAAATCAAATATATAACGTCATCAATCAATGTATTTAAACGTTTATAAACAGAAAAATTCTTAATTTTTCCTGTCATATTCACCGATACGGGCTTCTTTTTCTTAAGCTGCTTAAGTATCTTCGACTCTTGTTGGCTATTAGGCATACTTGTTTCCTGCTTCTTGACTAGTTCCAGTTTGATGTGCTTGCAGTCGCGCTTGTGAATTGAGCTCCTGCACGTTTGGACTTTGCTCCGCCCCCGCCCCGGCGCTGCGCCCGCCGCCGCCGCCCACCCCCGCCCCCGACCCGGCCGCCGTCCGCACCACCAGCGCAACTGCGCACCCCCCGGGCAGAGGCATTTGCCGCCGCATCAACAGCCCATGCATAATCAATTGGGCCGTGCGGCAATCTCCGCCTCTCACCGCCCGCCCTCTCCCTCTCCTCTCTCCTTTCTCTATCCCTCGGCAACCGCTCTCATCCCCTTTTCAAACCCTCTCGGCCGTACCTGCAATTCTGGTTGTGCTGTCCTCGACCCCGAAAGTCGTCTCTTGACAGCGCGGCACGTATTATAGTGCTACTACGTAAGCGCCACATGCGGTATTCCAATTCCAGCTGTAAGGCTACTCCTGCGACTTTCGTGTAGCCATTTTCACTTTGATTTATTACGATCTCAAGTCCTTGTAAGTGAAGTGTCTTTTGGACAAAAGTAAAACTTGGAGTTCGCCTGTATTGAAAATGTCAAAACGAGGGTGGCATTTGAGAGAAAGACAACGGAGAAAGTTTTCTTAGCGAATAAAGTAATACGGCATTTTCTTAAACAGCAAATGTTTGTGAATAAAACATGAGAAAATCCCATGTATAATCAGAAGATTTTCTCATTTAAGAATGACGCTCTCTTTACGTGTCCATAAAAAAGAAATGACAGTGTTTACAATGCAAAAAATTATTTTTCAGAATGCAAAATAATGTAATCAGTGAATCAGAAAATTTATTTTTGGAGCACGAGTGTCCGGAGAGGTATCCCCAGATAAGATGGTAGAAGTTCCCCTAAGCTCAAACGACATATGAGTAGTTACACCTAAAACGTTAACATAACATAAGATTTTCGAAAGGGCGTCCTCCACTCACACCCTTTACAGCCAAAAAAACGAAGAACTTAACACTAGTTTAATCTGATAAAAAATAATGTAAAAATAAGAAAATAATGTAACTAATTATAAAAACCTTTTTTTAAATACTTTAATAGTGGCAAATTCAACGCCATTTTGTTTTTCTTTGAAAAATTTTTTAAAAATTGTGTTGTATGAACTCGAAAAAAATCTCAAAAGTTTTTATTTTATCGATCAAATTTGTTGTGATTGTTTCAATTCTTCTTTCAACTACCTGGAATGTATTTAAAATATTTAAAAACATATTTGTACTACTCCTCGCCTTTAAATCACCTTGATTGAATACACTTTGATGGTGGTCAACTCTTCTGGAAAGTTATTTTTAGTGTTTATTATACATTTGTATAACTGTATCCAGTAATATTTTGACTTTGGAATGTAAGTTACAATTATCATGTATT
>BOPP01000128.1:592123-619484 GCA_017312745.1 Gryllus bimaculatus | reverse complement strand
GAGGCAAACGAAAAGGAGGAGGAGGGGGAGGAGGAGGAGGTGGAAACGGAGGAGGTGATGAGGAGGAGATGATGATTATAATAAGAGGTGATGATGATGATGATGATGATGATCATGATGATGATGAGGGGGAGACAGAGTGGAGGATGAGGTGAAGAGGACGATGAGAGGTTACTAAGAGCACGAGGAGAAGGCAATGAAAACGAGGAAGAAGCGAAGAGGGAGATGAGGAGGGCGGGATGAAGATAAGGAGGACGAGATGAAGATGAGAACGAGATGAAGATGAGGAGAAGGACGAGATGAAGATGAGGAGAAGGACGATATGAAGATGAGGAGGAGGACGAGATGAAGATGAGGACCTGACAAAGAGGACGAGGAGGCTAAGAGGACGAAGAGGCTAAAAGGTGGAGGGGGCGGAGGCGTAGACAGAGATGACGAGGAGAAGCCAATGAGGACGAGATGAAGCGGGGCGGAGCAACGCTGGCGGGAACGCTGAAATGGCGTTAGATGCAGGGGCGCGCGGAGAGTCGAGGCTCTTAGGGAGGATGTAAAACGCTCTCGCAGCCGGAGCTCGGAGGCTGGGGCTTTTTCGTGGACGGAGGTGTTCCGCAAGGTGCCTCTTTAGAGCGACGCGTCAATCTGACATGCAAGGTGGGTGACAGGGCTTTCCAAGTTCACGGTTCGGAAGGCGGAATAGTGTATGTGAAGGAGCCGACTTAGATATGCTTTTCGTAGCGACCTTGCTTAAGTGTTGCTCGCTCGATGATCGAATGAGGCGCGAGTTTTCCTTTTGGCTGTATAAGTGAAACGTCGGGAGCACCTATCAGTCATGCGGTATGTAGACATATCATTGATATTTTGAAGTAAATTAGCATAAAAATCCGTCAGGAAATGGTGTAAGAGTTTCATTAAAGTAAAATTTTATTATGTGAGTTGATTATTATTAAAACCTTAGACTAACTGCATTTTATATTACCTAAATTATTTGTTTGTTTTCCACCTGTAATAAATTAGAACATAACGTTTAAGTCTCGATCTATCACATATTTTCATTTTTATAACAGTCAATCTTTTATAAACAATTTCTATTTGTTTGGTTCAGAAATTTTCCCTAACCTATTCTTAAAAAATCGTGAAGGTTTTGTACCTATTTAAGAGTACCGTTATGAACCACATCATTGTTATACTACTGGTTTCGTTCCGCAACATGAAACGAAATTAGACTTCAAGCACATCTTATTTCTTGGTCCCTTCAGTTGACAATTGGGCAACACATGACTTCGACCCCTAGCGTGATACATTGATTCTCTTCTGCTGCGGGGCGAAGTCATGTGTGTCGAATGAGGATTGAAAGACAATATCTAGCATTCTGGGACGTGAAATTTGAATCCAACCAAATAGCTTTATTCTAATGTTCAAGTCATCACTTACTTGCGATCATTAAACAATCACAGTTTCATTTTTGTCTTCACATTTTCTCGTATTAATCATACTTATTGCTTTTAAATTGGTCAATCAAAACAAATTTCTGAATATGTTGTTAGTCACAGAACCTGACTGTGACGGAACATGCAATGCAGTCATCAAGAAAATTAAATTTAACTTAACAATGAACGCAACATATGAGATAAATTCCTCGTAATGTATTTACTAATCCAAATTTACTAATATTAAGCACTTTTAAGGGCAGCACCTAGGGGGTTTAAGCACTTAGGGGCAGTAAAAAACCAAACCAGCCATAGCCTTCTATTCGTAAATGTTAATATATCAATTCCGGAAAAAGTGACTCGTCTTGCTCCAAACTCTTGAAAAAATCAACAAGATAAGACGCGCTTTAACCAACATAGAGATATTAACATTAATTATCGGGAAGACGGATATGGCTTATCTTGCAGCATAAAGTTCTTCAAAGTTTTCTTTCATTAATTTTTTAATATGTTCTTCGACATCCATGACAATGGTCATGCAGTAGTCCTTGGAATAAGTGAAGCTCATCCCTTCTTATAAGCATTGTCTGAAAATATTGTGGAAATATATTTGCAGCGACTTACAGCAAATAAAATACTTAGGGAAACGTTTCGTAAAACGCAGGAGAATCACACAATATAACAAAATTTTAAATTATTAGGAAATATTGAAAGTTACAGTTCATAAGATATTTCCATTATATCTCTGTGCAACATAGTAAAATACGATGTAGTTGCCGCCATCCTGTCACCTTATTGGAGAGGTTACCGAAATTGTGTCTCTAATAAGGTGACGGGAGAACTAGTATGTATCATAAACGGGCAAGGCATCAAGGCCCATGAAACTGTTCAAAGAATTGGTGATCTCGCTAGCTCAGTGGTTAGAGCAACCAGGAGACCCGAGTTGGAGTCCCGGTCCGAGTGACAATTCTTAGAACAAATTTAAATAATAAAATACTGTAGTTCACATGACTGTCTAAGCCGTAGCACTGATACGGAACTTAAAATAGGAAATTTCTACCTAGGTTAAAATGGAATGATGCAACGACAAGCTGTCAGTAATACTTCGTTAATCACCTCAATTTAGAAAAAACGTGAAATATACAAATAGAAAGTTGTAATTAACAATCAATTACATACTTCTTCACACAAGTTTGACAAAGAGCCTGGATTTAAAATACGTAACACAAGAACAGCAATTGACGATCTAAATAAATACCGCTATGAACTGAAATAATTAACAAAGTATTAACACATTTGTAAATCGAGAGAATTTTCTTGCAAATTATCACTTAAAGCACTTCTTCACGAATTCTATTACACATAGAAGATATAGTATCATGGAAAGACGAGTATTTGAAATTCCAGTTGTATGAAATTAAAAAAAAATGATCTACAGCACTCATTGCAAATAAACTCAAATTCTTTGCTATTAAGGCGATGAGTAAACAACTGGGATGTAAAACATTTTCCCACACGAGCACTCCACGAAGTTAAATCAACAAAATCAATCAGCGGGAACGAAATTTTCTGGGCCTGGCTTAGGTAACCGGGGACGTGGAAAGTAATGGGGCGGGCCACATGATTTATAAGACGGGGACCACCGCGCCACCACGGGCGAGTGGGCTGGTGTGGCCGGCGGTTCCTTCTCTGTGCCTTACCGCCGCCGCACGTTGGGCCCAAGGCCCATTCTACCTGGACAAAATCAAAGTTCGATTCGACATCAAAGTCAAAATCAATGTTCGTGATTGACTAGTTCCAGTTTCCGACTGCTCAGATCAATAGCACGCATAAGTGTAGTGCGTGTTTTCCTCTGGATGTAGCTGTGACGAGATCCGGCTGAGCACCTCCCACCAGCAGGGCCCCGCCCCAGCAGGGACGAGCTCTAAGCTCCCGACTGGTCTTCATACATGTGTTAGAGCTGCACATTTAAGTGCAAGTAAGAAATAAAACAAGGAAGAGGAAGGAAAGATCGCGAGCGATCCGTTGTCTTTTTTTTAGGGTACAGTTACGGGATTCGCCTAGTGTTGATTGAAGAAACCACAGACAACTATCGATCAGAGCATGGCAACAACCGAGCAGACGGCAAGTAGAATTCTCTTCCAGACACCAGCTGAGTTCGACGAAACTATATTCGAAAATCCTGCCACCGTCGGGACTTAAACTCTAGAGCCTTCCAGTAATAGGACAAAATCAATGCGATTCTTATTGAAAAATCTGTTTTATTTTATTAGGAAGTAAGACAAAATTTACTTTCCTTTTGACGAATTATTCCGCAGTTTTAGCGTACACGCGTGTGCGCAGTGTAATTTTTGGGACCTCAGTACTGCACGTGCGAGTATTCATTAAACTCCGGAATGGTCATCCAAAGGAAGCGAGTAACTTTTTTTAAAATTTGAATTCTTAATTGATGGATATGGAGAGAAGGCTGGTATACTGTTAATAAATGGGAATATTTAAGTTGTTGAAAAGGAAAATAATCAAATAAAGAAATTTTAGTAAACGCTCACCACGATGAGAACAGGTTAGCATCGGCGCGCTGAAATTATAGCTATGATGAATGAATAGTATATTATTAACATCAAAGTGAGATTTTTAGTGAGTGAAGTTAAACTTCTCATCTGAAAATTGACTAATAAATATATTCTATCTTTCAACTTATGAAATCGTTTACATTTTAAAATATCATAGTTGAATGTATGGATTGTTTTTCTTACAGATTGGAATTCTTACAGAAAATGCCTTTTGCGGTTGCAAATTTAACGATCTCCGTTTCAGCCACGAATCTAGTACTCTCCTTGAGTAACATTAGTGATCACGTGACAATAATTATTTATGCACAATTTTTATATTAAAGGCATTATAAATGTTCTAATTATCGAGCGGTGATAAAATATCTGAGGACCTTCTTGGTACGCAATAACCGCAGCACACCTTCATTATTAAGACGAAGTAGTTCCCTCGCCTTTTACAAAGTCACTTTTTTCCAAATCCAAATTTATCTCTTGCAAGTAAGTAACTATACAGGATGAGTAATTTCAGGTAACAAAACAAACGACGCACCGTCGTCTTTTCTTCAATTATAAATCGTCGAAATCAATGTCACACTTTTAGCACACTGACTCTTTACAAACGATCTCCCAAGACATCGTCAGAGTTTCCACATATAGAAATCCACACATAATTACAGTGAAATATGGCTGCGACAAAATTGTTAGTCTGCAAAAAATCACAGTGAATGGAAATGTATGCTTCAGTGTTTAAAATGGGTACGGAATTACTGATTGTTAATATTATGAAGAACACGCTAGGCTATTTTTCTTCTAAAATGACTCGCCTCTATAATTTTACTTTCTTTCTTGATTGCCGGCGCGTCAGCTGCTAAGGTCATTAATCCCCTAAGTGTACTGCATGTTTTGCCGCGGGAGGAGGCAATCTTCTCTCATTGGATAGCGAGATCCAACGTCGACCTACACGTAGACTTGCGGGGTTTTCCCCAACGAGGTATCTCTGGCCAACGGAACACACGTCGCATCCCAGTCACACTGTAAGCTCCCGACTGGTGTCTCGACATGTGTGGTAGTGTAGGACATTTAAGCGTGTGTAGGTCAGGGGTGAAAGGTTGACAAATGATTAGAATAAAGATCTACGCGCGTCCGTTGCCCGTTTGTTAGGGTACTGCTTCCGGCAAATTCGTCTGGTGTTGATCGAGAAATACTACCAAACGGTGCCTTTCCACTCGAATTCAGTCGGCTACTTATGAGCCGAATTAGAACTAGCTATGCCTGTCGTCTGAACTCGAGGCCTACGGACCTCCAGTCGAAGGCACTGGCAGTGATATGATTAGTATCTTGAAATTTAATTTTGAAGTAGCGCGGCGGAGGCCCGGGACCTCTCGGGAGCGGCCTCGCCAGCTGGAAGCGCGAGCGGCGCGCCGGGCGGGCGGGTGTCCACGTCGCGGGCGGGTTTCGGCGACCGGGCCCATTCTCAAAGTCGGCCGCGCGGAGTAAACGCTCCGCCGGGACGCATATAGCGCGCCCGTGAATGCACCGCCGCCCGCGACTTGGATGAAGTGGCAAAAGATGCTCGCGCGACGACCTGCGCCCCTCTGCTCTCGCAACCGCCTTTGCGACCACACGGGCCGCCGGCCACAATCCCTCGCCGCCCTCCTTCGCCACCGCTCTGCGACGCAGCACTGGTCGCCACCGTCCTCCTTTCGCCGCCTTTTCCCGCTAAAGCCTTTGCGCGCACACCGCCGCCGCCACCCCTCCCTTGCAGCCTCCATCACCGCCTCCCTCGGCTAAAGCCTTTGCCAATGCACACGCCGCCCGCCACTCCCTCGCTCGTCCCTCGCCATCGCCTGCGACGCACCTGGTGCGCGCCGTCTTCCTTCGCCGCCTTTCCCGCTAAAAGCTTTGCGAGCACACCGACCGCCGCCACCTCCCTTGCAGCCTCCTCACCCCTCCTCGCTAAAGCCTTTGCCAGCACACCGGCCCGCGCCACCTCCTCGCCTCGTCCCTCGCACGCTCTGCGACGCACACTGTTCGCCGCGTCTCCTCGCGCGCCTTTCCGCTAAAGGCCTTTGCGACACACACCAGCCGCCGCCGCTCCGCTGGCCACCGTCTTTGCCACGCACACCGACCGCCGCGCCTCCCTCTCCACCTCCCCGCCACCCTCCTCGCCACCTTACACGCCAGCCTCACCGCGCGCCTCCATTGCCAGCGCCTCTGCGACGCACTTTGGCTCACCTCCCTCGCCACCGCTTTTTGCGCGCATACATGCCACCGCAGCCTCCTCCATCGCCGTCTCCATCACCGGCTCCCTCGCCCTCCCTCGCCCCTTCCTTGTAAAGCTTGGCGACGCACACGGGCCGCCGCCGCCGCCTCCCCGCCACCGTCTTGCACGCACAGAACCGCCGCCGCGCCTTACTTGCAGCCTCCCTCTTGCGTGCCCTCGCCGCCTCCCTCGCCACGCCACGCGTCTGCGACGCAACCGGCCGCCTGCCTCGCCACTGCCTCGGCGACCGTACCCGGGCCGCCGTCGCCGCCGTTGCCCGTCTTGCTGGGGATGTCTCTTCATTGCGGGCCGGCCTCGTATCTCTTCGACTACAATACACTCCTGCACCTCCTTCTTTTTGCTCTGTTTCGTGTGGTTTGTCTTTCCGATGGTTTTCGCTTTTCTCTCCTGCGCCAAATTGGTGCCTTGGGTTTACTCCGTTCTTTTCGCGTCCACTTGTGCTGGACGGGTGCTTATATGTATTTTTAACATACTGTTTTACGACATTCTCTAGGTATCACAAAAAATACGTGATTATATTTTGTTCTTTCCATTAATTTTCTTTTGCTCATTTTCTTCTTGGTTTTGTATTTCATATTCAGTTCCTTCCCTTTTTTCAAGATATTTGTCAACACTCTAAATGTTAATTGAATATAATTGTAGATCATAATTCGTAACCATATTTTTTGATTCACCAGTTTAATTAGTCTGCTCTCTGAGACATCTTATTTTGCTTTGATAATCTTACCTCATTTCTTTTTTTGATATTTTCTTCCCACTTTACCTTTCCTTGTCTCTTCCTGCAGCTTATTAATTTCTTTCCCATTTCTTTATTTTCCGAATACATACCTTCCTTTTATTTCCCGGTCCATCTTAAAAAATTCTTATTATCTTAAACGCTTCATTAACTGAGTAAGTGATTTTCATTAGGTCTCCTGCCGGATCATTCTCAACTCGCCCTAGTTACTCCGCGCCCCCTCTCCACACTCACCTCGCACCTCGCCGCTCGCCGCAGCGCCAACTCCCCCCGCCAGCGCTTCGGTTTTTCGCCGATCCCGTGGGCCACCACGCCACATGCCTCCGTCTCACACCAGCGTTCACACCCAACGCTGCCCTCCCGCCGCCCATCCGCCCACCGCCACTTATCCTCGCCTCACCACTCTCGCTCCCGCTGCTCAGTCACCGCCGCCGCCTCCCACCACGGCCTCCACCGCCGCCCCGCACCGCTGCCACGCCCCTTCTCGCGCCGCCCCTGCCCTCCTCCCGCCGCCATTCGCCCTTCGGCCGCTCATCGCCACTGGTATCGGTCCGCTGCCCAAGCCCCGCCGCTCCCACCCGCCCGCGCCCGCCGCCCCGCCGCGCTCTCGCCATCGCCGTTGACCGCACTACTGGGCGCTCCCCCCGCTACTCTCCCGCGCTCCCACCCTCCGCCACACCCCGGGCCTGCACGTGGCACGTGGAGGTGGCCCGCACGTGCCGCGGGAGTTTTTTCTCGGAGGAATTGCTTCTGGGAGCCGCGCCGATGCCGCCTGCGTCGCCCTCGCTCCTCCCGGGCGCGGACTGCACGAGCCCCCGCTGCAGCGCGGGTGGGGGAGTTGTTAAGGGAAACCACCAGCTGATGGCGGTCTTCCAAACGCGCGTGAAACATTTCGTACAAAACTCAGGCAAAACAACAAGTGGCTAATATGTTCTTCATCTCCTTTCCACGGGGTCGACGCTAAATGGGGGCGGGCGCATTTTTTTAAATTAATTTCCCGCACGCTCTTATTTCTCTCTTGATTTTTCGATGTTTTCCGGACTGAAGCCCTTCTTGCTCCGACCGTGAGACCGCCACAAGCACATTACACATTGAAACAACACAATCACGAAATCACACACACACACACACACAACACACACACCAATCCAGAGGCGAGGTTTCGAACTCACGGCCTAGATCCTTCGATTTTAAGAATCGCAATACTGCTTGTCCGAATTTTGGCTACCCGAATCGGCAAGTGGCAGATTTAGTTTATAGTTTGTTAAAGTCATTTTGACTGCAACTGCAAATACGAGATGTGGCTGAAGTTTAATGAACTTGAGGTAGAGCCATATTTAAATTAAATCGAGTTTGTTTGTGTAATCGTTGTTTTGTGTGTTACAATACTTTTGTAGCATCTTTTTCATCTCCAAATAACATACTCTTTAAAAAAGAAAAAATATAAACATATGAATATTTATTGTTAATTAGTGTAATCCATCGTCATCTTAAGCTACAACTCATGCTTTCGGTTGTTTAACGAACGTCAAAACTGTTAAACTATTTAACGGGCGCTTATGGATACCGGACGCTGACGTTAAAGAGTGGCGTTTCCTTTCCTGTGGTTGTCGTTTAGTCGATATTATAACAGTAAGGCACTATGGGAAGGGGAGAAGAGGGAGAGGGATAAGGAGCGGGAAAGGGAGGGGGAGGGGGAGAGGGGAGGTATTCGTAGGATTCGGGAAAGTAGAGAGGGTCTAACAATGTTGAATTCAAAGGACATGCCACATCTATCGAATGCAATTTTCGGTAATTAGGAGCATATATTTTTTATATTTATATACTTCAGCACCCTGCTATTCAATTTTTCTCAGCCGCAAATTAAAGAAAATTCGACCTACGAGGAAGATCTGACAAATTCTTCAGCTTTCTATCGTATCGTCCAGGAAATAAGTCTTTTTTTTCTAAGGGGCCGACACACAAACTTCATTGAACTTGAAAACACATGAATCTTGATATTAAGAAACACGAAAAATGCAGGAGACATGAAATAGATGGGTGTTATTAAATCCTTCATCAAAAACAATGAATGTTTATGTGCATTTGGTTGACTACTTGTTTTACCTGGGCAGGGTTCTGTTTCTGACTTATTGCTCAATTGCAGGTGTTTTGAATCTTCAGAGAAATTTCGTTTCCCTTCTCTTTTATGAAGCTTTTCTTTACGGTGATTTATTTCGCTTTGAACTATTTTTTATAATTGTCCTTCTATTTATTGCATTTTTATGCATTTCACTGTTTCATTTTGAAGAAGACAAGAGGTACGAATATTTGATTCTCAACAAATTTGTGTCCTGGTCTCATGGTTCTTTCAAAGAAGAACAAAGAGCAAAATAAATAAATAAATAAAAAGCAGACCGAGAGACACTACTGAGATAAGTCATAGAGCAGTTCTGCTGACGAATAGGTAGTGCCGCGAGCATTTCATACAGAGGCTGGAAAATTCCTCGCAATACTTGATAAACCTCACGCTCAAATTTAGAAATTTGAAAATTAGATTATTTTAAATAGCAATGAATGAAAACATAAATATTGTGACAAACTGCCGATTTTCTTTTTCATTATCTTATAATATTTTTAGCCTTGTTTTCTAATGAAAATCTTATTTTGCTAGGTGTAACTTTTTATTTTCTGATAACAGAGGGCAGAAAATAAATGACGAGAACAGTTAAAAATATTTCCATACTTTTCGTCTTCGTTTAAAGATGGTGAAAATAGAAGGTAAATTAGAGGGATAAGAAGGGAATGACCAGGTAACGAGATAAAATATTATGCAATTCACGCGTCCTATTGGAAATCGCGAAGCATCAGCTCTGATGGCGGCCAAGCTGAGAGATCGACCAAAAGCTGCGACTCATGTGGTCCTCCTCTACATTGGGGGGAAAGATGCTGTCGGGAGCGTTTCGATGATGTCGGCGGGATGAGACGGCAGCGGCAGGGGTGGCGTCGACCCTTTGCGCGTGGAAAGACGCCAATGATGATTATTAGGACAATAGCAAGGGAGGACCGAGGCGTATATAACATCTATGGTGTAAAATATTGTCAAGTTTTCCTGACCTTATTTTATATTTCGAAGAATAACTATAATATATCATATATATTTAGCTAACACCTCTTGAGTTCCGGATATTCTTTATTTCCAGTTCAAATATAATGTTTATAAAATCGTCGTCCCTCATAATAGTAGTACATTATTTTTGTTTGCAATCTGTGGGCTGGTACGTATAGATTTGTTCACGAAATATTTCATAAAATATTCGTAAGGATGTCAGATGGTTTCAGCATAAAAATGTTGACTTGATAAGAGGGCAGATGCAGCATTAGATTCAGGGACTGTTGGTAAGACTTGATGAAATTGAATAAACTCCTCATATCGTAAATCATCTTCGTTGTTACTATAACATCATATAGATATCAATATGATGGTATCCACCAAGACCAACGTTATAAATCGTATGTAGAGACGAATCAAGTGAAGTATATAATCACAAGATTTTCACGTTTGAAGGAGGAGGAGATTTTCCTTCCTCTGAACTATGATGTTCGAAGAAGAGCAGTTGACGGCGAGAGGTGAGGGTCTCATAAAGGAAAATCATTCATCCTTTCCCGTCTCGAAGCGCCTGTATCAACACATCTGCCGCGGGCGCGGAAAAAACCGATATCTACCTTAAAAATGTTATACAAATAGAATATACATTTTACAATATACAGTACGTAGTATTTAAAGTAGAAAAAAATAAGCTAAAAAGATGGTTTTGAGCTTCAGCAGCAATTTTAATATGTCAGAGATGCATTCGTTTCGTCAGCATTTCGTCAGCGAGTTCGATGATAGTATCAAGATAGACTTCTTTTGCATCTTGAGAATTTGAATGCGTTTTGGCAAGTGAAAAAAAGCAGGCGCTGGTAATGTCCACCGTAAGACTATTAGCATATCCGCAGTTTATAGTTCCCCTTCGATCATAACTATGCGTCCGCTCAACGCGAATGGTCTGTTTTAGAGTAATGCATTACGTTCCTGATTTTTGGTTAACATCGTGCGTCAAAATGAGATTAGCGATGTTCCAAATTTCTTTTGAGATCTTAAAAACAATTATTCAGTTTATCTTTAAATTCGTTCTAACAAATATAAAATTATATTTAAACGCCATTCCAGTAGTTTCAAATTAACCGCAAATTTGTTTCCACGATGATTTACAGTTTTTTCTAATTAAATGTACATTGACATTGTACAATAATGTCAGAGAAACCACTACACTAAAACGCATTACGATGATTTTGTATTACAAATAGGATGCTAAGTATTTACTCGTTTACGACCAGAAAAAAACATGCCGAGTAGTGAAATGATAGTAACAGCTCGCAGTAATAAGAGACTTGGCCTCCCGAGGAGGCATCCCTGCACAATGAGCGGCCGCCTTTTTTCCCGGCGGGGGGAATCCGAGCGGGGCGCGTTGTGCGGCAGGCGGCCGTAATGCGCGGGCAACCAACTTCTTCCTGCCCGCGCGCCGGCTATTATCAGTGATGGAAAGATTGATGAAGGGCCGGGACTTTCTTCGGCGAGCGCAGCGCGATCCCGGCGCATCGGAGGCCACTCGGCGGCCACACAAGCCCGCGCTCGGGTGGGGAGGGGGGCGGTAGTGGCGGTGGGGAGGTGGAGGTGGTGGAGTGTGGGGGTGGTGGAGGGGGTGGCAGCGGGGTCCGAATGGGACTGACGCGAATGGGGTGAACGGGTCGGCGGTAGCAGAGGCGGATGCAGCGGGGGCGGGGGGCAGGGGCCGGAGGCGGAGGCGAGGCGAGGCGGAGGCGACGCACGGCGGAGGCGGAGCGCGATGGTGGAGGCGGTAGTGGTGGCGGTGGCAGTGGCGAGGCGGCGGCGGGGGCGAAGGCGCGGGGGTGGATGGCGAGGGCGGGGGCGGCCAGAGCGGAACGCGAGGCGGAGGCGGGCGGAGGCGGTGGCGGTGGCGAGGCGGTGGCGGGGGCGGTGGGGGGGCGTGGCGGGGGCGGTGCGGGGGCGGTGGCGGGCGGTGGCGGGGCGGTGGCGGTGGCGGGGGCGGTTGGGGGGCAGAGGCGGGGGTGGAGGTGGGGGTAGAGGCGGGAGCGGAGGCGAGGCGGTGGTGGAGGCCCGTGGCGGTGGCGATGACATGGCTGCGGTGGGCAGAGGATGAAGGGGGGGCGGAGGTGGGCGCGGAGGCGGGGGGGCGGCGTCGTCAGTGGCGGCGTCCAAGACGGTGGCGGAGGCGATTTCGTGATGACTGCGGCGGCGGACTTGGGCGAGGCAGCATTGGCGGCGGCGGGCGGCGCGGGGTGGCGATGGCGTTGAGGGGGATGGAAATACGCAACACGGGGATATTATCGAAAAGGTACAGCGATGTATCTCTAAGGCAATACGAGAATGCTGCCCGCCTGCAGGAGAATGCTGCCCCCAGCGTAGCAATGCGACTGCTAATACTCGGAGCATTCCTTGCTAGGGCGCGGAGCGCCTACTGCTTTGGAAAGGGCGCGCCGGGGAATTTCGATAAGAAAAACAGTGACGCCTCAGGTTTTTTTTGTGAATGATCAGAAAGTTTCGAAAGAAAACCAGGTTTCTTCTCGTTTGGATGTTTTTTTTGGTTTAGATTCTTCGGTTTTTATTGTGATGATCAAAATCTAAGCAATCTTACAAATATCACTTATTGTACGAAATATTATTGAATGGTTGATTTTCTCGAATTTACTGTTTGTAAGTGAGATTCAAGCTTACATTTGTAAAGTATAGTATAGTTGTCAAACTGTGAAACCATTAAATCGGACTATATTTGAGATGAAAATACACTAATTTATTTATTCACGCTTGCTTGTTTACTCGTTTTCTCCTTCAGTGATGAAACAATGTTAAAAAAGAAAACAAATAATTGGATATTTGTTTCTGCATGTATATAAACTTTGTCAAAAGTAAGAGTACTTCTGACAGAATTCTGGGGGTGAGGCTGCAATTTGTTGGAGCAGACAATAAAAATATGTGAATTCATTGAATTATCTTGTGATAAAAATTATCGATTTCTGCCGCGAATGAAAAACAATTTTGAACGTTTGTTTATGCTATATATTACAACGATAAGCACCTTTCTACATATATTTTCATGGACGAAATGGCTTATCATTTGTTAAACAGTATATATTTATTGAACATAATGGCATTAACCTCGTGTATTCATTAATGGTTATGAATGTAGATGGCATTCCTTCATCCACATGCATATTTTTTTCAAGTGGCTAAATTCAAACATGCTCTCACTTTCATGCGAGGCGACGTTTTTGAGTAAGCAACAGTCCTCGCAAATTAGCTTAATAATCAACACTGTCGTATATAAAATCGGCAATTAAGTCGTTAATGTGTGTGGCAATATGCTTATAGCTGTCTGTTACGGCCTCTATGTCCGTAAACATGTTTGGAGCCTCAAGCGACGCTGGGGAAGTTTACAAGCGTTTTTTATTAAAATGCGGACGCGCGCCGGGAAAACAAGAACAGCAAGGCCGAGTTATTTAGACTATGGAGCGTGGGTGCATTAAAATCTTCGCGCGAGTCGGCAAAACATGTCGCTGAGGTTTTTCTTTCGGAGACGTTAACGCGGCGTCAGTTCGCCTCGCGGGAAATCAGTTAATTTGCAGGAGCGCGACACAGGCTGTCTGCACCGTTCAGCACCACATCGCCACGCCGCGCGTCTCCTCCCTCCCCCTCCCCTCCCGCGGTGTCGTCGTCGGTCGTCGTCGCGCCCGGGCCGGCGAGGTAACTGCGTCATAAGTCACCGGCGCTCAAGGCCCAACGCTCGGCGTAACAGTCTGTCAGAGCCAGGTTGAGCACAATGTTCCTCGCATGAAGTATTGCCTCTAGAACATGTACTAGTCATCAATGTCATTTTAATGTTCATTACCATTACGATATTTATTCATTTTAATACGCAATTATTACATTGATGCATTCTTACGTGGTACGGTTTCTAAGATTGGTTTAATAATCATGCTATATTCAAAAACTATTCGCATCGTCGTTGTCGTCTTCCTAATTAACTCAGTACTCGGTAATTTCAACTCTGTTTTTTCTTCACTCTGCAGAAGGTAGATCTGTGTGTGAATTATCATTTCTTGTTCTACTCAAATTTTATAGATTGAATTATCTATATATACGTCTAGTGCGCAACCGATAATGAATATATCCTATTTCATAATTTGAATTTAAATTTAAAGAATGTGACTTAAAAAATGTCCCAATGTTGGACAGTTATACGTCCCAGACTTTCAACGTAGGCAATATGAAGCCGTGAGTGCCCGATATTGATACTTCCTTTGCGTAATATCCGAATATCATTATCTTGCAATAAAAACGTTTTCAATTAGCCATATTTTTTATCGTGTCTTTGAATGAACGACTGCTTTTCTGTTGAAATACTTCTGCGCTCTACGCCTTACCTTTTGGGTCTTACCCTAATTTACACATATATATTGTCCCCATGTTACATGTACCTCGATCAAATCCATAGTGAGCTATTAATTTGATTATTGCCACCAAACTGTATTCAGCAACAATATTCACTTGATCTACATAAATGTATTGATGTTCATTCGAACATTTATTGAATTTTTTTAAATGTAATTAGCACATCGTAATTTTGTTAGGCCGGGCAATTACCCAACCTCAAATTTGTAGAACACATTTTTCGCTTAAATACGTCGTTTTGTTTCCCTTTGGTTTTTCTTGTAGTAATTTGCGGTACATGTTTTTTAGTATCCGGTGAATATCCTTGAGTGACACGTTTAATTTGATAGTTACTTTTCCAATTTTTTTTGTTAGGACTCCAAAGAACATCTTTTTGAAAAATATATGAACATGGACGTGTTTCGGATAGGTGATTAGTTTTTTCATTTTTTGTTATTCTTTCAAATATTTTTGTTTTCGCCCCTCTTTGTTTATTGTTTTTTAGTATTGGTTTCACCGCGTTCCAACAGTCCTTTACTCGACTCTACATTCTCCTCGCGCATTCAGTCTCCTTTGTGTCACATGCTCTTTCTGGGTATGACAATCAGTCGTCGCTTCCTTTTATGAACACTGGTCTCGTGGGATTCCGGAAGACAATCTGTTCTGCTTCTGTGTTGAGACACGACATACGAACTCACGTGGTTCACTGACAAAACGAATCCAAATACCATCCAGGGAACATAGTGTCCGCTATACAATTAATTTTTCATTTCAGAGAAATAAAATATTTGGACTGTCGAGACACCAGTTTGGGAATCTCTAATTTCTTGGTTCATTTTACATCTGTAATCAGTTGTAATTACTCACAGAGGAGGATGATTTACTTGAAAAACTTCCCCGACTTCTTGTTACTGCTCTGTGATACACGCTACTTATATCTGACACAAACGTTCACAGAAAAGAATGAAAAAATGGACTATGAAGTCGGCCTTTTCCTTGTACGAGGTACTGAATTTAATAGTATTAACTGCAAGACGATAAGTGCACAGAAATGCACAACTTCTCGGTTACGCGATAAAAGTTGTAAGATATTTTGTTCGCACATAAGTTAACATAACATGACGTACTGTAGCGATACGGATCCATTTTCCGAGGCTGCTTCTCTCTCCTTGGGACGTATTTTCATTGGAAAGGAACTTTCAACCATTATTCTGGTCAATTTCTCAGAATTTTGTTTTGTACTTTTGACAGAGGCGTAGAAATAATTGCCGCGCACAAAATTGCTCAGTGAGCCGAGCCTACAATTACATTCTGTATTAATGTTTTCGTTTAGCGAGTCAAATATTTCTCATTAAATTCCATGAAAATCGTCATCACTATATTAGGTGGCACTCGTGCAATTAAAGTCACACAACTACCAATCAAAAATACATAATAGGATCAAATCGTTACTTTACACTATAACAACAGAGTGGTGAGGGTATTTCCAGTCGGCCATGAAACACGACAAAATTGTGCATCACAGACTTACGTTCCTAACATCAACTACGTATTTGTATAAACAGTGAAGAATAAAACATATTGACAACGTTGATTTGACTAACTTACTAATGAAAAACATACAATATTGTAAAATTAATAAATAAATGTTTACATGTAAACATTTGGTAATTAACATGTTTCAAATGTAAAAGGAAATATGAACATGAGTATATTTACTATTCTAAAAAGTTCGTCAGCAAAACTACTGGGGCAGAAACGACTCGTTTTTGTTTACTTTCCAACATTTATTCAGGTATTCCCTCTGATACATGTCTTTACTTTCGTGGAATGTAGTGTTTTCATGCTAAAACGGTTATTATTACACTTTTGAAACAAAACTCAAATGGGCGAAAATACAGAAATCGTTTGATAGCATATCAATTTGATACATTATATACACAATCTAGATTATATATATATACAATATAGTGGTTATATAGTTAGTGCTTTATAATCAGAAAGGTCAGTAAACAGTCCATAAACAGAAATAAATAATAAGTGGGAAGTCCAATTGGTAAATAACTTGGTCAATACATTAATAAAATAAACTGGCATAGTATAAGCACATTAGGGGGGTGAAAGGAAGGGGGATGAAAAATGTAAGGCAGAGGCGTTGTGCGGACGATCTTCTGTGGCGCCCGTTTGATTCAGGTGCTGAGGAGGCCAAGCACCAAGGAGGAGACGGCGGGACGCCCGCGCCAGAAAATAAAAATAGCTAAAATAAAACGTGGATAGAATTAGAATGTACTCGGCTTCTGACGCAGGTTTTTTCCCCCTTCAGGGGTTTTTTTCCTGAGCCGTATACCTTGTGGTCTCTTTTCCGCGGCTTTGATGCGATGGAGAGACAATTGCGTGAATACCAGAATTTCGAAAGATTAGAACGCGGAAAGGATGTAGGTATTGTAATGGCTTAAAGGCTTCGGCCTAGGCCACATCTAATAGGAATCAAAGTAATCTAAATTCGTTTTTGTAATAATTACCTATTAAATAAATAATAAATAATACAGAAAGGACCATCGGTTTACTGTCTAACATTTTTTAATCCTTTGCAATGAGAAATTTTGCTTACATATGTGAAAATGAATACCCTGAAGGGACCTTTAATATTTGGAAATAGAATTCTGGTAGGTAGAGAATTTCGGCCGGGTTGGGTGTAAGCCAAGGCCTTCATACGTGACTGCGCTTCAGAAAGTCCAGGGAGCGTTTTTGAGGGAGGCGTAGGAATCTATTTTGGAAAATTTGCATTTCTGTTGATGTTTAATTTTGCTGCGGCAGCCCAGACTGGGAAGCATAGGATCAGTAATGGGTCGTATCATTTTATAGCAAACAAGAGGTGAATAGCAAACATGTAGTTGTGCGGGGGCTGATTCTTTTGAGAATCGAATATAATTTGATAGTCCCTATACTGCGGATTTTGAAAATTAACACGTGTTCCCAAACGGGAATCGCAAGCTTTAGCTACATCTTAGCAAAACCGCTGCGGTATGAATCCTTTGATGATATCTTCAGTTAGCGCATACGTTTTGAATGATACTTAGAACAAAAGGGGCTAGGATCCAAACTGATGAGATGGTAGAGCATTTAATTTGAGGACCGATAAGAAACGTACATTAAAGTATAGATTTTTTCGAAATAGCTTTCCCATTGTGGGTAGCAAAACTAATCGGCCACTTTTTCACATTTTGTTTTAACAAAAGGGTTTTCAAAAAAACAGCTTCTTCATCATGGAATTATGCACTTTTTGCTCAAGACCGATTAAACGCCTTTTGGCCAACGTAAGAGTAGGTTTAAAGGTAAAATAGTGGATTTCCGCATCATTTACATACTTTGGCGTAAACTGGTATATGTCCGACATATACATATGTGGAGAAAGTAATATTGTTTTGGTATAGACCCCTAAATTACCTAACTCGAAAGTCGCTTCTTAATTAACATTACTGTCTCTTCAGTAGTAAACAACATTTGATTAATTGTTAAATATAGTCATACATGAAACTGTATTGTTAGACATCAAATCAACCTAGCAACAAGAAGAACTGATGTTCAAGAACACTGATACAACTTGTTCAAAGCCCTTCAGGGAAAAGTAAACGTAAGTTTTACGGATTCGTGGACATTAAGGTTCCAGAAATTTTTCAGAGTCGTGCAATACTAACGACAAAGATGAATCGTACGACGGTCGTACGTTTAATTTACTTCAATTAAACGAGAGGAACACGAACGTTGCGCTGAAAAGTTTGGAATTCTTTTATTCAGCAATCAAAACGCGAGAAGGGCTCAAAGGGCGCCGGCAGAAGGCTGGGCGGTTATGATATGCTTATTTAGAATTTATTGCCGGAGCCGCGCACTCTGCCTGTAATTTTGATTGGTTCGCCAACTGCTGGGCACGCTCGCAGGGACTCTGGCCGCGGAATGCGCGGCAACGACCGCGGTGAGGTTACATGCAACGAGTAAAAGGAAGGTTCAGGGTCGCTTTTCTTGATCTCTGCACTGCACTCACCGCTTGCGGGTCCAGAGGGCGCGTCTGCTAACGCAGATACCGCAAGCGGTTAGTCAGAGAGTCAGAGCTAGACGTTTCTTATTATCTACTTTGTTCTTCACGTTTTTCATTTCGTGGTCTTTTTCGTTTCCTTTGTTTGCTTCGTCATTTTCTGGTATTCGTCTTTTGATGGTCATTCGTCATTTCTGGTCATTCGTCATTTCTGGTCATTCGTCATTTCTGGTCATTCGCATTTTTGTCATACGTCAATTTTCTGGTATTCCGTCATTTTTGGTCTTCGTCATTTTCTGGTCATTCGTCATTTCTGGTATTCGTCATTTTCTGTCATTCGTCATTTTCTGGTCATTCGTTTTTTCTTATTCTTTCGTTTTCTTTGTGTTCTTTCCTCTTTTTCATTCACTCCTTCCATTTGTCTTGCAATTCAGTAGTTATCATCCGAATGCAAAGTCCACAGGGCATAAAAGGTAAAGAAAACTGTCGTCAAACAAACACTATGAAACATTCGTAATCATTTTTTTTGACGAGTTGTATGTGTGCATCCTGATACAGGAACGTACCAGAAACTGTGAAATTATTGTATTTTTTCTCCGCAACTATTTCCCTGCACGAAATGTAACTGTTATTTTAAAGTGGATATACATCGTATTGAATTGCACATTCAAGAACTACACTACTTTATCTTAATGTTGGCTTTCCTGTACACATGTCCCTTGAAGATTTTGTAATACGAGTATAGCTCTGAATTTAGTGCATGATAATTCTGCCTTGGAATCTTGAGGCTGTACGTTCTGCGCTTTATCGCGCAGGTTGTCACAAGGAAGGCTGGGGCAGATTAAAATCTGCCACATTGCGCTAGAAAAGTCGTGTCATTCCTCGGAGCCTTGCTAAATTTAAAAGCGTTTAGCGACGAAAACTCAAAGGTGGATAATTAACTTTTTATTGTGAATGTTGTATGTATTCATTTTATGTGCCATTTCTTTTAATTTAAAACACGTTCATTTAAGTTAAGATCGCTGTTCCAAAGCACTTACTAAATTTGATATGAATATTCTAATTCTCGCATCGTTTTAATATTTCGATAAAAATATGAATGTTGTAGATTACGTATTCGTAGCGTGTTCCACTGAAATGTTATTTTATAAATTCTGGAAAGTATTTGCAGGAAGAAATCCTCAGTGACGAATGGGCGGCTACTAGCTTTCCATGGTAGTGACTCGGGTTCGATTCCCCGGTTGGGAAAAATAAAAACCTTTCTTGAAAAACAGATAAATGTCTGTAAGCTATGTGACGAAGAAATGCTCCGGCAGGCGGATTTACTGTTTGGCGGTGAAGGAATACGTCCTGTTGCAAGATCCCTAAACGTGGGAATTTGACTAAAGCCCGCAAGCATCGACACCGTTAGCTAGAAGCAAAGTCGGAGCAAATTGACCAAAATGAAATACATAATAATACATGCTTTTCAAGGTGGGAGTAACGTTGAAGCTACCACGAGGCTATAGGTCGGTTATTCCTCACGCAAAGGTAGTAGTGCGGTGGCTGAGATGTAGAAGCGAGGGCTGTGGTGCCACCGGCAGAGGCGGCGGAAGGGAAGCCACGGCAGACGGCGGTGGTAGCTTGCGACGTAGAATGTGGGCGTATGTCGCTCTTCGCCCCTCGATCGTTGCGCCGCCGCGTCAATTTCCGCGGCTTCCTACACGCGGTCCTCCCACAACTCGCTTTTGTAATGTATCACTCGACTTTGAGGCGAGTATCCACGCACTCTGTTTTAAATCCCAGCTCCCGCGTGACTCTCTGCCTTCTCCGCCCTGCCCACAACCACCGCGCGCGGCTCGTTGCCCTCGACGCGACCAGCCGCTCCCACGGCCGCCGCCCGCCGCCGCCACCGCCGCAGCCACCGCCGCGCCGCCGACGAAGTTTCCTGTAATATAAATGGTAATGGCGTGGGGTGGCAGTATGCTCGCGTTTTCAGCGACTCTCGCGGACGATTTGGAGACTTCGCGACAGATGGGTCGGCCGACAAGCGAACGCCACCCGGTTCCGGCCGTACCTGGCACAAAGCGAGCGCAACGGCAGTGGGCTCCTTGTCTCTTTCAGAGGAGCCCAAGTACTTTGAATCGGTTCTTTTCGAAAGCCCGCTAGTCACGAATTGTAATTTTGGTTTAGATTTATTAGATTTTAGATTTATTTAGCAAAAACAGTAAAACTCCATGTGACGTATGGGGAGAAAGTTTTTCTTGAGTTCCCTTACCAATCATTTTAACTACACTAGTTGAAAGATGAGTAAGAAGTTCAAGAATAAATACATAAAAATAAAATTTTAAAAGAGCTCGAGATGATCGACCTTGAAAAACTAGACATTTTCATTCCCGAGTTTTATATACAACTATTTGCAACGTTAAACGATCTTTTATTTCTGCGTTGTGCTAAAAAATAGGATCTCGCCTTACTTCTACTCATACACTTAGCAAAGCAAAGGAGAGTTCAAACCAAAGTGTGCATAGTGTAGCTACATTTACGTCCAGGGCAGTCTCAGCATTTGTTCATGGATCAGGAAACTGGATCGAAACCTGATCGACGATCGCCCGTAACGTCGCTTGTAACATTATTTTGTTACAAGCATTTGTTAATCATATTAAAAAAGGAACATACAAAATTTAAACTAATGCATTCATTATCACTGTTTTGTTATAATACGAATTATTTTTATTTTTTATGATCGTATTGTGTTCTAATTTTATAGAAACAGTTATGCAACAGCAAACATTGTAAAAGAAAAGTTGGAAAACAAGAAAACTTAATAATTAAGTACATAGAGAACGTTTCTGTATTTTTTAATTTTTGGCGCTTAAATCTTTGATTGAGAATGCGCATGAGTCACGTAAATTTACTTGTATACCTAAATGTCGCTGACTTATTTTACAGTTTACGACTTGCGGAATCTTCAATTATTCAGGACGTTTTTTTACGCTAAACATGTAAATAAATACACATTGCAGGTTGCTTTTAATTTACACATTTTTAAACACTTATACAATATAAATACATGAAATGACAATGCAACTACATCAAACATGATTCATATGACAAAAAACATGCTTTCGCTGCTGAAGTTTGTGTTTATATTGATCGTATGTAGGAATATTTCGCGTATTGAAGGTCCCTTTTAAAAATCTTTGAGAGTGATTATATCGTCATACCCTTGTATTAACATACGTCCGTTCCATGAGGTACAGTCCAATTCATATCTTCGCAAGTCAACGACTTACCAAACCATAACCTTTCAGTGTCATCACGGCCCATTTCTCTCATGTAATTTTACGTGATTTACACATGGAACAATGCATCTCTCCTGCAGCTTCTAGTTTTTTCTTGCAAAATGCGAAAGCGAACGAGCGTGACGTACGGTGTTTTACAATAAACGATTGTGTTCGGCAATAATGTATATAATTATTTTTTGCAGTAATTATGAAGTTGTTTTTTTTCTTGTCAGCGTTGTTTATATTACAGCGATATAACACGAATAATTTCTTTATATTTTCTTCGTGGGACAAAAGTGCGTTTCGCGAGTGAAACAATTTACAAAGATTGTCACGTCATTTTGGAATGGAAGCAATATATCTAACTAATTGTATTTGAACCGGAATGAAAGGGTGACCATGACACATATGCCTGGCACGGAATGAATGGAAGAACATATATTTTTTGCAGAGTGCGAGTGCTATTGTCTTCGTCTTCGTTTTTGTTATGCAACGGGTCTCACAGCAAATTCCTTTGATTATGTCACTTCTTCTCGATTCGGGAGCGGTGGGGGGCGTGGTTTGCTGTGTTTGTTTACAAGCGTCTGCTCGTTTGCCTAATCTCGGAGCTGCCACGGAACGTGTGTAGTCGCTGAGATGTTGGGTTACAACGTTGTTTATCTTCTTGCAGCCGGCTGCCGGGGTTGCGGTTTTCGTTTCAGCTGTCACTTTTTAGCGTATTCGAAGCAGCACTGCTTCTGCTTCTTGTAACATAAGTGTAGAAACGGGATGCGTGACACGGTTGCATAAAGACTGATAATTCTGTGCGATTTTGAGGACACGAAGTTTAATAAAATAAGCGACCTATTTCGAGGTGGAAGTTTCGCAAAAAGTTATTCCGTCAGTGTGAAAAGAATGAGATTGCTCATATAATGTACTTGCTAATTTAAAATGTTCAGTACTTAATTCTTAGGATACATATGCCTGCAATATACTTGTACATCATGAAGAATTAATTTATAAAATTAATGTGTAGAACATATTACGTTATTTTCTTTAATATAAGGTACCGCTGCTGTGATTTATAAAAATATAACACCATTGTTATTTTATATCGTTTATTAATAAATAATTAATGTTATTAAACTGTATTAACCAATAATATATAAAACAATGATGTTTTTAATTTTATACTGTAATATTTGTACCACGTATGTGAAAGGCGGAAGGTTTGATAAGTTAACCACGTTAATTAAAATTTTCTGCCATAGAACCTACACATTAATGAATACTATCGCATTGAATTAATTAAAATATTTACGTGCGAGCTATTTTTTTTTTTTCAAATGTATTTCTCCATAGTTTTAACTCATCAGTACGATTTTTAAATTTACATTAACTTTTCAGACATAAGGCAAAAAAGCCCAAATTCATCAATGCTCGTTATATCCCCATCGTAGCCTTAGCTCTGAGGATTGGCAGTGTGTGTTCAGATGATGCACCGTATATTTGCTGTAGTAGTGGACATATGTGTGTATGAGATTAACATCGGCCTTCTTTCTTGAGCATTTTCTACATTTGCTTATCTTGGTGGAATTATCATTCCATCTGTAAACTCTACACTTTCCGATGATAGAAAGTAGACGTGGATAATCCGATTCATAATGCTATTGATACCTTATCATGTGCAAAGTTTACTTTCTTATTGGTTTACAGGTTTTCGATATTTTGAGGCTAGGAATTCTTTAATATTGCCTAAAACGAGATATTAGGAAATGGTTTCTAGATGATTATTTTATTGTTAGAGATGCACAGCACAGAGCAAGTGAGAAAAAACACTAGAAGGATTACTGGTACCTGTATAAACACAACCAATCGCAAGCGATGTGGTCTGCAGTGCCCCAGGTAAGGAAGGGCCGGCGCGTATTAGTTATTTTTCTTTAAAAATGCTGTTAATAGAGTCAAAAAGCACTTATATAACAAAGTAATAAAAATAAAATAAAATTCGACAGTAAATAAAACGGAGAATTGACTGAAAAGGCACAAAAGAATATTCTCCAATTGAGAACAAGTGTTTGAAACGTAAAACGTTTTTTTAATTTTTAGGGTTGTAAAACATAGAATACATAGCAATTTTAAGATAATCCTAATACTCATATTCTAATGAAAGTACGCGAATATTTTTCTGCATATAAAAAAACTGGAGTGTGGTGGCGCATTCAGTGCTTCAGTTCGGATTCGGCGATCGACTACATAGAGAAACATGTGTCAAGTTTTTAGGCCCTGGCAATATTGTTGTGTGCTTGTGGTGCAGTTCAACTGTTTGGAATTTGATATGACAACGACCTACTGAACATAGTGCTGAAGCGAAATTTTCAAGACGAAAAATTCAGGAAGACGTTCAAACTGAAATAAACGTAAGATTTAACTCTTCAGTGTTTAAAGGAAGGACGTTTTCTTCGTATGTCCTTTTCGCGAGCTGCACTTTTTCGGCAACAAACAGGGGAAACCGAAGTGTCGGTAAGCGCGTTCGATGCCTCGCGAGAAAGAAGCCCAATTCCTGTGTTGACAGAGCCAAACATTTTTTCGCATTCTTGTCCTACAGAGCTCTCATGGAAGGCAGCAGACAAACTCAGGCCTGCGCTGCGCCTGCTTCACTCGCATACTGACCTATCTTTTCTCCTTCGTATTCTCTCTGGTTCTACGCACATCTTCACGTTACACCTGTCAGCTATCATCCTTTTTGTCTGGGTTCGGTTTTTTTCTCACTCTAGGATTTTCTCCTACATTTTTAGTTTTCCTCATTCCAGCAAAGAGAACCAGAATGATAGAGAGTGGGACGAGAAAAGAAACAATAACGTGCAGATTCTAAGCTATGTTATCTAAAACAATCGTGAAAATCCGATCTACAATATAAACTGCGATATTACACATTAAATTTTGCTTTAAAAATTATATTCTTTATTTTTTAATACTATGATTAGTCCTCTGTGTTTTCGGCTATTTATTACCTGCTCGGTAATTTCTTGTTTGTAACCGTTTACATTCGTCTCCCACCGACATCCATTACTTCTTGTAGGTTTCATCGTTTCTTTTTTTGATTTTTTTTAAGAAATTTCGTCTTTCTCTTCTTTGTCATCTGTTTTCCTCACAACACGAATATTGCCTTTCAAGTGGCCACCAGTGGTATTCATGAAATATTTAATGATTTTCTCTTGTGCAATTTGTAACTCAGACATTTCTTGAGTTCTTTGTGTTTCACTCCAACACGTAATGTTTAGACTATATCACGAGGGTTACAATCTATGACCTGCTGCTGACACAAAACAACACAGAATGGTTTTCAAAAGTAGCGTGCACACTGCTCAAGAACTGAAATTAAAAAAGCGCTCTCGAATAATACAGCACATAAATTAAATGTTTTTAATAACAACAGTCTTCACAAATATTGCAATAAACTGCATATAGTAGCAAATTTCTTACCTATAAGAATAATGAAAACGTTGCTGTTCATAACGCAACTCATGAACAGCAAAATATGGCGGCAACGTGGTTAGCGTATCGTGACTGTTAACTCAGTTAGCGGTTCAAACCCGATCGAAGCGTGGATTTTTAAGGACCGAAAAATCCTTCGTACGCCTTCTTCGAGGGGGAAGTAATCCGGCTGACCCATGTTGTATATTTACTTGCACGTAAAAGATCCTAAAAAGCGTAATGCGCGTCTGAGCTAAGTCAAATGGCATGTTTCGTCGCCACAATACTCCTTTCTTCGCTAGTGGTGAAAGGAGCGTACAAAATTTGCGTGGGTCAGACGGAAGAGGCGGCCTGATGGCCCTGAGGCCTCGCCACGAAATATAAGGTCCAATCCATTCAACTCTTCTTGGAACCTTATTGGCGATTAAACTCTTCTGTGTCATGAGCAGTACTTATTGAGGATAACAATTGAGTCAGTCCGCGCAATGTGAGAAGATGGGGATAATCAAATAATTGCATTTGTAATGAAAACAATCAGCATTTTTCAAATAGCCTTCGTTGTTTTTATATATTTCCCATTCTTGTATATTCTAAATTAAATCATACAGCACCTTTTACGTGGCTCGCGTTGCATGTTTTCATGCATGGGTTGGACCATTTTTGATAAGATTCATTAGTCATAACCGTCACTCTTTTTTCATCGTGATAGCTCGTTCCTCATATCTGTTTCGGTATTCAAAATCCAGTTCTTAGTTTTTAATGCGGAACTTTTTGGGCTGATTTCTCATCTAAATCAGTTTCCCCATTTTTTCTCGATATTTTTCTTCATAGACGTGAAACAATTCTGCTTTCGCACCATTTCCATTTTTTTCATTGTATGACCCCAATAACAAATGTTCAACTCCACTTAAGCTCCCTTTTTCTTACACACTAAAACGCCGCTTCTCCGCCGCAGGTCCTACGGCACAGCGGTCGTCACAGCTTTCCCCTCCCCTGCCGTAGCGAGGCACGCAGCGCCTGCCGGCTACATCTCGGCGCTTAATTAAAAGGCAGCGGCGCGCGCGGGAAGGAGTGGGAGGGGACCGTGGAAGAGGGAAGGGGAGGGCGCAGCGCAGCGCGGAGCCAGTGCGGCGGGTGGCGGTGACGGCACTTGCGCCGCACGGCCGCGGGCCTCCCCCCTCCGCCCTTCGGGCTGCGACAAACGTTAAGCGCGCAAAGTGTCTGCGGACGCGGAAGAATTAGCGCTGACATCGTTTCTTCGTTAGTAGGACGGCGGAGGTGGCTCAGGGCAAGCAAGTGATGCATTGAGGTACCTCCGATGCCACGAAAGTATCTCTGAGAATTCTGGCGGCCGGGTGATCTTAGTTTTCCGCGGTTTTTCGGATGCAACCACCTGACGATGCCGGAAGCAGTACGTAACAAACGGGCCACGTGACCGCGCGCGATCTTTCTTGCTTTCCTTTGACGTCATCCCTCACCTCCTTACTTACACATATTTGCTCTTATATGCACACCATGACATGCTCATACTGTACCACACATTGACGGGAAGGAGTCGGGAAGGTTACAGTTCGACGCCGGCTGAGGCGATGTCTCGCTGATGAGCGATACTGGTTGGGAAATCCCGCCAGCTGACAGGTACGTTTGTGCCGGATTCGCCACGTAGGGCGGGAGAAGATGACGCGGTTATCGCTCGCGATAAAACGTATACACATACGGGGAGAATGGCATAGCACTTGTCCGGCCGAGATCGCTAATGATTAAATCGTTTCAGTAGGTAATGTTACATGAGCGATTTAGTCAAGCCAGAGAGAGCCATCCTCCATCCATAAGCAAATACTGAGATAATGTACCATAACACACTGTCGCCAGCTCATTAACTGTCTCTCTGATTGATTCTGTCTTACCAGGTGATACTGTTAGAACTACACTACCATTGTGATTCGGGAAGCAGGTCATGACATAACTCCAATAAGATGAGGATCGGGGGGAGGGGGGGGGGCTCCGTCATATGCTTGTGTAGTGTCGTGATGCGTCGCTGAATGTGATTTGACGAGAGAAACAGGATATATTAATGTACTGTTTATTGAAGAAAGAATTTCGGTTACAGTGTTGCCT
>BOPP01000128.1:569952-592098 GCA_017312745.1 Gryllus bimaculatus | reverse complement strand
ATTCGTCTGGTGTTGATCGGAGAAAACTACCAAACGGTGCCCTTTCCACTCGAATTCAGTCGCTACTTCTGAGCCGAATTAGACCTAGCTATGCCTGTGTCTAGAACTCGAGGCATAGGACCTCCAGTCGAAGGCACTGCAGTGATATGATTCAGTATTTTGAAATTAATTTGAAGTACGCGCGAAGGCCGGGACCTCTCTCGGGAGCGCCTCGCCAGCTGGAAGCGCGAGCGGGCCGCGCCGGGCGGGCGGTGTCCACGTTGCGGGCGGGTTCGGCGACCGGGCCCATTCCTCAAGTCGGCCGCGCGGAGTAAACGCTCCGCCGGGACGCATATAGCGCCGCCCGTGAATCACCGCCGCCCCGCCGCCTTGATAAGGTGCAAAAGATGCTCGCGGCGACGCCTGCGCCCCCTCTGCCTCCCTCGCCGCCGCCTTTGCGACGCACACTGGTCGCCACCGCCGCTTCCTTCGCCGCCTCTCCCGCTAAAGCCTTTGCGCGCACACCGCCGCCGCCACCCCTCCCTTGCAGCCTCCATCACCGCCTCCCTCGGCTAAAGCCTTTGCCAATGCACACGCCGCCCGCCACTCCCTCGCTCGTCCCTCGCCATCGCCTGCGACGCACCTGGTGCGCGCCGTCTTCCTTCGCCGCCTTTCCCGCTAAAAGCTTTGCGAGCACACCGACCGCCGCCACCTCCCTTGCAGCCTCCTCACCCCTCCTCGCTAAAGCCTTTGCCAGCACACCGGCCCGCGCCACCTCCTCGCCTCGTCCCTCGCACGCTCTGCGACGCACACTGTTCGCCGCGTCTCCTCGCGCGCCTTTCCGCTAAAGGCCTTTGCGACACACACCAGCCGCCGCCGCTCCGCTGGCCACCGTCTTTGCCACGCACACCGACCGCCGCGCCTCCCTCTCCACCTCCCCGCCACCCTCCTCGCCACCTTACACGCCAGCCTCACCGCGCGCCTCCATTGCCAGCGCCTCTGCGACGCACTTTGGCTCACCTCCCTCGCCACCGCTTTTTGCGCGCATACATGCCACCGCAGCCTCCTCCATCGCCGTCTCCATCACCGGCTCCCTCGCCCTCCCTCGCCCCTTCCTTGTAAAGCTTGGCGACGCACACGGGCCGCCGCCGCCGCCTCCCCGCCACCGTCTTGCACGCACAGAACCGCCGCCGCGCCTTACTTGCAGCCTCCCTCTTGCGTGCCCTCGCCGCCTCCCTCGCCACGCCACGCGTCTGCGACGCAACCGGCCGCCTGCCTCGCCACTGCCTCGGCGACCGTACCCGGGCCGCCGTCGCCGCCGTTGCCCGTCTTGCTGGGGATGTCTCTTCATTGCGGGCCGGCCTCGTATCTCTTCGACTACAATACACTCCTGCACCTCCTTCTTTTTGCTCTGTTTCGTGTGGTTTGTCTTTCCGATGGTTTTCGCTTTTCTCTCCTGCGCCAAATTGGTGCCTTGGGTTTACTCCGTTCTTTTCGCGTCCACTTGTGCTGGACGGGTGCTTATATGTATTTTTAACATACTGTTTTACGACATTCTCTAGGTATCACAAAAAATACGTGATTATATTTTGTTCTTTCCATTAATTTTCTTTTGCTCATTTTCTTCTTGGTTTTGTATTTCATATTCAGTTCCTTCCCTTTTTTCAAGATATTTGTCAACACTCTAAATGTTAATTGAATATAATTGTAGATCATAATTCGTAACCATATTTTTTGATTCACCAGTTTAATTAGTCTGCTCTCTGAGACATCTTATTTTGCTTTGATAATCTTACCTCATTTCTTTTTTTGATATTTTCTTCCCACTTTACCTTTCCTTGTCTCTTCCTGCAGCTTATTAATTTCTTTCCCATTTCTTTATTTTCCGAATACATACCTTCCTTTTATTTCCCGGTCCATCTTAAAAAATTCTTATTATCTTAAACGCTTCATTAACTGAGTAAGTGATTTTCATTAGGTCTCCTGCCGGATCATTCTCAACTCGCCCTAGTTACTCCGCGCCCCCTCTCCACACTCACCTCGCACCTCGCCGCTCGCCGCAGCGCCAACTCCCCCCGCCAGCGCTTCGGTTTTTCGCCGATCCCGTGGGCCACCACGCCACATGCCTCCGTCTCACACCAGCGTTCACACCCAACGCTGCCCTCCCGCCGCCCATCCGCCCACCGCCACTTATCCTCGCCTCACCACTCTCGCTCCCGCTGCTCAGTCACCGCCGCCGCCTCCCACCACGGCCTCCACCGCCGCCCCGCACCGCTGCCACGCCCCTTCTCGCGCCGCCCCTGCCCTCCTCCCGCCGCCATTCGCCCTTCGGCCGCTCATCGCCACTGGTATCGGTCCGCTGCCCAAGCCCCGCCGCTCCCACCCGCCCGCGCCCGCCGCCCCGCCGCGCTCTCGCCATCGCCGTTGACCGCACTACTGGGCGCTCCCCCCGCTACTCTCCCGCGCTCCCACCCTCCGCCACACCCCGGGCCTGCACGTGGCACGTGGAGGTGGCCCGCACGTGCCGCGGGAGTTTTTTCTCGGAGGAATTGCTTCTGGGAGCCGCGCCGATGCCGCCTGCGTCGCCCTCGCTCCTCCCGGGCGCGGACTGCACGAGCCCCCGCTGCAGCGCGGGTGGGGGAGTTGTTAAGGGAAACCACCAGCTGATGGCGGTCTTCCAAACGCGCGTGAAACATTTCGTACAAAACTCAGGCAAAACAACAAGTGGCTAATATGTTCTTCATCTCCTTTCCACGGGGTCGACGCTAAATGGGGGCGGGCGCATTTTTTTAAATTAATTTCCCGCACGCTCTTATTTCTCTCTTGATTTTTCGATGTTTTCCGGACTGAAGCCCTTCTTGCTCCGACCGTGAGACCGCCACAAGCACATTACACATTGAAACAACACAATCACGAAATCACACACACACACACACACAACACACACACCAATCCAGAGGCGAGGTTTCGAACTCACGGCCTAGATCCTTCGATTTTAAGAATCGCAATACTGCTTGTCCGAATTTTGGCTACCCGAATCGGCAAGTGGCAGATTTAGTTTATAGTTTGTTAAAGTCATTTTGACTGCAACTGCAAATACGAGATGTGGCTGAAGTTTAATGAACTTGAGGTAGAGCCATATTTAAATTAAATCGAGTTTGTTTGTGTAATCGTTGTTTTGTGTGTTACAATACTTTTGTAGCATCTTTTTCATCTCCAAATAACATACTCTTTAAAAAAGAAAAAATATAAACATATGAATATTTATTGTTAATTAGTGTAATCCATCGTCATCTTAAGCTACAACTCATGCTTTCGGTTGTTTAACGAACGTCAAAACTGTTAAACTATTTAACGGGCGCTTATGGATACCGGACGCTGACGTTAAAGAGTGGCGTTTCCTTTCCTGTGGTTGTCGTTTAGTCGATATTATAACAGTAAGGCACTATGGGAAGGGGAGAAGAGGGAGAGGGATAAGGAGCGGGAAAGGGAGGGGGAGGGGGAGAGGGGAGGTATTCGTAGGATTCGGGAAAGTAGAGAGGGTCTAACAATGTTGAATTCAAAGGACATGCCACATCTATCGAATGCAATTTTCGGTAATTAGGAGCATATATTTTTTATATTTATATACTTCAGCACCCTGCTATTCAATTTTTCTCAGCCGCAAATTAAAGAAAATTCGACCTACGAGGAAGATCTGACAAATTCTTCAGCTTTCTATCGTATCGTCCAGGAAATAAGTCTTTTTTTTCTAAGGGGCCGACACACAAACTTCATTGAACTTGAAAACACATGAATCTTGATATTAAGAAACACGAAAAATGCAGGAGACATGAAATAGATGGGTGTTATTAAATCCTTCATCAAAAACAATGAATGTTTATGTGCATTTGGTTGACTACTTGTTTTACCTGGGCAGGGTTCTGTTTCTGACTTATTGCTCAATTGCAGGTGTTTTGAATCTTCAGAGAAATTTCGTTTCCCTTCTCTTTTATGAAGCTTTTCTTTACGGTGATTTATTTCGCTTTGAACTATTTTTTATAATTGTCCTTCTATTTATTGCATTTTTATGCATTTCACTGTTTCATTTTGAAGAAGACAAGAGGTACGAATATTTGATTCTCAACAAATTTGTGTCCTGGTCTCATGGTTCTTTCAAAGAAGAACAAAGAGCAAAATAAATAAATAAATAAAAAGCAGACCGAGAGACACTACTGAGATAAGTCATAGAGCAGTTCTGCTGACGAATAGGTAGTGCCGCGAGCATTTCATACAGAGGCTGGAAAATTCCTCGCAATACTTGATAAACCTCACGCTCAAATTTAGAAATTTGAAAATTAGATTATTTTAAATAGCAATGAATGAAAACATAAATATTGTGACAAACTGCCGATTTTCTTTTTCATTATCTTATAATATTTTTAGCCTTGTTTTCTAATGAAAATCTTATTTTGCTAGGTGTAACTTTTTATTTTCTGATAACAGAGGGCAGAAAATAAATGACGAGAACAGTTAAAAATATTTCCATACTTTTCGTCTTCGTTTAAAGATGGTGAAAATAGAAGGTAAATTAGAGGGATAAGAAGGGAATGACCAGGTAACGAGATAAAATATTATGCAATTCACGCGTCCTATTGGAAATCGCGAAGCATCAGCTCTGATGGCGGCCAAGCTGAGAGATCGACCAAAAGCTGCGACTCATGTGGTCCTCCTCTACATTGGGGGGAAAGATGCTGTCGGGAGCGTTTCGATGATGTCGGCGGGATGAGACGGCAGCGGCAGGGGTGGCGTCGACCCTTTGCGCGTGGAAAGACGCCAATGATGATTATTAGGACAATAGCAAGGGAGGACCGAGGCGTATATAACATCTATGGTGTAAAATATTGTCAAGTTTTCCTGACCTTATTTTATATTTCGAAGAATAACTATAATATATCATATATATTTAGCTAACACCTCTTGAGTTCCGGATATTCTTTATTTCCAGTTCAAATATAATGTTTATAAAATCGTCGTCCCTCATAATAGTAGTACATTATTTTTGTTTGCAATCTGTGGGCTGGTACGTATAGATTTGTTCACGAAATATTTCATAAAATATTCGTAAGGATGTCAGATGGTTTCAGCATAAAAATGTTGACTTGATAAGAGGGCAGATGCAGCATTAGATTCAGGGACTGTTGGTAAGACTTGATGAAATTGAATAAACTCCTCATATCGTAAATCATCTTCGTTGTTACTATAACATCATATAGATATCAATATGATGGTATCCACCAAGACCAACGTTATAAATCGTATGTAGAGACGAATCAAGTGAAGTATATAATCACAAGATTTTCACGTTTGAAGGAGGAGGAGATTTTCCTTCCTCTGAACTATGATGTTCGAAGAAGAGCAGTTGACGGCGAGAGGTGAGGGTCTCATAAAGGAAAATCATTCATCCTTTCCCGTCTCGAAGCGCCTGTATCAACACATCTGCCGCGGGCGCGGAAAAAACCGATATCTACCTTAAAAATGTTATACAAATAGAATATACATTTTACAATATACAGTACGTAGTATTTAAAGTAGAAAAAAATAAGCTAAAAAGATGGTTTTGAGCTTCAGCAGCAATTTTAATATGTCAGAGATGCATTCGTTTCGTCAGCATTTCGTCAGCGAGTTCGATGATAGTATCAAGATAGACTTCTTTTGCATCTTGAGAATTTGAATGCGTTTTGGCAAGTGAAAAAAAGCAGGCGCTGGTAATGTCCACCGTAAGACTATTAGCATATCCGCAGTTTATAGTTCCCCTTCGATCATAACTATGCGTCCGCTCAACGCGAATGGTCTGTTTTAGAGTAATGCATTACGTTCCTGATTTTTGGTTAACATCGTGCGTCAAAATGAGATTAGCGATGTTCCAAATTTCTTTTGAGATCTTAAAAACAATTATTCAGTTTATCTTTAAATTCGTTCTAACAAATATAAAATTATATTTAAACGCCATTCCAGTAGTTTCAAATTAACCGCAAATTTGTTTCCACGATGATTTACAGTTTTTTCTAATTAAATGTACATTGACATTGTACAATAATGTCAGAGAAACCACTACACTAAAACGCATTACGATGATTTTGTATTACAAATAGGATGCTAAGTATTTACTCGTTTACGACCAGAAAAAAACATGCCGAGTAGTGAAATGATAGTAACAGCTCGCAGTAATAAGAGACTTGGCCTCCCGAGGAGGCATCCCTGCACAATGAGCGGCCGCCTTTTTTCCCGGCGGGGGGAATCCGAGCGGGGCGCGTTGTGCGGCAGGCGGCCGTAATGCGCGGGCAACCAACTTCTTCCTGCCCGCGCGCCGGCTATTATCAGTGATGGAAAGATTGATGAAGGGCCGGGACTTTCTTCGGCGAGCGCAGCGCGATCCCGGCGCATCGGAGGCCACTCGGCGGCCACACAAGCCCGCGCTCGGGTGGGGAGGGGGGCGGTAGTGGCGGTGGGGAGGTGGAGGTGGTGGAGTGTGGGGGTGGTGGAGGGGGTGGCAGCGGGGTCCGAATGGGACTGACGCGAATGGGGTGAACGGGTCGGCGGTAGCAGAGGCGGATGCAGCGGGGGCGGGGGGCAGGGGCCGGAGGCGGAGGCGAGGCGAGGCGGAGGCGACGCACGGCGGAGGCGGAGCGCGATGGTGGAGGCGGTAGTGGTGGCGGTGGCAGTGGCGAGGCGGCGGCGGGGGCGAAGGCGCGGGGGTGGATGGCGAGGGCGGGGGCGGCCAGAGCGGAACGCGAGGCGGAGGCGGGCGGAGGCGGTGGCGGTGGCGAGGCGGTGGCGGGGGCGGTGGGGGGGCGTGGCGGGGGCGGTGCGGGGGCGGTGGCGGGCGGTGGCGGGGCGGTGGCGGTGGCGGGGGCGGTTGGGGGGCAGAGGCGGGGGTGGAGGTGGGGGTAGAGGCGGGAGCGGAGGCGAGGCGGTGGTGGAGGCCCGTGGCGGTGGCGATGACATGGCTGCGGTGGGCAGAGGATGAAGGGGGGGCGGAGGTGGGCGCGGAGGCGGGGGGGCGGCGTCGTCAGTGGCGGCGTCCAAGACGGTGGCGGAGGCGATTTCGTGATGACTGCGGCGGCGGACTTGGGCGAGGCAGCATTGGCGGCGGCGGGCGGCGCGGGGTGGCGATGGCGTTGAGGGGGATGGAAATACGCAACACGGGGATATTATCGAAAAGGTACAGCGATGTATCTCTAAGGCAATACGAGAATGCTGCCCGCCTGCAGGAGAATGCTGCCCCCAGCGTAGCAATGCGACTGCTAATACTCGGAGCATTCCTTGCTAGGGCGCGGAGCGCCTACTGCTTTGGAAAGGGCGCGCCGGGGAATTTCGATAAGAAAAACAGTGACGCCTCAGGTTTTTTTTGTGAATGATCAGAAAGTTTCGAAAGAAAACCAGGTTTCTTCTCGTTTGGATGTTTTTTTTGGTTTAGATTCTTCGGTTTTTATTGTGATGATCAAAATCTAAGCAATCTTACAAATATCACTTATTGTACGAAATATTATTGAATGGTTGATTTTCTCGAATTTACTGTTTGTAAGTGAGATTCAAGCTTACATTTGTAAAGTATAGTATAGTTGTCAAACTGTGAAACCATTAAATCGGACTATATTTGAGATGAAAATACACTAATTTATTTATTCACGCTTGCTTGTTTACTCGTTTTCTCCTTCAGTGATGAAACAATGTTAAAAAAGAAAACAAATAATTGGATATTTGTTTCTGCATGTATATAAACTTTGTCAAAAGTAAGAGTACTTCTGACAGAATTCTGGGGGTGAGGCTGCAATTTGTTGGAGCAGACAATAAAAATATGTGAATTCATTGAATTATCTTGTGATAAAAATTATCGATTTCTGCCGCGAATGAAAAACAATTTTGAACGTTTGTTTATGCTATATATTACAACGATAAGCACCTTTCTACATATATTTTCATGGACGAAATGGCTTATCATTTGTTAAACAGTATATATTTATTGAACATAATGGCATTAACCTCGTGTATTCATTAATGGTTATGAATGTAGATGGCATTCCTTCATCCACATGCATATTTTTTTCAAGTGGCTAAATTCAAACATGCTCTCACTTTCATGCGAGGCGACGTTTTTGAGTAAGCAACAGTCCTCGCAAATTAGCTTAATAATCAACACTGTCGTATATAAAATCGGCAATTAAGTCGTTAATGTGTGTGGCAATATGCTTATAGCTGTCTGTTACGGCCTCTATGTCCGTAAACATGTTTGGAGCCTCAAGCGACGCTGGGGAAGTTTACAAGCGTTTTTTATTAAAATGCGGACGCGCGCCGGGAAAACAAGAACAGCAAGGCCGAGTTATTTAGACTATGGAGCGTGGGTGCATTAAAATCTTCGCGCGAGTCGGCAAAACATGTCGCTGAGGTTTTTCTTTCGGAGACGTTAACGCGGCGTCAGTTCGCCTCGCGGGAAATCAGTTAATTTGCAGGAGCGCGACACAGGCTGTCTGCACCGTTCAGCACCACATCGCCACGCCGCGCGTCTCCTCCCTCCCCCTCCCCTCCCGCGGTGTCGTCGTCGGTCGTCGTCGCGCCCGGGCCGGCGAGGTAACTGCGTCATAAGTCACCGGCGCTCAAGGCCCAACGCTCGGCGTAACAGTCTGTCAGAGCCAGGTTGAGCACAATGTTCCTCGCATGAAGTATTGCCTCTAGAACATGTACTAGTCATCAATGTCATTTTAATGTTCATTACCATTACGATATTTATTCATTTTAATACGCAATTATTACATTGATGCATTCTTACGTGGTACGGTTTCTAAGATTGGTTTAATAATCATGCTATATTCAAAAACTATTCGCATCGTCGTTGTCGTCTTCCTAATTAACTCAGTACTCGGTAATTTCAACTCTGTTTTTTCTTCACTCTGCAGAAGGTAGATCTGTGTGTGAATTATCATTTCTTGTTCTACTCAAATTTTATAGATTGAATTATCTATATATACGTCTAGTGCGCAACCGATAATGAATATATCCTATTTCATAATTTGAATTTAAATTTAAAGAATGTGACTTAAAAAATGTCCCAATGTTGGACAGTTATACGTCCCAGACTTTCAACGTAGGCAATATGAAGCCGTGAGTGCCCGATATTGATACTTCCTTTGCGTAATATCCGAATATCATTATCTTGCAATAAAAACGTTTTCAATTAGCCATATTTTTTATCGTGTCTTTGAATGAACGACTGCTTTTCTGTTGAAATACTTCTGCGCTCTACGCCTTACCTTTTGGGTCTTACCCTAATTTACACATATATATTGTCCCCATGTTACATGTACCTCGATCAAATCCATAGTGAGCTATTAATTTGATTATTGCCACCAAACTGTATTCAGCAACAATATTCACTTGATCTACATAAATGTATTGATGTTCATTCGAACATTTATTGAATTTTTTTAAATGTAATTAGCACATCGTAATTTTGTTAGGCCGGGCAATTACCCAACCTCAAATTTGTAGAACACATTTTTCGCTTAAATACGTCGTTTTGTTTCCCTTTGGTTTTTCTTGTAGTAATTTGCGGTACATGTTTTTTAGTATCCGGTGAATATCCTTGAGTGACACGTTTAATTTGATAGTTACTTTTCCAATTTTTTTTGTTAGGACTCCAAAGAACATCTTTTTGAAAAATATATGAACATGGACGTGTTTCGGATAGGTGATTAGTTTTTTCATTTTTTGTTATTCTTTCAAATATTTTTGTTTTCGCCCCTCTTTGTTTATTGTTTTTTAGTATTGGTTTCACCGCGTTCCAACAGTCCTTTACTCGACTCTACATTCTCCTCGCGCATTCAGTCTCCTTTGTGTCACATGCTCTTTCTGGGTATGACAATCAGTCGTCGCTTCCTTTTATGAACACTGGTCTCGTGGGATTCCGGAAGACAATCTGTTCTGCTTCTGTGTTGAGACACGACATACGAACTCACGTGGTTCACTGACAAAACGAATCCAAATACCATCCAGGGAACATAGTGTCCGCTATACAATTAATTTTTCATTTCAGAGAAATAAAATATTTGGACTGTCGAGACACCAGTTTGGGAATCTCTAATTTCTTGGTTCATTTTACATCTGTAATCAGTTGTAATTACTCACAGAGGAGGATGATTTACTTGAAAAACTTCCCCGACTTCTTGTTACTGCTCTGTGATACACGCTACTTATATCTGACACAAACGTTCACAGAAAAGAATGAAAAAATGGACTATGAAGTCGGCCTTTTCCTTGTACGAGGTACTGAATTTAATAGTATTAACTGCAAGACGATAAGTGCACAGAAATGCACAACTTCTCGGTTACGCGATAAAAGTTGTAAGATATTTTGTTCGCACATAAGTTAACATAACATGACGTACTGTAGCGATACGGATCCATTTTCCGAGGCTGCTTCTCTCTCCTTGGGACGTATTTTCATTGGAAAGGAACTTTCAACCATTATTCTGGTCAATTTCTCAGAATTTTGTTTTGTACTTTTGACAGAGGCGTAGAAATAATTGCCGCGCACAAAATTGCTCAGTGAGCCGAGCCTACAATTACATTCTGTATTAATGTTTTCGTTTAGCGAGTCAAATATTTCTCATTAAATTCCATGAAAATCGTCATCACTATATTAGGTGGCACTCGTGCAATTAAAGTCACACAACTACCAATCAAAAATACATAATAGGATCAAATCGTTACTTTACACTATAACAACAGAGTGGTGAGGGTATTTCCAGTCGGCCATGAAACACGACAAAATTGTGCATCACAGACTTACGTTCCTAACATCAACTACGTATTTGTATAAACAGTGAAGAATAAAACATATTGACAACGTTGATTTGACTAACTTACTAATGAAAAACATACAATATTGTAAAATTAATAAATAAATGTTTACATGTAAACATTTGGTAATTAACATGTTTCAAATGTAAAAGGAAATATGAACATGAGTATATTTACTATTCTAAAAAGTTCGTCAGCAAAACTACTGGGGCAGAAACGACTCGTTTTTGTTTACTTTCCAACATTTATTCAGGTATTCCCTCTGATACATGTCTTTACTTTCGTGGAATGTAGTGTTTTCATGCTAAAACGGTTATTATTACACTTTTGAAACAAAACTCAAATGGGCGAAAATACAGAAATCGTTTGATAGCATATCAATTTGATACATTATATACACAATCTAGATTATATATATATACAATATAGTGGTTATATAGTTAGTGCTTTATAATCAGAAAGGTCAGTAAACAGTCCATAAACAGAAATAAATAATAAGTGGGAAGTCCAATTGGTAAATAACTTGGTCAATACATTAATAAAATAAACTGGCATAGTATAAGCACATTAGGGGGGTGAAAGGAAGGGGGATGAAAAATGTAAGGCAGAGGCGTTGTGCGGACGATCTTCTGTGGCGCCCGTTTGATTCAGGTGCTGAGGAGGCCAAGCACCAAGGAGGAGACGGCGGGACGCCCGCGCCAGAAAATAAAAATAGCTAAAATAAAACGTGGATAGAATTAGAATGTACTCGGCTTCTGACGCAGGTTTTTTCCCCCTTCAGGGGTTTTTTTCCTGAGCCGTATACCTTGTGGTCTCTTTTCCGCGGCTTTGATGCGATGGAGAGACAATTGCGTGAATACCAGAATTTCGAAAGATTAGAACGCGGAAAGGATGTAGGTATTGTAATGGCTTAAAGGCTTCGGCCTAGGCCACATCTAATAGGAATCAAAGTAATCTAAATTCGTTTTTGTAATAATTACCTATTAAATAAATAATAAATAATACAGAAAGGACCATCGGTTTACTGTCTAACATTTTTTAATCCTTTGCAATGAGAAATTTTGCTTACATATGTGAAAATGAATACCCTGAAGGGACCTTTAATATTTGGAAATAGAATTCTGGTAGGTAGAGAATTTCGGCCGGGTTGGGTGTAAGCCAAGGCCTTCATACGTGACTGCGCTTCAGAAAGTCCAGGGAGCGTTTTTGAGGGAGGCGTAGGAATCTATTTTGGAAAATTTGCATTTCTGTTGATGTTTAATTTTGCTGCGGCAGCCCAGACTGGGAAGCATAGGATCAGTAATGGGTCGTATCATTTTATAGCAAACAAGAGGTGAATAGCAAACATGTAGTTGTGCGGGGGCTGATTCTTTTGAGAATCGAATATAATTTGATAGTCCCTATACTGCGGATTTTGAAAATTAACACGTGTTCCCAAACGGGAATCGCAAGCTTTAGCTACATCTTAGCAAAACCGCTGCGGTATGAATCCTTTGATGATATCTTCAGTTAGCGCATACGTTTTGAATGATACTTAGAACAAAAGGGGCTAGGATCCAAACTGATGAGATGGTAGAGCATTTAATTTGAGGACCGATAAGAAACGTACATTAAAGTATAGATTTTTTCGAAATAGCTTTCCCATTGTGGGTAGCAAAACTAATCGGCCACTTTTTCACATTTTGTTTTAACAAAAGGGTTTTCAAAAAAACAGCTTCTTCATCATGGAATTATGCACTTTTTGCTCAAGACCGATTAAACGCCTTTTGGCCAACGTAAGAGTAGGTTTAAAGGTAAAATAGTGGATTTCCGCATCATTTACATACTTTGGCGTAAACTGGTATATGTCCGACATATACATATGTGGAGAAAGTAATATTGTTTTGGTATAGACCCCTAAATTACCTAACTCGAAAGTCGCTTCTTAATTAACATTACTGTCTCTTCAGTAGTAAACAACATTTGATTAATTGTTAAATATAGTCATACATGAAACTGTATTGTTAGACATCAAATCAACCTAGCAACAAGAAGAACTGATGTTCAAGAACACTGATACAACTTGTTCAAAGCCCTTCAGGGAAAAGTAAACGTAAGTTTTACGGATTCGTGGACATTAAGGTTCCAGAAATTTTTCAGAGTCGTGCAATACTAACGACAAAGATGAATCGTACGACGGTCGTACGTTTAATTTACTTCAATTAAACGAGAGGAACACGAACGTTGCGCTGAAAAGTTTGGAATTCTTTTATTCAGCAATCAAAACGCGAGAAGGGCTCAAAGGGCGCCGGCAGAAGGCTGGGCGGTTATGATATGCTTATTTAGAATTTATTGCCGGAGCCGCGCACTCTGCCTGTAATTTTGATTGGTTCGCCAACTGCTGGGCACGCTCGCAGGGACTCTGGCCGCGGAATGCGCGGCAACGACCGCGGTGAGGTTACATGCAACGAGTAAAAGGAAGGTTCAGGGTCGCTTTTCTTGATCTCTGCACTGCACTCACCGCTTGCGGGTCCAGAGGGCGCGTCTGCTAACGCAGATACCGCAAGCGGTTAGTCAGAGAGTCAGAGCTAGACGTTTCTTATTATCTACTTTGTTCTTCACGTTTTTCATTTCGTGGTCTTTTTCGTTTCCTTTGTTTGCTTCGTCATTTTCTGGTATTCGTCTTTTGATGGTCATTCGTCATTTCTGGTCATTCGTCATTTCTGGTCATTCGTCATTTCTGGTCATTCGCATTTTTGTCATACGTCAATTTTCTGGTATTCCGTCATTTTTGGTCTTCGTCATTTTCTGGTCATTCGTCATTTCTGGTATTCGTCATTTTCTGTCATTCGTCATTTTCTGGTCATTCGTTTTTTCTTATTCTTTCGTTTTCTTTGTGTTCTTTCCTCTTTTTCATTCACTCCTTCCATTTGTCTTGCAATTCAGTAGTTATCATCCGAATGCAAAGTCCACAGGGCATAAAAGGTAAAGAAAACTGTCGTCAAACAAACACTATGAAACATTCGTAATCATTTTTTTTGACGAGTTGTATGTGTGCATCCTGATACAGGAACGTACCAGAAACTGTGAAATTATTGTATTTTTTCTCCGCAACTATTTCCCTGCACGAAATGTAACTGTTATTTTAAAGTGGATATACATCGTATTGAATTGCACATTCAAGAACTACACTACTTTATCTTAATGTTGGCTTTCCTGTACACATGTCCCTTGAAGATTTTGTAATACGAGTATAGCTCTGAATTTAGTGCATGATAATTCTGCCTTGGAATCTTGAGGCTGTACGTTCTGCGCTTTATCGCGCAGGTTGTCACAAGGAAGGCTGGGGCAGATTAAAATCTGCCACATTGCGCTAGAAAAGTCGTGTCATTCCTCGGAGCCTTGCTAAATTTAAAAGCGTTTAGCGACGAAAACTCAAAGGTGGATAATTAACTTTTTATTGTGAATGTTGTATGTATTCATTTTATGTGCCATTTCTTTTAATTTAAAACACGTTCATTTAAGTTAAGATCGCTGTTCCAAAGCACTTACTAAATTTGATATGAATATTCTAATTCTCGCATCGTTTTAATATTTCGATAAAAATATGAATGTTGTAGATTACGTATTCGTAGCGTGTTCCACTGAAATGTTATTTTATAAATTCTGGAAAGTATTTGCAGGAAGAAATCCTCAGTGACGAATGGGCGGCTACTAGCTTTCCATGGTAGTGACTCGGGTTCGATTCCCCGGTTGGGAAAAATAAAAACCTTTCTTGAAAAACAGATAAATGTCTGTAAGCTATGTGACGAAGAAATGCTCCGGCAGGCGGATTTACTGTTTGGCGGTGAAGGAATACGTCCTGTTGCAAGATCCCTAAACGTGGGAATTTGACTAAAGCCCGCAAGCATCGACACCGTTAGCTAGAAGCAAAGTCGGAGCAAATTGACCAAAATGAAATACATAATAATACATGCTTTTCAAGGTGGGAGTAACGTTGAAGCTACCACGAGGCTATAGGTCGGTTATTCCTCACGCAAAGGTAGTAGTGCGGTGGCTGAGATGTAGAAGCGAGGGCTGTGGTGCCACCGGCAGAGGCGGCGGAAGGGAAGCCACGGCAGACGGCGGTGGTAGCTTGCGACGTAGAATGTGGGCGTATGTCGCTCTTCGCCCCTCGATCGTTGCGCCGCCGCGTCAATTTCCGCGGCTTCCTACACGCGGTCCTCCCACAACTCGCTTTTGTAATGTATCACTCGACTTTGAGGCGAGTATCCACGCACTCTGTTTTAAATCCCAGCTCCCGCGTGACTCTCTGCCTTCTCCGCCCTGCCCACAACCACCGCGCGCGGCTCGTTGCCCTCGACGCGACCAGCCGCTCCCACGGCCGCCGCCCGCCGCCGCCACCGCCGCAGCCACCGCCGCGCCGCCGACGAAGTTTCCTGTAATATAAATGGTAATGGCGTGGGGTGGCAGTATGCTCGCGTTTTCAGCGACTCTCGCGGACGATTTGGAGACTTCGCGACAGATGGGTCGGCCGACAAGCGAACGCCACCCGGTTCCGGCCGTACCTGGCACAAAGCGAGCGCAACGGCAGTGGGCTCCTTGTCTCTTTCAGAGGAGCCCAAGTACTTTGAATCGGTTCTTTTCGAAAGCCCGCTAGTCACGAATTGTAATTTTGGTTTAGATTTATTAGATTTTAGATTTATTTAGCAAAAACAGTAAAACTCCATGTGACGTATGGGGAGAAAGTTTTTCTTGAGTTCCCTTACCAATCATTTTAACTACACTAGTTGAAAGATGAGTAAGAAGTTCAAGAATAAATACATAAAAATAAAATTTTAAAAGAGCTCGAGATGATCGACCTTGAAAAACTAGACATTTTCATTCCCGAGTTTTATATACAACTATTTGCAACGTTAAACGATCTTTTATTTCTGCGTTGTGCTAAAAAATAGGATCTCGCCTTACTTCTACTCATACACTTAGCAAAGCAAAGGAGAGTTCAAACCAAAGTGTGCATAGTGTAGCTACATTTACGTCCAGGGCAGTCTCAGCATTTGTTCATGGATCAGGAAACTGGATCGAAACCTGATCGACGATCGCCCGTAACGTCGCTTGTAACATTATTTTGTTACAAGCATTTGTTAATCATATTAAAAAAGGAACATACAAAATTTAAACTAATGCATTCATTATCACTGTTTTGTTATAATACGAATTATTTTTATTTTTTATGATCGTATTGTGTTCTAATTTTATAGAAACAGTTATGCAACAGCAAACATTGTAAAAGAAAAGTTGGAAAACAAGAAAACTTAATAATTAAGTACATAGAGAACGTTTCTGTATTTTTTAATTTTTGGCGCTTAAATCTTTGATTGAGAATGCGCATGAGTCACGTAAATTTACTTGTATACCTAAATGTCGCTGACTTATTTTACAGTTTACGACTTGCGGAATCTTCAATTATTCAGGACGTTTTTTTACGCTAAACATGTAAATAAATACACATTGCAGGTTGCTTTTAATTTACACATTTTTAAACACTTATACAATATAAATACATGAAATGACAATGCAACTACATCAAACATGATTCATATGACAAAAAACATGCTTTCGCTGCTGAAGTTTGTGTTTATATTGATCGTATGTAGGAATATTTCGCGTATTGAAGGTCCCTTTTAAAAATCTTTGAGAGTGATTATATCGTCATACCCTTGTATTAACATACGTCCGTTCCATGAGGTACAGTCCAATTCATATCTTCGCAAGTCAACGACTTACCAAACCATAACCTTTCAGTGTCATCACGGCCCATTTCTCTCATGTAATTTTACGTGATTTACACATGGAACAATGCATCTCTCCTGCAGCTTCTAGTTTTTTCTTGCAAAATGCGAAAGCGAACGAGCGTGACGTACGGTGTTTTACAATAAACGATTGTGTTCGGCAATAATGTATATAATTATTTTTTGCAGTAATTATGAAGTTGTTTTTTTTCTTGTCAGCGTTGTTTATATTACAGCGATATAACACGAATAATTTCTTTATATTTTCTTCGTGGGACAAAAGTGCGTTTCGCGAGTGAAACAATTTACAAAGATTGTCACGTCATTTTGGAATGGAAGCAATATATCTAACTAATTGTATTTGAACCGGAATGAAAGGGTGACCATGACACATATGCCTGGCACGGAATGAATGGAAGAACATATATTTTTTGCAGAGTGCGAGTGCTATTGTCTTCGTCTTCGTTTTTGTTATGCAACGGGTCTCACAGCAAATTCCTTTGATTATGTCACTTCTTCTCGATTCGGGAGCGGTGGGGGGCGTGGTTTGCTGTGTTTGTTTACAAGCGTCTGCTCGTTTGCCTAATCTCGGAGCTGCCACGGAACGTGTGTAGTCGCTGAGATGTTGGGTTACAACGTTGTTTATCTTCTTGCAGCCGGCTGCCGGGGTTGCGGTTTTCGTTTCAGCTGTCACTTTTTAGCGTATTCGAAGCAGCACTGCTTCTGCTTCTTGTAACATAAGTGTAGAAACGGGATGCGTGACACGGTTGCATAAAGACTGATAATTCTGTGCGATTTTGAGGACACGAAGTTTAATAAAATAAGCGACCTATTTCGAGGTGGAAGTTTCGCAAAAAGTTATTCCGTCAGTGTGAAAAGAATGAGATTGCTCATATAATGTACTTGCTAATTTAAAATGTTCAGTACTTAATTCTTAGGATACATATGCCTGCAATATACTTGTACATCATGAAGAATTAATTTATAAAATTAATGTGTAGAACATATTACGTTATTTTCTTTAATATAAGGTACCGCTGCTGTGATTTATAAAAATATAACACCATTGTTATTTTATATCGTTTATTAATAAATAATTAATGTTATTAAACTGTATTAACCAATAATATATAAAACAATGATGTTTTTAATTTTATACTGTAATATTTGTACCACGTATGTGAAAGGCGGAAGGTTTGATAAGTTAACCACGTTAATTAAAATTTTCTGCCATAGAACCTACACATTAATGAATACTATCGCATTGAATTAATTAAAATATTTACGTGCGAGCTATTTTTTTTTTTTCAAATGTATTTCTCCATAGTTTTAACTCATCAGTACGATTTTTAAATTTACATTAACTTTTCAGACATAAGGCAAAAAAGCCCAAATTCATCAATGCTCGTTATATCCCCATCGTAGCCTTAGCTCTGAGGATTGGCAGTGTGTGTTCAGATGATGCACCGTATATTTGCTGTAGTAGTGGACATATGTGTGTATGAGATTAACATCGGCCTTCTTTCTTGAGCATTTTCTACATTTGCTTATCTTGGTGGAATTATCATTCCATCTGTAAACTCTACACTTTCCGATGATAGAAAGTAGACGTGGATAATCCGATTCATAATGCTATTGATACCTTATCATGTGCAAAGTTTACTTTCTTATTGGTTTACAGGTTTTCGATATTTTGAGGCTAGGAATTCTTTAATATTGCCTAAAACGAGATATTAGGAAATGGTTTCTAGATGATTATTTTATTGTTAGAGATGCACAGCACAGAGCAAGTGAGAAAAAACACTAGAAGGATTACTGGTACCTGTATAAACACAACCAATCGCAAGCGATGTGGTCTGCAGTGCCCCAGGTAAGGAAGGGCCGGCGCGTATTAGTTATTTTTCTTTAAAAATGCTGTTAATAGAGTCAAAAAGCACTTATATAACAAAGTAATAAAAATAAAATAAAATTCGACAGTAAATAAAACGGAGAATTGACTGAAAAGGCACAAAAGAATATTCTCCAATTGAGAACAAGTGTTTGAAACGTAAAACGTTTTTTTAATTTTTAGGGTTGTAAAACATAGAATACATAGCAATTTTAAGATAATCCTAATACTCATATTCTAATGAAAGTACGCGAATATTTTTCTGCATATAAAAAAACTGGAGTGTGGTGGCGCATTCAGTGCTTCAGTTCGGATTCGGCGATCGACTACATAGAGAAACATGTGTCAAGTTTTTAGGCCCTGGCAATATTGTTGTGTGCTTGTGGTGCAGTTCAACTGTTTGGAATTTGATATGACAACGACCTACTGAACATAGTGCTGAAGCGAAATTTTCAAGACGAAAAATTCAGGAAGACGTTCAAACTGAAATAAACGTAAGATTTAACTCTTCAGTGTTTAAAGGAAGGACGTTTTCTTCGTATGTCCTTTTCGCGAGCTGCACTTTTTCGGCAACAAACAGGGGAAACCGAAGTGTCGGTAAGCGCGTTCGATGCCTCGCGAGAAAGAAGCCCAATTCCTGTGTTGACAGAGCCAAACATTTTTTCGCATTCTTGTCCTACAGAGCTCTCATGGAAGGCAGCAGACAAACTCAGGCCTGCGCTGCGCCTGCTTCACTCGCATACTGACCTATCTTTTCTCCTTCGTATTCTCTCTGGTTCTACGCACATCTTCACGTTACACCTGTCAGCTATCATCCTTTTTGTCTGGGTTCGGTTTTTTTCTCACTCTAGGATTTTCTCCTACATTTTTAGTTTTCCTCATTCCAGCAAAGAGAACCAGAATGATAGAGAGTGGGACGAGAAAAGAAACAATAACGTGCAGATTCTAAGCTATGTTATCTAAAACAATCGTGAAAATCCGATCTACAATATAAACTGCGATATTACACATTAAATTTTGCTTTAAAAATTATATTCTTTATTTTTTAATACTATGATTAGTCCTCTGTGTTTTCGGCTATTTATTACCTGCTCGGTAATTTCTTGTTTGTAACCGTTTACATTCGTCTCCCACCGACATCCATTACTTCTTGTAGGTTTCATCGTTTCTTTTTTTGATTTTTTTTAAGAAATTTCGTCTTTCTCTTCTTTGTCATCTGTTTTCCTCACAACACGAATATTGCCTTTCAAGTGGCCACCAGTGGTATTCATGAAATATTTAATGATTTTCTCTTGTGCAATTTGTAACTCAGACATTTCTTGAGTTCTTTGTGTTTCACTCCAACACGTAATGTTTAGACTATATCACGAGGGTTACAATCTATGACCTGCTGCTGACACAAAACAACACAGAATGGTTTTCAAAAGTAGCGTGCACACTGCTCAAGAACTGAAATTAAAAAAGCGCTCTCGAATAATACAGCACATAAATTAAATGTTTTTAATAACAACAGTCTTCACAAATATTGCAATAAACTGCATATAGTAGCAAATTTCTTACCTATAAGAATAATGAAAACGTTGCTGTTCATAACGCAACTCATGAACAGCAAAATATGGCGGCAACGTGGTTAGCGTATCGTGACTGTTAACTCAGTTAGCGGTTCAAACCCGATCGAAGCGTGGATTTTTAAGGACCGAAAAATCCTTCGTACGCCTTCTTCGAGGGGGAAGTAATCCGGCTGACCCATGTTGTATATTTACTTGCACGTAAAAGATCCTAAAAAGCGTAATGCGCGTCTGAGCTAAGTCAAATGGCATGTTTCGTCGCCACAATACTCCTTTCTTCGCTAGTGGTGAAAGGAGCGTACAAAATTTGCGTGGGTCAGACGGAAGAGGCGGCCTGATGGCCCTGAGGCCTCGCCACGAAATATAAGGTCCAATCCATTCAACTCTTCTTGGAACCTTATTGGCGATTAAACTCTTCTGTGTCATGAGCAGTACTTATTGAGGATAACAATTGAGTCAGTCCGCGCAATGTGAGAAGATGGGGATAATCAAATAATTGCATTTGTAATGAAAACAATCAGCATTTTTCAAATAGCCTTCGTTGTTTTTATATATTTCCCATTCTTGTATATTCTAAATTAAATCATACAGCACCTTTTACGTGGCTCGCGTTGCATGTTTTCATGCATGGGTTGGACCATTTTTGATAAGATTCATTAGTCATAACCGTCACTCTTTTTTCATCGTGATAGCTCGTTCCTCATATCTGTTTCGGTATTCAAAATCCAGTTCTTAGTTTTTAATGCGGAACTTTTTGGGCTGATTTCTCATCTAAATCAGTTTCCCCATTTTTTCTCGATATTTTTCTTCATAGACGTGAAACAATTCTGCTTTCGCACCATTTCCATTTTTTTCATTGTATGACCCCAATAACAAATGTTCAACTCCACTTAAGCTCCCTTTTTCTTACACACTAAAACGCCGCTTCTCCGCCGCAGGTCCTACGGCACAGCGGTCGTCACAGCTTTCCCCTCCCCTGCCGTAGCGAGGCACGCAGCGCCTGCCGGCTACATCTCGGCGCTTAATTAAAAGGCAGCGGCGCGCGCGGGAAGGAGTGGGAGGGGACCGTGGAAGAGGGAAGGGGAGGGCGCAGCGCAGCGCGGAGCCAGTGCGGCGGGTGGCGGTGACGGCACTTGCGCCGCACGGCCGCGGGCCTCCCCCCTCCGCCCTTCGGGCTGCGACAAACGTTAAGCGCGCAAAGTGTCTGCGGACGCGGAAGAATTAGCGCTGACATCGTTTCTTCGTTAGTAGGACGGCGGAGGTGGCTCAGGGCAAGCAAGTGATGCATTGAGGTACCTCCGATGCCACGAAAGTATCTCTGAGAATTCTGGCGGCCGGGTGATCTTAGTTTTCCGCGGTTTTTCGGATGCAACCACCTGACGATGCCGGAAGCAGTACGTAACAAACGGGCCACGTGACCGCGCGCGATCTTTCTTGCTTTCCTTTGACGTCATCCCTCACCTCCTTACTTACACATATTTGCTCTTATATGCACACCATGACATGCTCATACTGTACCACACATTGACGGGAAGGAGTCGGGAAGGTTACAGTTCGACGCCGGCTGAGGCGATGTCTCGCTGATGAGCGATACTGGTTGGGAAATCCCGCCAGCTGACAGGTACGTTTGTGCCGGATTCGCCACGTAGGGCGGGAGAAGATGACGCGGTTATCGCTCGCGATAAAACGTATACACATACGGGGAGAATGGCATAGCACTTGTCCGGCCGAGATCGCTAATGATTAAATCGTTTCAGTAGGTAATGTTACATGAGCGATTTAGTCAAGCCAGAGAGAGCCATCCTCCATCCATAAGCAAATACTGAGATAATGTACCATAACACACTGTCGCCAGCTCATTAACTGTCTCTCTGATTGATTCTGTCTTACCAGGTGATACTGTTAGAACTACACTACCATTGTGATTCGGGAAGCAGGTCATGACATAACTCCAATAAGATGAGGATCGGGGGGAGGGGGGGGGGCTCCGTCATATGCTTGTGTAGTGTCGTGATGCGTCGCTGAATGTGATTTGACGAGAGAAACAGGATATATTAATGTACTGTTTATTGAAGAAAGAATTTCGGTTACAGTGTTGCCT
>BOPP01000128.1:535437-563800 GCA_017312745.1 Gryllus bimaculatus | reverse complement strand
CGGCTCAAGGCCCAACCTCGGCCTAACAGTCTGTCAGAGCCAGGTGAGCACGAATTGTTCCTCGCAATGAAGTAATTGCACTCTAGAACATCGTACTAGTCATCAATGTCATTTTAATGTTCATTACCATTACGATATTTATCTTCATTTTAATACGCATTATTACATTGATCATTCTTACGTGGTACGGTTTCTAAGATTGTTTCAATTAATCATCTATATTCAAAAACTATTCGCATTCGTCGTTGTCGTCTTCCTAATTAACTCAGTAACTCGGTAATTTCAACTCTGTTTTTCTTCACTCTCAGAAGGTAATCTGTGTGTGAATTATCATCTCATTGTTCTACTCAAATTTTATAGATTGAATTATCTATATATAACGTCTAGTGCGCAACCAGATAATGAAATATATCCGTATTTCATAATTTGAATTAAAATTTAAGAAATTGTGACTTAAAATGTCCAAATGGTTGGAAGTTACGTACCCAGACTTTCAAACGTAGGCAATATGAAGCCGTGAGTGCCGTATATTATACCTTCCTTTGCCGTAATATCCGAATATCATTATCTTGCAATAAAACACGTTTCATTAGCCATATTTTTATAGTGTCATTTGAATGGAACGCTCTTTCTGTTGAAATACTTCTGCGCTCTACGCCTTACATTTTGGGTCTTACCCTTATTTACACATATATATTGTCCTCCATGTTAACATGTACCTCAAATCAAATCCATAGTGAGCTATTATTTTGATTATTGCCGCTAAAACTGTATTCAGACAATACTTCACTTTGATCTACATAATGTATTGATGTTCATCGAACATTTGATTGAATTCTTTTAAATGTAATTAGCACATCGTATTTTGTTAAGCCGGGCATTACCCAACCTCAAATTTGTAGAACACATTTTTCGCTTAATACGTCGTTTTGTTTCACTTTTGTTTTCTTTGTAGTAATTTGCGGTACATGTTTTATAGTATCGTGAATATCCTTGAGTGAAACGTTTATTTGATTAGTTACTTTTCCAATTTTTTTGTTAGGACCTTCCAAAGAAATCTTTTTGAAAATATATGAACATGGACGTGTTCGGATAGGTGATTAGTTTTTCATTTTTGTTATCTTTCAAATATTTTTGTTTCGCCCTCTTTTGTTTCATGTTTTTTAGTTTGGTTTCACCCGCGCCAACAGTCTTTACTCGAATCTACATTCTCCTCGCGCATTCAGTCTCCTTTGCTGTCCCACATGCTCTTCTTGGTATGACATCAGTCGTCGCTTCCTTTTATGAACACTGGTCTCGTGGGATTCGGAAGACATCTGTTCTGCTTCTGTGTTGCAGACAAGACATACGAACTCACGTGGTTCAACTGACAAAACGAATCCAAATACCCTCCAGGGACACATAGCTGTCGCTATAAATTAATTTTTCATTTCAGAGAAATAAAATATTTGACTGTCGAGACCACCAGTTTTGGAATCTCTAATTTATTGGTTCATTTTACATCTGTAATGCAGTTGTAATTACTCACAGAGGAGGGATGATTTACTTGAAAACTCCCCGACTCTTGTTACTGCCTCTGGATACACCCTACTTATATCTGACACAAACGTTACAGAAAAGAATGAAAAATGGACTATGAAGTCCGCCTTTTCCTTGTAACGAGGTTCTGAATTTATAGTATTAACTGCAAGACGATAAAAGTGCACAGAAATCACAACTTCTCGGTTACGCGATAAAAAGTTGTAGATATTTTGTTCGCACATAAGTTAACAATAACATGACGTACTGTACCGATACGGATCCATTTTCGAGGCTGCTCTTCTCTCCTTGGACGTATTTTCATTGGAACAGGAACTTTCAACCATTATTTCTGGGTCAATTTCTCAAGAATTTTGTTTTGTACATTTTGACAGGCGTAGAATAATTGCCGCGCCAAAATTGCTCAGTGAGCCTAGCACTACAATTACATTCTGTATTATGTTTTCGTTTAGCGAGTCAAATATTCTCATTAATTCCATGAAAAATCGTCATCACTATATTAGGTGCACTCGTGCAATTAAAGCACCACAACTACCAATCAAAATACATAAATAGGATCAAAATCGTTTACTTTACACTATAACACAGACGTGGTGAGGGTATTTCCAGTCGGCCATGAAACACGAACAAAATTGTGCATCACAGATTACGTTCCTACATCAACTACGTATTTGTATAAACAGTGAAAGAATAAAACAATATTGACAACGTTGATTTGACACTAACTTACTAATGGAAAAACATACAATATGTAAAATTAATAAATTAAATGTTTTACATGTAAAACATTTGGTATTAACATGTTTCAAATGTAAAAGAAATATGAACATGAGTTATATTTACCTATTCTAAAAAGTTCGTCAGCAAAACTACTGGGGCAGAAGCGACTCGTTTTTGTTTACTTTCCAACATTTATTCAGGTATTCCCTCTGATACATGTCTTTACTTTTCGTGGAATGTAGTGTTTTCATGCCTAAAACGGTTATTATTACACTTTTGAAACAAAACTCAAATGGGCGAAAATACAGAAATCGTTTGATACATAATCATTTGATACATTATATACACAATCCTAGATTATATATATTACAATATAGTGGTTATATAGTTCGTGCTTTATAATCAGAAAGGTCAGTAAACAGTCAGTAAACAGAAATAAATCATAAGTGGAAGTCAATTGGTAAATAACTGGTCAATACAATAAATAAAATAAAACTGGCGTAGTAATAAGCACATTAGGGGGTGAAGGGAACGGGGGATCGAAAATGTAAGGGCAGAGGCGTTGGTGCGGACGATCTTCTGTGGCGCCGTTTGATTTCAGGTGCTGAGGAGGCCAAGCACAGGAAGGAGACGGCGGGACGCCCGCGCCAGAAAATAAAATAGCTAAAATAAACGTCGGATAGATTAGAATGTACTCGGCTTCTGACGGCAGGTTTTTCCCCCTTCAGGGGTTTTTTCCTGAGCCGTACCTTGTGGTCTCTTTTCCGCGGCTTTGATGCGATGGAGAGACCATTTGCGGTGAATACCAGAATTCGAAAGATTAGAACGCGAAAGGATGTAGGTATTGTAATGGCTTAAAGGCCTTCGGCCTAGCCACATAGGATCAAGTAATCTAATTCGTTTGTAATAATTACCTATTAAATAAAATAAATAAATAATCAGAAAGGACCATCGGTTTATGTCTAACATTTTTTTAATCCTTTGCAATGAGAATTTTGCTTACATATGTGAAAATGAATACCTGAAGGGACCTTTAATATTTTGGAATAGAATTTTGTAGGTAAGAGAAGTGGACGGGGTTGGGTGTAATGCCAAGTTCATTACGTGACTGCGCATTCAGAAAGTACCAGGGAGGTTTTGTGAGGGAGCGTAGGAATCTATTTTGAAAAATTTGCATTTTGTTGATGTTTAATTTTGCTGCGGCAGCCCAGACTGGGAAAGCATAGGAAAGTATGGGTCGTATCATTTTTATACAAGAGGTGAATAGCAACATGTAGTTGTGAGGGGGGATGATTTTTTGAGAATCGAATATAATTGATAGTCCTATACTGCGGATTTTGAAAATTAACCGTGTTCCAAACGGAATCGCAAGCTTTAGCTACATCTAGCAAAACCGCTGCGGTATGGAATCCTTTGATGATATCTTCAGTTAGGCATACGTTTTGATGATACGTAGACAAAAGGGGCTAGGATCCAAACTGATGAGATGGTAGAGCATTTATTGAGGCAAGATAAGAACGTACATTAGAGAGTATAGATTTTTCGAATAGCTTTCCCATTGTGGGTAGCAAACTAATCGGCCACTTTTTCACATTTTGTTTTAACAAAAGGGTTTCAAAACAAAACAGCTCTTCATCATGGAATTTATGCCACTTTTTTCTCAAGACCGATTAACGCCTTTTGCCAACCGTAGAGTAGGTTTAAAGGTAAAATAGTGGATTTCCGCATCATTTACATACCTTTGCGTAAACTTGTATATGTCCGAATATACATATGTAGGAGAAAGTAAATATTGTTTTGGTATAAATTACCTAACTCGAAAGTCGCTTCTTAATTACATACTGTCTCTTCAGTAGTAAACAACATTTGATAATTGTTAAAATAATAGTCATAACATGAAACTGTATTGTTAGAATCAAATCACCTAGCAACAAGAAGAACTGATGTTCAAGAACACTGATAAACTTGTTCAAAGCCCTTCAGGGAAAGTAAACGTAAGTTTACGGATTCGTGGACATTAAGGTTCCCAGAAATTTGTTCAGAGTCGTGCAAACTAACGACAAAGATGAAAGTACGACTGTCGTACGTTTAATTTACTTCAATTAAACGAGAAGGAAGCACGAACGTTGCGCTGAAAAGTTTGGAATTTATTGCAGCACAAAAGCGCGAGAAGGGCTCAAAGGCGCCGGCAGAAGGCTGGCGTTATATATTGCTTATTTAGAACCTTTATTGCCGGAGCCGCGCACCTCCTGTAGTTTCGCCAACTCCTGGGAAATTCGAATCCGGAAGCGCAGAGGGCTCACAGCCACAGTCGGAAGTTAGGGTTTTGACCTCAAGAGGGCGCGTCTGCTAAAGCAGATACCCGCAAGCGGTTAGTCAGAGAGTCAGAGTAGACGTTTCTTATTATCTTACTTCTGTTCTTCACGTTTTTCATTCGTGGTCTTTTTCGTTTTCTGTGCTTGTCATTTTCTAGTCATTCGTCATTTCTGGTCATTCGTCATTTTTGGTCATTCGTCATTTTTCTGTCATTTTCGTCATTTTTGGTCATTCGTCATTTTCTGGTCATTCGTCATTTTCTGGTCATTCGTCATTTTCTGGTCATTCGTCATTTTCTGGTCATTCGTCATTTTTCTGTATTCTTTATTATTTTTCGTTTTCTTTGTGTTCTTTCTCTTTTTCATTCCTTCCTTCCATTTGTCTTCAATTCAGTAGTTATCATCGAATGCAAAGTCTCACAGGGCATAAACAGGTAAAGAAAACCTGTCGTCAAAAAACACTATGAAAACATTCGTAATATTGACGAGTTGTATGTGTAGCACCTCCTCATACAGGAAACGTAACAGAAGCTGTGAAAATTATTGTATTTTTTCTCCCCAGCAACTATTTCCTGCCAACGAAATGTAAACTGTTATTTTAAAGTGGATATACATCGGTATTGATTGCACATTCAAGAAGAACACTACTTTATCTTAATGTTGGCTTTTTCCTTGTACACATGTCCCTTGAAGATTTTGTAAATACGAGTATAGCTCTGAATTTACGTGGCATGATAATTCTGCCTTGGAATCTTGAGGCTGTACGTTCTGCGCTTTATCGCGCCAGGTGTCACAACGGAAGGCTGGGGCAGATTAAAATCTGCCACATTGCGCCTAGAAAAGTCGTGCATTCCTCGGAGCCTTGCTTAAATTTAAAAAGCGTTTTACGACGAAAACTTAAAGGTGGATAATTAACTTTTTATTGTGAATGTTGTATGTATTCATTTTATGTGCATTTCTTTTAATTTAAAACACGTTCATTTAAGTTAAGATCCTGTCAAGCACTTACTAAATTTGATATGATATTCTAATATCTCGCATCGTTTTCATATTTCGATAAAATATGAATGTGTAATTACGTATTCGTAGCGTGTCACTGAATGTATTTTAAACATTTCTGGGAAAGTACTTGCAGGAGAAATCCTCAGGTGACGAATGGGCGGCGTACTAGCTTTCCATGGTAGTGACCTCGGGTTCGATTCCCGGTTGGGGAAAATATAAAAACCTTTCCTTGAAAAACAGATAAAATGTCTGTAGCTATGTGACGAAGAAAAGATCAGGCAGGCGGATTTTACTGTTTGCGGTGAAGGAATACGTCCTGTTTGCAAGATCCCCTAAACGTGGGAATTGACTAAGCCCAAGCATCGGGGACACCGTTAGCTAGAAGGCAAAGTCGGACAATTGACCCTAAATGCAAAATACATACATACATGCTTTCAGATGGGAGTAACGTTGAGACTATCACGAGGCTATAGGTCGGCTTATTCCTCACGCAAAGGTAGTAGCTCGGTGGTTGAGATGTAGAAGCGAGGGCTGTGGTGCCACCGGCAGAGGCGGCGGGAAGGGAAGCCACGGCAGAGGCGGTGGTAGCTGCGACGTATAACAATATGTGGGCGTAGGTCTGCTCATTCCCCCCTCGATCGTTGCAGCCCCGCCGCGTCACATTTTCGCGGCTTCTACCACGCGGTCTCCACCAACCCTTTTTGTAATGTATCACTCGACCTTTGAGCGAGTATCCACCACTCTGTTTTAAATCCCAGCTCCCGCGTGACTCTCTGCCTTCTCCGCCCCGCCCACAACCACCCGCGCCCGGCTCGTGCCCTCGACGCGACCCAGCCGCTCCCTCCGCCGCCGCCGCCGACCGAAGTTTCTGTAATATAAATGGTAATGGCGTGGGTGGCAGTATGGCCTCCGCGTTTTCAGCGACCTCTCGCGGACGATTTGGAGACTTCGCGGACAGAGTGGGTGGCCGACAAGCGACGCCACCCGGTTCCGGCCGTACCTGGCACAAAGCGAGCGCAACCGGGCAGTGGGGCTCCTTGTCTCGTTTCAGAGGAGCCAAGTACTTTGAATCCGTTCTTTTTGAAACCCCGCTAGTCACGAATTGTAAAGTTTGGTTTATATTTATTAGATTTAGATTTATTTAGCCAAAAAACAGTGAAAACTACATTTGACGTATGGGGAGAAACGTTTTCTGAGTTCCAGAATCCCTTACCATCATTTTAACTACAACTAGTTGAAAGATGAGTAAAAGTTAAAGATTAATAAATAAAAATAAAATTTAAAAGAAGCTCGAGATGATCGACATTTGAAAAACTAGACATTTTCATTCCCGAGTTATATACAACTTATTTGCAACGGTAAACGATCTTTTATTTTCTGCGTTGCTAACAAAATAGGATCTCGCCCTTACTTCTACTCATACCACTACAAGCCAAAGGAGAGTTCAACCAAACGTGTGCATAGTGTAGCTACATTTACGTCCAGGGGCAGTCTCAGCATTTGTCAATGGATCAGGGAAACTGGATCGAAACCTGATCGAGATCGCCCGTAACGTCGCTTGTAACATTATTTGTTACAAGCATTTGTTACAATCAATTAAAAAAAGGAATACAAAATTTAAACTAATGCATTATTTATCACTGTTTTGTTATAATAGACATTATTTTTATTTTTTATGATCAGTATTGTGTCTAATTTTATAGAAACAGTTATGCAACAGAAAACATTGTGAAAAGAAAAGTTGGAAAACAAGAAAAACTTAATAATTAAGTACATAGAGAACGTTTCTGTATTTTTTTAATTTTTGGCGCCTAAATCTTGATTGAGAATGCCATGGAGTCACGAAATTTACTTGTATACTAATGTCGCTGAACTTATTTTACAGTTTACGACTTACGGAATCTCAAAAATTATTCAGGACGTTTTTTATCTAAACATGTAAATAAATACACATTGCAGGTTGCTTCTAATTTACACATTTCTTAAACACTTATTACAATATTATACATGAAATGACAATACAACTACATCAAACATGATTCATATGACAAAAACAGCTGCTTGAAGTTTGTGTTTATATGATCGTATGTAGGAATATTTCCGTATTGAAGGTCCCTTTTAACAAATCTTTGAGAGTGATATATCAGTCATACACACTGTATTACATACGTCCGTTCATAGGTACAGTCATTCATATCTTGCAAGTCAACGACTTACCAAACCATAACCTTTCAGTGTCATCACGGCCATTCTCTTCATGTAATTTACGTGATTTACACATGGAACAATGCATCTATCCTGCAGCTTCTAGTTTCTTGCAAAATGCGAGAAAGCGAACGAGAGTGACGTACGGTGTTTTAAAAATAAACGATTCGTGTTCGCAATAATGTATATAATTAATTTTGAAGTAATATGAAGTTGTTTTTTTCTTGTCAGGTTGTTTATATTACAGCGATATAACACAGAATAAATTTCTTTATATTTCTTTCGTGGGACAAAAGTGCGTTTCGCGAGTGAAACAATTTACAAAGATTGTCACGTCATTTTGGAATGGAAGCAATATATCTAACTAATTGTATTTGAACCGGAATGAAAGGGTGACCATGACACATATGCCTGGCACGGAATGAATGGAAGAACATATATTTTTTGCAGAGTGCGAGGTGGCTATTTGGTTCCCTTCGTCTTTCTAGTTTTTTGTTTAAATGCAAACGGGTCCCGCAGAGCATTTCCCCTTTGAAATTATGTCCACTTTCCTTCTCGATTCGGGAAAAGCGCTGGGGGGCGTGGGTTTTGGCTGTGTTTGTTTACAAGCGTCTGCTCGTTTGCCTAATTCTCGGAGCTGCCCACGGAACGTCCGTCTAGTCGCTGAGATGTTGGTATACAACGTGTGTTTATCTTCTTGGCAGCCGCTGCCGGGGTTGCGGTTTTCGTTTCAGCTGTCACTTTTTAGCCGTATTCGAAGCAGCACGTGCATTCCTGCTTCTTGTAACATAAGTGTAGAAACGGGATGCGTGACACGGTTGCATAAAGACTGGATAATTCTGTGCGATTTGAGGACACCCGAAGTTTAATAAAATAAGCGACCTATTTCGAGGTGGAAGTTTCCAAAAAGTTATTCCGTAGTGTGAAAAGAATGACGATTGCTCAATATATGTACTTGCTTAATTTAAAATGTTCAGTACTTAATTCTTAGATACATATGCTCAATATACTTGTACATATGAAGAATTAATTTATCAAAATTATGTGTAGAACAATATTACGTTATTTTCTTTAATATAGGTAACCTGCTGTGATTTATAAAATAAACACCATTGTTATTTTATATCGTTTATTAATAAATAATTAATAGTAATTAAACTGTATTAACCAATAATATATAAAACAACAATGATGTTTATTTTATACTGTAATATTGTACTCAACGTATGTGAAGGCGAAGGTTGATAAGTTAACCAACGTTATTAAAATTTTCTTGGCCAATAGAACCTACACATTAATTGAATACTACCCCATTGAATAATTAAAATATTTACGTGCGAGCTATTTTTTTCCAAAATGTATTTTCTCCATAGTTTAACTCATCAGTACAATTTTAAATTACATTAAATTTTTCAGACATAAGGTAAAAAAAGCCCAAATATTATCAATGCTCGTTATATCTCCCATCGTAGCTTAGCTCTGAGGATTGGCAGTGTGTGTTCAGATGATGCACCGTATATATGCTGTAGTAGTTGACAATAACGTGTGTATGAGATTAACATCGGCTCCTTGTTTCTTTGAGCATTTTCTACATTTCTCTATCTTGGTGAATTATCATTCAATTGTACAACTCTTACACTTCCGATGATAGAAAGTAGAGTGATAATCGCGATCATAATGCTATTGATACCATTATCATGTGCAAAGTTTACTTTCTTATTGTTTACAGGTTTCGATATTTTGTAAGGCTAGGAAATTTTTAATATTGCCTAAAACGAGATATTTAGGAAATGGTTTCTAGATGATTATTTTATTGTTAGAGATGTCACAGCACAGAGCAAGTGAGAAAAAACACTAGAAAGGATTACTGGTACCTGTAATAAACAAAACCCATCGGCAAGCGATGGGTCTGCCAGTCCCCAAGGTAAGGAAGGGCCGCGCGTATTAGTTATTTTTCTTTAAAAAATTGCTGTTATAGAGTCAAAAAGCACTTATATAACAAAAGCTAATAAAAATAAAATAAAATTAGAAAGTAAATAAAACGGAGAATTGACTGAAAAAGGCACAAAAGAATATTCTTCAATGAGAACAAGTAGTTTGAAAACGTAAAACGTTTTTTAATTTTCAGGGGTTGTAAAACAAAGAATACATAGCAATTTTAAGAATAATTCCTAATACCTTCATATCTCCTTAATGAAGTACGCGAATTTTTTTCGCAATATAAAAAAACTGGAGTGTGGTGGCGCAATTCAGTGGCTTCAGATTCGGATTCGGCGAATCGACATACATAGAGAAACATGTGTCAAGTCTTTAGGCCTGGCAAATATTGTTGTGTGCTTGTGTGCAGTTCCAACTGTTTGAATTTGATATGACAACGACCTACCTGAACATTAGTCTGACAACGAAATTTTCAAGACCGAAAAATTCAGGAAGACGTCAAACTGAAATAAACGTAAGATTTAACTCTTCAGTGTTTAAAGGAAGGACGTTTTCTTCGTATGTCCTTTTCGCGAGCTGCACTTTGCGGCAAAAACAGGGGAAACCGAAGTGTCGGAACGCCGTTCCGATGCCTTGGCGAGAAAGAGCCGCAATTTCTGTGTTGACAGACCAAACATTTTTCGCATTCTCTGTCTACAGAGCTCTCATGGAAGGCGCAGACAAACTCAGGCCTCGCTGGCGCCCCTGCTTCACTCGCATACTGACCTATCTTTTCTTCCTTCGTATTCTCTCTGTCCTACGCACAGTCTTCAACGTTACACCGTCAGCTATCATCCCTTTTTGTCTGGGTTCGGTTTTTTTTCTCACTCTAGGATTTTCTCCTACATTTTAGTTTCCTCATTCAGAAGAGAACCAAGAATGATAGAGAGTGACGAGAAAAGAAAACAATAGAGTGCAGATCTAAGCTATGTTATCTAAAAACAATCGTGAAAATCCAGATCTACAATATAAAACTGCGATATTACACATTAAATTTTTGCTTTAAAATTATATTTTTATTTTTTAATACTATGATTACTCCTCTTGTGTTTCGGCTATTTATTACCTCTCGGTAATTTCTTGTTTGTACCGTTTACATTTCGTCTCCCACCGACATCCATTACTTCTTGTAGGTTTCATCGTTTCTTTATTTTTGATTCTTTTTAGAAATTTTCGTCTTTCTCTTTTGTTCATCTGTTTTTCCTCCAACACCAAAATATTGCCTTTCAAGTGGCCAGCAGTGGTATTCATGAAATATTTAATGATTTTCTTTCTGTGCAATTTTACCACAGACATTTCTTGAGTTCTTTTGTTTTTCACTCCCACACGGTAATTTAGACTATATCCACGAGGTTAAATTTATTGACCTGCTGCTGAACAAAACCACAGAATGGTTTTCCAAAAAGTAGCGTGCACACTGCTCAAGAACATGAAATAAAAAAAAACTCTCGAATGATACAGCAATATATTAAATATTTTAATAAAAACAGTTTTCACAAATATTGCAATAAACACTGTACTGTATATAGTACAAAATTTCTTTACCTATCAAGAATATGAAAACGTTGCAGTTCCATAACGCAACTTGTGAACAGCAAATATGGCGGAAAACCTGCTTAGCGTATTGGACTGTTAAACCCAAGTTAGCGGGTTCAAACCCGATCGAAGCCATGGATTTTTAAGGACGAAAAAATCCTTCGTACGCCTTCCTTCGGAGGGGAAGTAAATCCGGCCCATGTTACATGTTAGTATATTTACTTGCATGTAAAAGATCCTCGAGCCTAAATGACGCCTCTGAGCTAAATTCAAATCGCCTGTTTCTCGCCCAAGAAATACCTCCTTTATTCGCTAGTGGGTGAAAGGAGCGTAGTTAAATTTCCGTGGTCAAACGGAAGAGCGGGCCTGATGGCCTGTGTCTCGCCACGAAATATAAAACATCAATTCAATTCAACCTCTTCCTTGGAACGTTATTGGCCATAAATTCAGCTGTGTCATGAGCAGTAACTCACTGAGTGTAACAATTGAGTCGGCACGCGCAGTGTGAGAAGAGGGGACTAATAAAATCATTGCATTTTTAGTCAAAATCAAACAGCATTTTCAAACAGCTTCGTTGTTTTTATGTATTTCCCAGTTCTTGAATATCTAATTAAATCATAGGCATCTATTACGTGGCTCGAGGTTGCATGTTTTTCCATGCATGCGTTGGAAATTTGTGGTAAAGATCCGATTAGTCCATAATTGTCACTCTTTATGCATGTCACTCTTTTTGCATCGATGATACGCTCCTTCGCATAGCTGTGTTTTGATATTCAAAATTCAGTTACCTTAGTTTTTAATCGGAACATTTTTGGGCTGATTTCTAAATCTAAAATACAGTTTCCCCATTTTTCTTCGAATTTTCTTCAGAGACGTGAAACAATTTGATTTCCACATTTCCATTTTTTTCATTGTATGACCCCCAATAACAAATGTTCAACTCCACTTAAGCTCCCCTTTTTCTTACACACTAAAACGCCGCTCTCCGCCCAGGTCCACGGCCACAGCCGGTCGTCACCAGCTTTCCCCCTCCCCCTGCCGGTAGCGAGGCGCGCTGCCGCTGCCGGCTGCATCTCGGCGCTTAATTAAAAGCAGCGGCCGCGCGCGGAAGGAGTGGAGGGGGCCGTGGTAGCAGGGGAAGGGGGGCGGAGCGCAGCGCGGAGCCAGTGCGGCGGGTGGCGGTGACGGGCACTTGCACCGCACGGCCGCCGGGGCCTCCCCCCCCCTTTGGGCTGCGAACAACGTTAAGCCGCAAAGTGTCTGCCGGACGCGGAAGAAATTAAGCTGACATCGTTTCTCGTTTAGTAGGACCGGCGGAGGTGGCTCAGGGCAGCAAGTGATGCCATTGAGGTACCTCCGATGCCACGAAAGTATCTCTGAGAATTCTGGCGGCCGGTGATCTGTAGTTTTCCGCGGTTTTTCGGATCAACACCTGACGAATGCCGGAGCAGTACCGTAACAAACGGGCCACGGACCGCGCGCGATCTTGCCTTGCTTTTGCTTTGACGTATCCTCACCCCCTTACTTACACACATTTGCACTTATATGCACTACTCTACCACACATGACGGGAGAGCAGTCGGGAACTTACAGCTTGACCCAGCTGAGGCGATGTCTCGCTGATGGGCGATACCTGGTTGGGGAAAATCCCGCCAGCTGACAGGTACGTTTGTGCCGGATCTCGCCACGTAGCGGGAGAAGATGACCGGTATCGCTCGCGATAAAACATGTACTACACTTACGGGGAGAATGGCATTAGCACTTGTCGGGCCCGAGATCGCTAATGAATTAATCGTTCAGTAGGTATGTTACATGACGCGATTAGTACCAGAGAGAGCCATCTCCACCATAAGCAAATACTGAGATAATGTACCATAACACACTGTCGCCAGCTCATTAACTGTCTCTCTGTTTGATTCTGTCTTACCAGTGATACTGTTAGAACTACACTACCATTGTGATTTCGGGAGCAGGTCATGACATACTCAAATAAGAAATGAGGATCGGGGGGAGGGGGGGGCTCCGTCATATGCTTTGTGTAGTGTCCGTGATCGTCGCTGAATGTGATTTGACGAGAGAACAGGATATATTAATGTACTGTTTATTGAAGAAAGACATTTCGGTTACAGTGTTGCCTTCAGTACTACAAAAATAATATTACGTAATACATATTTGTCGTAGTGTTTATAAAAGCTTTCGCGAAAACACAATATCTTTTACCTATAGCTTATTACGTAATGTACGCTACACGATTTGAAAATTTTGAGGAAGAATACATTATTCATTTAAATGGTTTTAAAAATGAAGAGGAGTGCAATGAATAACCGAGTTGGACTAAAATACACATCATCCATAAAGTACGGCTTTCTTCATAAAATGCCCTATTCGTAAATATATCAGTGGCAATGGCAGAGTATGCTCTGCAATGAAGAGAAGCCGACGATGATGAGTATTACTTATTTATTTATTTATTATGAGTATTACTCATTTATTACTTAGTTTTACAATTCGTTTCAGTAACCTAAGAGTCCGAGTGTGATCCGAATGTTGGTTACTTGTTGCTAATTTTCTGACATGTTAACTCTTTAAGTTACGGAAATGTTTTACACATGCCATTACCATTCATTATATTGCGGATATTAGATTTTGCGTTTGCTATGGAGAATCCAAAAGTGGTCTAGAAATTGTGGCGCGCAGGTGGGATTATGAGTTTAGGCCTTTTATTTACTATATACTATTCTATGGCATATAGATATTTGTTTATCAAAAAATACGATACACAAAAAAGTGTAGATCACTTAATGAAAGTACACAGGACATTACATTAGTAAATTTAACTTTCCAATAGATAATTGCACTTGAAATTACTTTTATCATTTCAACCTATCAATTGCAATAATATACTAAATACGTATTTTCATTCCTCAAGATTTTATCCATTCCTTCCAAATTTTTACTGATTATTAGAATGAAAACATTAACGATTATTTAACATTTTGAGGCAGTCAGTAGCATTCAACACTCGTATGCGACCGACGCAAGCAAATGCCCCGCGAAGGCTCTATCGGAGCGTGTGCTGCTCGCCGAAGCTACTCGGGGCGCGTTGTAGTCGGGGTTAATTGAAAGCAGGCGGCTGCCGGTGACACGACGGCCGCTCGCAGCGCCCCTGGCGGGGAGGCATCGAAAAACCGTTTGCATTAAGGATCCGGCGCAGCCCCTGACTAATGGCATGTAAAACAGCGGGGAGCTTTTCCACAGACACACCCCGCCGGGCGTCCCCACCGCCGCCAAGGATCCTCCCGCCGCAGTGCCACCACACCGCCTCCTCGCCGGCCTCCGCTCGCTCAGGTTCTGAGACCGACAGTAGTGGAAAGATTTTCGACCACTTAGCTTGCCAGCTGGGTCGAATTCCAGTCCGCTGTCTGGAGAGAGAATTCCAGCGGCCGGCTGCTCTTAATTGGGTAGTTTCTCGTATCAAAACCAGGCCGGAGCAGTACCCTAACAAACGGGCCACAAACCGCACGCGATCTTTCCTTCCTCTTCCTTGTTCTGTCTTCATTCTTACAGTCAGTTACCCTATCATGCACTACACTACCACAGATGCTGGGAGACCAGTCGGGAGTTAAGTGGTTTTCCCGGCTGGGGCGGTGCTCCGCTGGTGGGAGATACCTAGTGGTGAAAACCCTGTTAGCCGAGAGTAGGTCAGCGCCGAACCTCGCCATACAGCATGAGACGTTCACCGTCATCTCCCGAGAAGAATACAAGCACTAAAATTACGAGAACAATGACTTCTCAGTAGATGACACGCTCGGAATCACTACCAACCAACCACCCCAGGCGCCATTCCTGCCGCCCCCCGCTCCCGTCGTCTCCATCTCCGGTCGCCTCGCCGCCCCCACTTTCCTGCCACACCGCCGCCATCGCCTACTGCCAACGTCTCTACCCCTTTCGCCGTCCCCGCTGTGTCTACCGCCTCCGCCGGCGCCGTCCCCGCTGGCGCCGCCCCACCCCCGCAACCACCACTTGCTCTCTCACCTTTCCTTGCCCCACGGCCGCTCTCCCCCTCGTTGCCTCGTTGTATCCATCACCTTCGTCGCTGCGAGCGCCTCCTCACCCCCACCTCACACTCCATTTACTTTGATGAAGGGGTTTCTGAATAAAAAAAAACGTGCCGTGCGTGGTGGAGGAAGAAAAAAAGGGAGAATATTGCGGTAGTTATTGCCATGCGTATAAACCCGAGCCCACTGACAGCCCCAGAAGGCCGGAGGGCTAAAAAAATTTATAGAAGCTAAGACTCCAACATCTTAAAGGGACGCTGTTCTTGCTTGCGGCACGGTAAATTTAAAATCCATGGCGCGTCGGACGCATCACAAACCTTCCGAAGGAACCAGATGGAATCGGAGACGACTGTCGCAGTAATCGGAATAGAACATTAAGAAACGATGATGTATTAATACCCATTACATCAAGTTTTATACGGTACGTTTTTTCAACGACTTGTGGTAACTTTTATAATTTAATTTCTTATACTGAATCGTTTAGTGGCAGTTGACATACAGGATTCAGCCATGGCCACCTAGTGGACAGTTCCCTCAACTGACCGTACCGCAGGTGGCTTTGGTTACCACAACGCCTCCTAGTGAGAACTGCGCTAGTCAAATAGGATGAAAGTGAAATTACGATTAAATTTATTTTGAATAATATTCCACGAAAAAATAAAATCATAAAAGGAATTCAAACTGACAGGCATGTATTATTAAATGTAGTTTTAATGCACACATTCGAACGAAACCTTTACTAGATAGATTCTGAATGATTGAGTGTCCAACTTTGTTTGTAAACCGCTCTTTGATTTGTCAATAACCTGTATCATAACGAAATGTGTATCGTAGTGAGTATCATTATGCAACTGGTCGCAGCCGTCAAACGCCAGAATTGTACAATGGGAGCAGAAAAAAGTCTATTAGCATACAACACCATCACGGAACGTTACAAGATGTAAGGCGCCTCATTGTGTGCTATTCACGGAATGCGATCGCGATTGACGGAGTCGGAACAAGGCCATATAAAGTCCTCACTCTCATTTGCATTCAGGAGGCCGAGCATCAACCATCGCGCGCGCGTAATGCATTGATCGTATTAACGAAACGCCATAATAATGCGTGGTGAACAAACGGCGGTCGCGTCGTGGAGGTCCGACAAAACGCCCGGCCGCGTACGTTCGATGAGAGATAACCCGCGGCGGCGTTATTAATACAAATTGCCCGTTTGGGCGTCGGAAAAAGAGCCTGTTTACACGACAGAAAGGCTGCTAGATTTAATCTTCAAAAACGAGACACATCTCTGTTGGATGCAAAGGACAGAGCGCGGCTTTTCCATGTGGAAGGGCAAAACCCATTCGTAAGGCTCGTGTGATGTGTTGGGAACAGGGTCATGTGAGTGATTACGTTTACTTCTTACAACACAATATGAATAACTACTTCTAAAGAGTTGCATGATTTTAGACTTCTTTCCCAATAAATTACGTTTTAGAAAAAAATTAAACATTAATTAATATTATTGATTTTAATTATGTTCTTTAATTGGGTTATATAATGCCATGGGTATTGAAGACATGAGTTTTCTTTTGTCGAAAAATACAAACGTTGATTTCATTTTATGTGATTTCTTGAAGGATCATTTATGGGGATAATGGGAAGTTCGAGAGACATCACACATTATTAAAATATACCATTTTTACACTTTTTGTGCACAAATCACACATTATTAAAATTTGCACAAAAAGTTTAAAAACTCAAACCATCATCTTGGATATTTTTAATTCACCAAAATATATTACACTTCAAGTTGTGATCTTAAAAATGCAATTACACAATCGATTTTTAAGCGAAAGTTATCATCCGTTATCTCATTCCTACACTGCTGGGTTTGAGCTATTTTGGCTCTGACCACTTGATATAATACTTGTGATCCGAATAGTAAAAGTGACATTTTATTTTGTGAGTGGGAAGGGTTGCGAGACGAGGACGTTAAGCTCAGCGCCTCAATCCTTCGAGCAAAATAAAATCATTTTTACAACGTGTGTCATACACTACTTTTATGCAATCCTACTGATTTTCATTTCATTTTAACTCAAGTATACAAATCACTTAATGATGCATTAAGGTCAGTAGTATCTGACGAGAAAAAATGAAAGTATTTTGTATTCTTTGTTTCATTTACAGATTTATATGAAACATTTTGTTTCAGGTTTCACTTTTAGCACGAGTGACAAAAATTGAACCTTTTATCACGTTACACATTACTCGTAGTAACACATACCTCATTAGCAACTGCTTTTACTAATGGCTGACCCCCGCCCCCCCCCCAAAAAATAAAGTAGGATCTATGAGATGGGAGAGGAAGATAGGGAACATATTTTAGAGAGATGTCTTAGTTTTTGAGGAAGGTAGAATGTGGGCAAGGTAGAATATTCAGGATAAGGTTGGTGGTTATTAGAAGACAAAGGATCAGTATGTTTGATAAATACAGGAAAGAGCTTAGTATGTAGCGTATTATTATGTATTTAGCAAGTATTGTTTATATTAAGTAGAGTATTAGTTGTGTATATTATCTACGTGTATGTCGTTATTCAACTGTTCTATTCACAATAAAATTCGTTAATTCATAAATGTTAAATTAAATGCCTTAAATGTTAATTTTGTCCCGAGAGATCCGTGATTTCGTTCACTGTGCAACGAGGTGTGCTAGAAACAGAAGCAAATTCGAGGCAACGCCTTACATTTCAACCGCGCCCTCCCCCTCCCTCCCCGCATCCTGCGTCGAGATGGAGAGGCAATTTAATCAGTGCACTGCGCAAATTAGGGATTCGACTCTGCCAGCAAGACTGCTCACCCTCCCACTTAACTCACCCGGGTGATGTGATTGCATTTGCAATGAGTAATTAATTTCGCCGCCGTGACGTCCGCTCCGCGTTGGAGGTTAAATCAGATCACACACACGTGTCACGCGGCTTTTCGCCAAATTTCGGAGGAAGGAAATGAAGCTCAACTCGACGGTGGTTGTGGCGGCGGCGGTGGCTTTGAAAATGTTCGGAGGACGTGTCTGGAGAGGGTCTGCTGACGGTTCTACCTCAACTTCCATTTAATTGACTGAGTCGGTTCTGGGAAGACCACTAAAAAACGTTAGAAAAGAAAAATGGGAAGCGTGACATGAGAGCAAACTGCAATGGGAATGATGTGTGCGTTGAGCGGTCAGTTTGAACTGCAGATGATTAGCGCTGTCCACGTAAAGGACAATAATGTCTGACCGTTGAGCGAATGAGTCGCATTAGAAGTGATCGCAGACGAATTCGCAATTAGTGAATGTCGAGATTGTTTCTTAGTATTTCTGCGAGGGACAGTTGAATCTCGTATTACTCGACTGCCATAAGGGTTCCGTAGCTTCATCGCATGAGTAGTGTCAATCAAGCTGTATGGTTTTGACACATGTACAATTTTATTCACAAATCACACTAAAAACGCAGATATTTACTTTGTAGGATTGGTCATGTCAAATGGCGAGAACATGGGGAGGTGGCTCAGGGCATCGACTGATGTCTCTGACCGGGAGGTCTTAGATGGAAAGTCCAGACAGTGGCAGGATTTTCGACACTACCTACGTCGCTAGGCCAAGTTCAGCAGCTGTCTGGAGGAGAATTCTAGCGGCCGGCGCATCTGTTTGGTAATGTTCCATCGTTTGTTCGATCAATACCAGGGAAATGCTGAAGCAGTTCCCTAATAAACGGGCCACAGACCGCTCGCGATTTTTGCTTCCTCTTCCTGGTCCTATTATCACCCCTTACTTTCTCACACTTACACTTAAATGCATTACACTACCACACATGCCGGGAGACCGGTAGGAAGCTTAGAGATTTCCCGGGTGGGAGGGTGCCTCGCTGGTGGGGGATACCAGGTTGGGGAAAACCCCACTAGCTGCCAGGTAGGACGCCCCTAGATCTCACCATGCAGCGGGGGGAAATCACCTCCACTTCCCGAGGAAAAAACCTGCACTACACTTACGAGAGTAATGACCTTAGCAGTTGACGCTACCAGAAAGACCAATCAATCAATCAATCAATCAATAAATCAAATGGTGAGATCCTGCTAATAGTGAATTCTGCAGTTAAAGTCCATTCATGGGCACGGAAATGCTAGAATGTGATTGGCCGTCAGACATTGCTGGTTTATGTAGCGAAAATTCGTGAGGAGCGGGCGATCACCCGGGCTCATCCGACACGTGTGGTCACCGGGGGGGGGGCATCGCACACAACAATGGTTTCCAAGGAGACCGCATTCAACATAGGTGAGTCAGGGAGATAAACAGGCAAGCAATGGCGTAGATAGGTAGGTTTCCTTGGAGACAGTAATCAATACGCCTTGGTGGACGAAAACTAACCCAAACAGTAATGGTTTCCGTGGGGACGGCAGGCTACAGGCTACCACAGAGTGTAAGGACGGCAAGCTAGGAGTATCGTTGCCAGCAATGATTTCAAGGCAACACTGGTGATCCTGTGAGAGGGCCGTTAGCCGAACGATATCGTAGTTATTTCTGTGTAGATGGCACTCAACACACCAATCCGAAAGTGAGATATGGACAGGCGAGCGCTGTCGTACAGAACAATGGTTTTCGTAGAGGCTGCAGCCTACACAAGTGAGCCAGGGTGAGACTTTGTCACGCGAGAGCTATCTTAGACTTCAGTGATTTCCTTAGAGGTGGCAGTTACCAAAGGCAAGTCGGAATACGTGATTGACAAGAGTGATCTATCGCATATGGCAATGGATTCTATGGAGATGGCAGTCTGCTAGTCGAGCCAGTGTGATTGACAGGCAGTTGCCACTTTTTACAAGCAAATTTCAAAATTGTGAAAAATGAAATTGCTTTGCGGTTAATGTTTCTCTTGCCATAGTGTGTAACACTAATACGATGGCGTTGATGATGACCAATTTTGGAACCCTATTAATTAAAGGAAATAACAAGTGATTATATTATTTCACATTTTGGATACTGTAATGAATATCCTTAAAGCGACACATTTTCGAAGAAGGAGCAGAAGAAAATGGACAGTGCAAAAGTTTGGAACATTATGGAGTTAAGCTTGGATCTAACTGTTTCGACTGAAAATACTCACATCTCCTTCATTGAAGTAGTTGTGTAATAGTCATTATTTGGGAAGTCCAATGGCTTATTCATGAAAATATTATTTATTCATTGGAAGCCATGAAAATTAATCCAGTCTTCTAAAAGTAACGCTACAAGAAAGTATTTTAAAAATTCGATTATAAATATTTTATACTTATTAGTATTTTAAAGGTACGACTTAAAATCCTTTAATTTATTTCTATTGCTATATATGTCGTCTAATAAAATAAAATTGCAGTTATTTTCGAATCAAAGGCGCTCCAATACTATTTATAGTGAATACTTTCTATAACATTAGAATAATCTGCCGACGAGAGTTGTAATGATGTAACTTAGGATGAGCTTCTGAATATTGGATCCGAAATCGTGTCGATATATGCAAGTATTTAGTATATAAGAGCTAAAGATTGTAAAACTGTCATTGGAGAAGGCACAGATAGATAGAAATATTTAAATACTTTTTTGCCTTTACTAAACCAACCGTATCTAATATTAGAAATTATTATCGTAAGAAACGTTATGTTTTTATCTCAAAATGAAATGTTTCAATTGCAGAGTACTTAAAATCTCTCTCCTCTAACAGATATAAAACACGTACAATTCTAAGAAGTACGTTTGCGAACATTGAAAGTCTTCTGAGAAAATGTTAAAGATGCCCTTACAACTACAATCTGTGTTGACACTTAATTACTTAATTTAACTAGTTAACAAGTTATTAATATTAGATGTCGGAGATGAGCAGAACTGTGTGTCGAATCTAAATGAGCGAATGTAATGAGCGGGGAGTGCGTATTTCCTCCTCTTATGCATTACGTTACCCCCAATAATTAGAGTGAAGCATTTTCGTCATTCGAAACAACTGCTTATCTGATACGTTCTAACAATGGAGAAATTATTAATAAAATATGTTTTCCTAACATTATTTCGTTGATATTTGCCGTCCAGGGATGGTTGCAAAGAGCGTGTAACGACTCAGGGCTCGCCGAAGGGTCGGATTCGCCATAGTTGTTTTGTCCCTTGTCTTGCATGTGGGTGTTGTCGCGATGACATCGTGTTCTGATTATCCGGTTAGAGAAGCCCGCAGTGGATGGTGTCTAGTTAGGTCGAATTGGCGTTCCATCGGTGATGTATAGGGTCACCACGGTCCATCTGAATAAAGCCTAGAAAAACCAGAATGAATAATTTATGTTTGGTTGACATTATTTAGACGCTCATCTAAACAGCATTTTTCACAAAACCAAATACAGAACAAAATAGCTATGGTTTTAAACATCTGTGTTGTTCAGGTCCCTGATGACTCGGTTAAATTAAGATTTCAAAGTCGGGCTTTATTCAATAGGAGTCATTCGAGTACTGAAAGGTATGAGTTATTACACTTTCTTTTAAAAAACATTTTCATGTATTCTGTAAAATATTTGCTTTATGCACATTTTCAACTTACACTGAAACAATACAAATCGTTTCTGACTCTTGGTAAAGAGTTAACACGACTGTGAAGTGGACAGTACTAATATAGGAACCCTAAATGAGCAGTTGCATTTACACCAATTGTCAGAATAGGACTTTAGACCGTAGAGTTCACACTCGCCATTTGAATCTCACCGGGGGCACAATATTCCTGGCCGGTCGCCGAGAAAGCTAACACAGCATCCAATTCTCATTACGGCATTTCGCTTTAGGAGACGGCCGTCAGTTCCCGCAGTTCACAAAACCGGCAAACTCTGCCTGGTCTGTTTAGCACTCCCACTCGCGCACTCGGCCGCCCCGTCTGGCAGGCGCTGCTAACAATCCAACGCAGCTCGGAGCGAACACACGCATTTGCTTGTGTCCCACTCACGCGCGCTCCACCTCAAGCCTGGAACACACACGACTAGCCAGTCATACCAAATCCACTCACATTCTTACATCCCTCTCTCTCATTTTTCAGCACACACGCTACCAGTCACCAACCATCCACTCACATCCTACACACCTCTCTCCTCATTTTTTCACACACTCGAACTACCAGTCATAACATAGACTCACATTCTAACACGCTCTCTTCCTCATTTTCAGCACAACGACTACCCAGTCACACCATCCCTCTTCTTACACACCTCTCTTCTCATTTTTTTCGCACACACGACTACCGCAGTCACCAACATCCACCTCATTCTTTACACACCTCTCTTCTCATTTTTTCAGCACCCTGACTACCCCAGTACCGACCATTCCACTCACGGTTCTTACACACTCTCTTTATTTTTTCAAGCAGACACGACTACCCAGACACCAATCATCCCTCACATTCTTTCGCACAATCTCTTTCTCATTTTTCAACACACACGATACTCAGTCACCCACATCCACTCATTCTTACACACTCTCTTCTCATTTTTTTTCAACTATCCCACCATTGCTCACCTGATCAGCTACCCACCAGTGCTCAAAATAACAAACTTTACCTACTATCATTTCGCCGCCCATAACCCGGCAAAGGTGGGTTTTCAAGCCATCAACTGATGTCCTGCAGGGCCTCTGACGAAGGTCCTGAAAGGTTCGATTTCCGCGGTTAGCAGGATTTCGACTGTCGCTTGACAGCGAGGTCGAAGTCAGTCGCTGACTGGAGGAGAATTCTAGAGACGCGAGTGCTTCTGATTCTACAGATTTAATGGATTTCTTTCCAATCAGCAAATGTTGGAGCAGTAACTAACTAACGGGCCAGGACCGCGCGCATCTTTCCATCTCTCTTTGTCCTATCTCATTTTTACGTACATTGCAATACAATACGCAGCATGTCGAGAGACAGTTGGAAGTATAGAGCTGGTCAGACTGAAACGTTTCGAATCTTGTGAGAAGATACCTGGTTGGGGAAGCCCGCAGCGAATTGTAGTTTCGGTGCCGGGTCTTACACCCACTAGGAAAAACCTACTTCAGTGGTAAAAATATGCTGTCCTTACGAAACTATGGCCTTTAGCAGAAGATTACGTTCAATCACTCGACATCTATCTATTCATACACCTTCCAATGATGCCCGCTTCCCCAATCAATTCACCTTTTCGATTGCACCAACGTCTGCACTTTTTCAATCGTTTTTCAATCATTTACTCATCACCTCTTCACTCACCTGAATCATTCAGCCATCCACTTGTCCACTTTTACTACACACGTCTCACTCAATCACTTTTCCTACTTAAATCCATGCACTATCTCAACTGGTCTGCACTAGCTTTCCCAAGCAATCTTTACTCTTATTGTCCAATTCACACTCTGCAGCGCAGCCAATACATTAAATGTCTCCGTTCGCAATTCGTTGACAGCCCTGCCCCAGTCGCGCGTGGTGCCATCTACTCTGGGTTGTCAACTGGCGGCCTGCGGGCCGCATGCGGCCGCGATGCCATTTATTGTGCTTCGCGAAAAGTTATTGTCAAAAAGTGAAGTCCTTCCGTCCCTGTCTGAAGAGAACATTGTGCGCTAAACGAATGCGCCCTTGCCCTGTGCAAGACTCTCTTAATGAGCAAATGGGTCAGTGTAACACTTAAGGATTTTTTAGTCATTTCAGAAACTGAAACATCACATCCAATGTGTTTCACTACGCACGCATGATACGGCCTGCTATCACGCATTGATTCCATCCCCGCAGTTTCAAGTTAGGCAGCCGGGCAAATGCCGGTCCAACAATACGGGAAAACCAGATGTGGATCTTCGATTATGCTAAATACGTCCGCAACCAATATTAAGGTTTGAGTTGTGGCCTTGAGGCCGTACACGTTGGACACCCTGATCTACTCGCTGCATCCGCTCGCCTGCGTGACTGTTGGAGGATCGGTGGCGCATTTCATTGCAATACGGGACGGCGTTTTGTTTTTTTTTTATGTCTTTGTTTTTCTCTGGCCGCCGCCGCGCGGTGCGCGATCTCGCGATTCGGTTTTCTTGCTAATGCGCCCTTCAGAAATTCAATACTTTGCTCGCTCAATATAATGAATCACGATATTAGCAGAATTCTTGCCCTGGTTTTTTGGGGTTCATTAATATAAAAAGCCTTATAAACGCACATGACTGATCGGTTTACGCATTCTCCCTTCTGTTGGTTCATGCGTCAGAAGCAACTGGATCTGAGGGTAGTAGCTATATTTACTTGGCTCGTAATTCCACTGACGATAGAAGTCTTACTAAGTGCTGCAAATTAATGGCAATGGTATTCCTTGGTGAATTTGTCCCAGAGAGGGTGTTGGAAGTGGAAATAAAAGTCCGTGGCTATTATTGTAAAGGAGAGTCATTTAAAAAAATACAAAAATTCACCTCGTTCAATAGAGGGTGTGTGAAGTAGGTTGTGGATTGGTCATATATATGCTCCCTAAGAATTGTACGCAACATACTCACTTTCCGAACATCATAAAACTATTTATCTCGTGTTTGTGTTTTAGTGCTGGCAGATCAGGTGACGCAAAGGACGTCGTGTACAAAGAAACAATTCATAATATCAGGTTGTAAAGTAATGCTAGAGCAGATACGTTACATTCTATACTATTTGCGGTAACGTGTTGTTTAATAAATATTACGTGGCATCAATGTTATTTTCAATATATTCTTATTGATTTAAAATTTTGAAATGTTTTTTTACTATTTTTTTCTCTTGTGCTGTTTTTTAAATAAATAACTTTTGTTTAAAGCTTTCTCACTCATATTTGTCAAACTATATGGGACTTTTTAGATATAAGTAAATGTTTCCCAAAAATAGGTAGGAGCACAATAATTATGGAAATTTTAGAGTATGTATTTAATTCACGAAAAATGCCATTTAATAAAGAGTTTTCCTTTTAAGGGATGAACATTTATAAAACGCTACATATTCCGAGAGGTATAATTATGTTTCGTAAGCAGTAGAAAGTAAATTATAATGATATCTAAAAATATAAACAACAATAACAAAATTTTGCATGACAAAATAATTAAATTCACACAAGTCTCTTGTAATATATTAAAGGTACCTTGTTTCCATTTTCCCTAACCATCTGACATGAGTACCTAATTCACTGTCTAAAACTCTCGCAGAATTTGCGTTTCACATTTAACGTATTGAATAGTCACAGTCACAACTTTCCCCCAAAAAAGAAGCGAATGAAACGGTTGTAGGACTTATTTCGATGCAGCCAGACTTCGCATTAACATTTTGAGGTTTGTTTATTTTGGTGATTATAGATACTTTGGTAATTGATTTGATATATTGCTATAAATTTTTCGGTGGCAATATCTTAGATATCAGACTAATATTCCCGAACTTATGCGGCAGTTTCTCCGGGGAAATATCTAAAATAGTCTTAAGTATATTGTTTTATTTTTGTAGATTTGTGGGAACTCGAGATTGTGGAATCTCGAATTGTGGGGGAATATCGATATTGTGGGAATCTCGATATTGAGGAATCGATATTGTGGGATATTACCTTTGTTAAATTTTAACATGCAGCAAACTCTTTTTCATTGAACTTGGCGCAAGTTAATAAAGAAAAGCGGTTTGAGATTCCTTGCTGTTTATTTGTTTGCCCTTTTCGCAACATTCGCCTAGGAGTGAGGCCCAGGCGTAAATATTATTTCAACGGACGAGTATATTTTTACAAAGTGTCAAAATTGACAATTACAGAGCGTTTCCAATGCAAGCCAAGATTCACGTTCGCGGCAACAAACGCTTCCGACATCCTCGCGAATTTCCATTTCCAGCAACCGATAACACTCTGATTTTAAGCCGCAGTAAGTACGCGTTCACGTGCGGTTTCATTTATATTCCAAGGAAGGCGTTGCGGTTGTGACGTCCAGTCAGTAACGAGAGCATGCATCAGCGCCGGGGCGGGCGGAGGGGAGAGAGGGCGGGAACTGGCACGCCGCCGGCGGGGGGGTGGGCGGCCGGTGGTGAGGCGGGGCGAGCGTCTCTTGATTTATCCCTGGCAGGTACATCGGGAATATTTCAATATGAGCGAATGATTTATGGGCGAGTATTTTGATCGCATCTTATTTGCCGCATCGATCGTCGGCCGATTGCCCAATATTTTTTTTTCGGGGGAAGCGCAAACTCGTTAATCGGCGATACAGCGACCTGCATTTAATTACCGATATTACGTCGAGATCCTCGACAATAATTAGATAATCACTCATCTACCTACTTGTGTTTCATTCTCCTCTATTCGGTGTAATCTCGCGATAAATAGACGTGGCGATGTTGCCGTAGTAATTGATCAACGCCGCTTTTGTTGCTTGAATTATTAATTATCTTGTGTATACTCATTCACACTTTGGGGTTTATTAATTAATCACAGCAATCTATGTTATTAATATGTCATCCCTTCGACGAAGGAGGTTTGTAACAAGTTCAAACTTCGTGGAGTATCGAGGGTCGGTGATTTATGGCAGCCTGAGGTGAAAATTCGTGACGAGCTGCCTAAATGCGAAGACCGGCGAAACTATTCGAGCATACGGATGGAAGGTGATTGGTAGGCATTACGCAGAATTGGGCGCAAGGCCTTTATGATATTGATGTTCGAACTCTCTCTCGTCTCTAAGGACTTTGAAAGGTAGGAGAGGCTCCGGCATCGCTTTGGATATTCCGCCTGTCCGCAGGGTGGGAGAGGGATGTCTTGCAACTATGCGAGAACCTCTCTTGCCTCCAGCCGCATCTCGATTGGTTGGTTTCTCCTGACTGGGGGTCACTGTTGCCTCGGACGGTGTTCGTCTTCATTGAGGATCTGATGGATCGCCTATTACTAGCAGCCTCCTCGTTTCTAGGCTGTGCTTTCTCTCTTAGAATGTTTTCTTAAATTTCAATGTTTCCAATTCTTCGTTTTTAATATTACTAGTGTCTGCTATTGTGCCGAGCGAAACAATAAAATATTTCCATGATTCCCACACATTACATCATGTCAAAAAATAATTACAGCATTACAATATCATGAGTCAAATAAGTAATATCGTATAAGAGTGTGAAAGTTTGGCGGCTAAGATACATTAAACGACAATATCTGTGCTCGTTTTAGTATAATGTTTTTTTTAATTAATGTCGTACAAGTTTTTCAAATTATTTTAACCGAAAATATCACGCAATTGGTGAATATCTCAACGACGGTTTTAGGTTTAAACAGCAATGTTCGTAGTAGTTTGTTCTCTGTCAACTCAACGTTGTTCACAAAAGTTTTTACCTACACTTAAACAAGATTAAGTTGGCATTCTAGAATGTAGGTGTAGGTAATAATTCTCTAGTACAATATTTTTGAATTTTCGCACAAGTTACATTAAAATTAATTTTAAATCATATGTAGCTTTCAACAAAAATGGCGGGCAATTGATTTGGTTTTGATTCTTGATTCTATGTTAAAAGTTTTTAGCAACAACACATTTCTCAACAATCTGCAGCTGGCACGAGTCCTAACCCGTGCTCTTCCTGGTTGCAATTTCGCGGTGAGTCGCTGTTTTATGTCCGGACTCGTCACGATTCCATCCCGAACGCTCTGCTCACCGCATCCAGGTTTTGTCAGATGCTTCCTACGAAACATCGCCGTTAGATGGCAGTAAATCGCCCAATAAGAAAAAAAAAAAACTTTTTCACACAAGAAATTTGAATTTGCATTAAAAGCACATGTTTGCAATAAAATACGAATTTGGGGGTCTTTTTCAGGTAGTTAACCTACGAAATGCTTGATTTTCCTTTTTTTGGGACCATTTTATTAGTAATTTAAGTAAAAAATATACTTTTTTCTATTATGTTATATTCTGTAATATTAAAAATTGGTTAGAATATTCTATGTCTACAGCAGACGGTAAGAATAAGAGATAAAATAATTTCCCCACTTTCTCAATTTTCACTCTCCTTGCTCCTCATAAATATCCGCCTTAAAATAGATTTCCAAGAAATTCTTTACATA